>OW240922.1:78201464-78301141 GCA_933207985.1 Pelobates cultripes
AAAGTCAAAAATAGTGAGATATCTTGCAGAGGGATGCAGCACTTAAAATTGCAAAGCTTCTGAAGCGTGATCATCGAACAATCAAGCGTTTCATTCAAAATAGTCAACAGGGTCGCAAGAAGCGTGTGGAAAAACCAAGGCGCAAAATAACTGCCATGAACTGAGAAAAGTCAAGCGTGCAGCTGCCACGATGCCACTTGCCACCAGTTTGGCCATATTTCAGAGCTGCAACATCACTGGAGTGCCCAAAAGCACAAGGTGTGCAATACTCAGAGATATGGCCAAGGTAAGAAAGGCTGAAAGACGACCACCACTGAACAAGACACACAAGCTGAAACGTCAAGACTGGGCCAAGAAATATTTCAAGACTGATTTTTCTAAGGTTTTATGGACTGATGAAATGAGAGTGAGTCTTGATGGGCCAGATGGATGGGCCCGTGGCTGGATTGGTAAAGGGCAGAGAGCTCCAGTCTGACTCAGACGCCAGCAAGGTGGAGGTGGAGTACTGGTTTGGGCTGGTATCATCAAAGATGAGCTTATGGGGCCTTTTCGGGTTGAGGATGGAGTCAAGCTCAACTCCCAGTCCTACTGCCAGTTCCTGGAAGACACCTTCTTCAAGCAGTGGTACAGGAAGAAGTCTGCATCCTTCAAGAAAAACATGATTTTCATGCAGGATAATGCTCCATCACACGCCACCAAGTACTCCACAAAGGCACGGCAAGAAAGGGTATAAAGAAATCTAATGACAGTACTTCCTGTTCACCTGATCTGAACTCTATTGAGAACCTGTGGTCCATCATCAAATGTGAGATTTACAAGGAGGGAAAACAGTACACCTCTCTGAACAGTGTCTGGGAGGCTGTGGTTGCTGCTGCACGCAATGTTGATGGTGAACAGATCAAAACACTGACAGAATCCATGGATGGCAGGCTTTTGAGTGTCCTTGCAAAGAAAGGTGGCTATATTGGCCACTGATTTGTTTTTGTTTTGTTTTTGAATGTCAGAAATGTATATTTGTGAATGTTGAGATGTTATATTGGTTTCACTGGTAATAATAAATAATTGAAATGGGTATATATTTGTTTTTTGTTAAGTTGCCTAATAATTATGCACAGTAATAGTCACCTGCACACACAGATATCCCCCTAACATAGCTATAACTAAAAACAAACTAAAAACTACTTCCAAAAATATTCAGCTGTGATATTAATGAGTTTTTTGGGTTCATTGAGAACATGGTTGTTGTTCAATAATAAAATTAATCCTCAAAAATACAACTTGCCTAATAATTCTGCACTCCCTGTGTATATATATATATATATATACAGGGAGTGCAGAATTATTAGGCAAATGAGTATTTTGACCACATCATCCTCTTTATGCATGTTGTCTTACTCCAAGCTGTATAGGCTCGAAAGCCTACTACGAATTAAGCATATTAGGTGATGTGCATCTCTGTAATGAGAAGGGGTGTGGTCTAATGACATCAACACCCTATATCAGGTGTGCATAATTATTAGGCAACTTCCTTTCCTTTGGCAAAATGGGTCAAAAGAAGGACTTGACAGGCTCAGAAAAGTCAAAAAATAGTGAGATATCTTGCAGAGGGATGCAGCACTCTTAAAATTGCAAAGCTTCTGAAGCGTGATCATCGAACAATCAAGCGTTTCATTCAAAATAGTCAACAGGGTCGCAAGAAGTGTGTGGAAAAACCAAGGCGCAAAATAACTGCCCATGAACTGAGAAAAGTCAAACGTGCAGCTGCCACGATGCCACTTGCCACCAGTTTGGCCATATTTCAGAGCTGCAACATCACTGGAGTGCCCAAAAGCACAAGGTGTGCAATACTCAGAGACATGGCCAAGGTAAGAAAGGCTGAAAGACGACCACCACTGAACAAGACACACAAGCTGAAACGTCAAGACTGGGCCAAGAAATATCTCAAGACTGATTTTTCTAAGGTTTTATGGACTGATGAAATGAGAGTGAGTCTTGATGGGCCAGATGGATGGGCCCGTGGCTGGATTGGTAAAGGGCAGAGAGCTCCAGTCCGACTCAGACGCCAGCAAGGTGGAGGTGGAGTACTGGTTTGGGCTGGTATCATCAAAGATGAGCTTGTGGGGCCTTTTCGGGTTGAGGATGGAGTCAAGCTCAACTCCCAGTCCTACTGCCAGTTCCTGGAAGACACCTTCTTCAAGCAGTGGTACAGGAAGAAGTCTGCATCCTTCAAGAAAAACATGATTTTCATGCAGGACAATGCTCCATCACACCCCAAGTACTCCACAGCGTGGCTGGCAAGAAAGGGTATAAAAGAAGAAAATCTAATGACATGGCCTCCTTGTTCACCTGATCTGAACCCCATTGAGAACCTGTGGTCCATCATCAAATGTGAGATTTACAAGGAGGGAAAACAGTACACCTCTCTGAACAGTGTCTGGGAGGCTGTGGTTGCTGCTGCACGCAATGTTGATGGTGAACAGATCAAAACACTGACAGAATCCATGGATGGCAGGCTTTTGAGTGTCCTTGCAAAGAAAGGTGGCTATATTGGTCACTGATTTGTTTTTGTTTTGTTTTTGAATGTCAGAAATGTATATTTGTGAATCTTGAGATGTTATATTGGTTTCACTGGTAATAATAAATAATTGAAATGGGTATATATTTGTTTTTTGTTAAGTTGCCTAATAATTATGCACAGTAATAGTCACCTGCACACACAGATATCCCCCTAACATAGCTATAACTAAAAACAAACTAAAAACTACTTCCAAAAATATTCAGCTTTGATATTAATGAGTTTTTTGGGTTCATTGAGAACATGGTTGTTGTTCAATAATAAAATTAATCCTCAAAAATACAACTTGCCTAATAATTCTGCACTCCCTGTATATATATAGATATAGATATATAGATAGATATATCCACACACACACACACACGCGGCGTGTGTTTGTGCTTTAGGGTGCACACCCAAATGCAATAGGCTGCGCACACCTATGCCCTTTGTCAGTCCCTCCATTGGCTACCCGTAAGATATAGGGCTCACTTTAAGAGCCTGACACTTGCTTACAAATCTCTACAAAATGCTGCTCCTACCTACTTATCCTCATTATTACACAAATATGTCCCATCTGGGCCCCTACGCTCTGCCGGAGACCTATGTCTAACCTCTGTTAGTTTTCCAACCTCTGATGCTCACCTTAAAGAATTCTCTATGGCGGCATCATTCCTATGGAGCACCCTTCCCCTCTCTGTTAAACTCTCACCCAATCTCCACTCCTTCAAAAAAATCTTTGAAAATGTAATTGGGATTGTATTAGGATGTTAAAGGAACGCTCCATTAAAATGTATTTATTTATATTTTTAACAATTTAGTAGCTTTACACGCGAAGAAACTATGTGTATGTTTTTGTGTTTTCTTTAGAGGTGTATGAAAAATAGACAGCTTGAAAAAGCTGCAGATCTGCTGTGTGCAGCCTTAGCGAGGCCGGACCTCTTTTCGAGGCTGTGCAAGGGAATAGACCACTCAGAGGGTAGTAGATCATTATCTGAGCACTCAAATAGGCAGATTAAGCGATCTCCTGATAACTGTCTGAGGGAGGAAGGTGGTGCCTGCTTTAAATACTGATTTCTGGTTTTGAAGTGGAAATCTTTTTCAGACTTGTGCATAGGTCCAACTCTCATTTTCCTACTTTGATTGGACACTGCTCACTTGATTAGTGAATAAAATTAACATTTAGGGAATGCTCCCAAGCTATCAATTTAAAAAAAAATAATAATTTGGGCACCACATGCAAATTTTCGAATCATGAATTAAAAAGACAAGTGCATTGCATGTTTTATTCCAATGGGCCCAAATTCAGACAAATTGAGGTTCAGAACTAAACATATCTCTAAGTCTGATGAATAACTATCTCGGCTGGTTAGAGCAGTGGTCATGTCACTGGGAAACGCAGGTATAAATCCCAGTCAAGCCACCTCACCAGTACTTGTCCCTGGGAAAGATGGCCTATCACAAATCCTCAAATTGTAAACTCATTTAAACAGGGCCTTCCTAATATTTCCTTTCTATAACTATAAATGATAAATCAAAGAAAAAAGTTACTTACGCACTATTTCAAATCCCTGTGCATATTTATATAAGTGGAGGTTTTTAGTTCCACTCCAATGGCCATTAGATGTAAGCCCACTTACCAAGTCAAGGTGGGCTTACATCTAATGGCCATTGGATTGGAATTAAAAACCTCCATTTATATAAAAATGCACAGGGATTTGGAATAGTGCGCAAGTAACTGTTTCTTTGTGTTTTGTTGTATGTATTGGGGCTAATGTGTACTATGGTCATTGTTGCCGCCCAGGAGTAGTGGGAGTTTGAGTGCAAGACATTTTTGTATAAATTATAAATGCTAATAATAATAATCTGATTTAAACAAAAAAAAATTGAAAAATTTAAATTGAATAAACTTTTTTTTGATACATTTGATATTGATCGCACATGCTTAGAAAATAGTGTTATACTCAAATATATGTCATCTTCCTTTGCTTTTAGTTTAAGAAATATGATTACTGCATACAAGTTTCAATGATAAATAAAATGATGTTAAAATACAAAGTAAGCAGGGGGCGGAGCAGCATGGCCGCATGAACCGTGCACTCCGACCGACAATTCACTGTAAACTACGATATTGCTATCTTTCCCCCGGCAATTAAGCTGATCTAACACAGCGGAGTGCAGGCAACACCCCGGTTCTCGATACGGGCGGATAGCAAGCCTGACCGGAGAAGTTAAGCCAGACAGTGCATTGCGGCCTACAGTCGGGAGTGAGTGTGGGAGACGCGGCTGATCTCCCAGCTACCAGACCCGGCACAAACCAGCTACAAGCGGAATTTATTCACTAACCAGCCTCAGATGCAAACTCCTAGCAGTGTAAACGAAGCCAGGATGGCGGCGGCTGACTCTGCAGCAGTGACATACAGCCTGCAAAAGCCACTGGAACAGCGACTGGACGACCTCTTTTGCAGTTTCTGGAAAAAACTGCAGAGCAGAATGGATCGTACTCTAGCAGCAACACAAGGACAAGAGGAGCACAGATTCTCACCCCGTCAAGCTACACCATGCGGCAGGCGACCAACGGAAACAACCAAGAGTACCCAATAGTGCAAGGCCAGCAAAGGAAAAGCTAGATCCGGCAAAACCCAAAGCCCGCTGCCAACTGTCCGGTCAGAGAACCCGGAGAGGGAACACCATGCCTCCAAACTCACCCATCCGGAAGCATACACAAGCAAGGCAAAGGATGACAGCCAGAGCTGGCGGACCGCAACTACAACCCCGCTCTCCCCAAAATGGCGGCCTGGGAGCCTCTCGGGTATCGGACCCGAATGAAACCAGGCAGAACCATGGCAGAGCATGGAGATCACCCACATGAGCCCAGAGTAGATGGAGAGCGGCAACGAGGGACTTGGGACTTTGTTGCCATGCTCACCCAGTGTCCGGCATAGGCTGAACAATCTGCCTCTTCAGTAAGCCTACTCCATGCTTAAAGTGCAAGGACTAAAATAACTTTCTTAACCATTACCTTCTGCCATATGTTTATCCCTATCCCCTATGTCAATTTCCTGCTTCCTGTGCTAGCATAATTATACTCTGCAAGTCCTCACATATACCTGAATAGCTGGCACCCCGGGCTAGTATTTAGAGGGAAGTACTAAAGTACCACCAAAACCTCATGTAGGTATACAATATATATCAGCACGCCCCACATGCCATAATCAACATGCTGGCATAGACTAAGACCGGTAATCCCACTAATTACAGCACTTAGCTGACCATACCTTTAAAATAAGCCTAACCTCAGCACACTACTAAACTGGTCTAGCCAACACCGCTCGATACACACACTGATTTAAGTTTAGCTGGTTTTCTACTAAGCATTTTGCCTTAATCCCGCTTTAAAAACTTGTTTTATAATTTCTTTCATTCTAACCATCCACATGTCAAAGTTTTTTTTTGTATAGGATACTTCCTTATATGCTCCTGACATGTCTGATAAGCCTGTTATATTACGGTTTAGACACGTTGAACAAGCATATGACTACACGAGATAACCTAAAAAATGTATGAAGTGATTAACTAACGAGCTCTCTCTATAATCTACAAGTGAACTATATATCAGCCTGTATATGTTTGTTATAAAAAATGTGTACGACCATCTCATACCACGACATTATATATTCCTGTACGTTAATGCATTGCCTGTCAACACTGTCGGGGTGCTGCAAGCATATTGTTTTCTTCTTTTCACAATCAAAATAAAGAATTATAAAAAAAATAAAATACAAAGTAAGTACGGCTTTAAATAATAGAGGTGAAAGTTGAAGCAATTTTAAGAATTACAAAACAAAAAGTGAACAATTCTTGACTGATCAAGTTTTTTTTTTCCAGCCATAAAACCAGTTACTGATCAACATGAAAAACATTTTCATTCAAGTTACAGGAAGTGTATAACCTATCTAACTTGGTGATGATTGTGCTGGAGCAACAATGAATCAACATTTAGTTGATACAAATGGGGGTTGTGAATACCCTTTTTTTTTTACACAGATAACTAGTGTTGCAGAATTTTTTGGTAAAACAGATCTCTCTCTTTTTTTTGTTTATCTTGTAAGACTATCTCTCCCTGAAACAACTATTGGGATTTTTCTGTACACCCTGTGTACCATACCAATCTATAACTGCTCTTATTTTAATCTTTGTGTGGTGTACTATGCACTATTTTAGCTAAAATGCATTCACTTTGCACTCATAGCAACTTACCACATTGCCACTAGAGGGCAAACAACGTTCTTCTGATGTGCATAAAAGACTACCAGGCTAGTTCTACAAAGACTTGTGCAAAAATTAGTTTCAGACGGTTCTTCCAAATGAATTTCCTTTTAATGTACGTCCACGTAAATTGATCCATCTGGGATTTACCTGTTGAGTCTTATTTAATGAATAAGACTCCTCAGGTAAGTCCCACATGGAGCTAATTATTTGGGTGTGGATTAAAAGGAATTTAATTTGGTTCTCACCGTTAGCGTAATCCTGGTAGAAGCATGTAGCAACTTCTGTCTGCATGACGCAACAGCATACTCAGATAGACATATTAGCCTATGGTAGGCTTTATCAATCATAAGTCGCACTTTCACCTCCACGCAACCTCTCAAACAGTGCACTCAGCATGCCATCAAAATACGACAATTTTTTTTAAAATAAAAAACATTTTATATAGTAGTGTTTAATATACAGTATAGACTGATAGCAGAAAGGAAGATGATACCTGAACCCACTGTTCTCAAGAACTCTACTGCTCAGCATACCTTAGTCTTGGACAAAATGGGGGCTCCTCGATCCAGCAACATTCCCACCACTTGTTCATGACCGCTCCTCGCTCCGCAGTGAAGGGGTGTCAGTCCATCCTAGTAAAAAAAAAAAAATTGTCATTTTTATATAAAATATGCTGCTCTTCTATGTCATCATACTCCACTTAGAGGTCTATTTTTTGCCCATGAGAATATTATTTTTAGGGATGTGAGTGGGACTGTTATCTGAAATTATAGGCAACTTACTAATATTTTATGGAACTAAAATGTAATTTGTAACAAGAACAATGTATCTAACTTTATACAGACTGATTTCTAAACACATTTAGTGTAGTTTAAAAACAAATTACTGTGAATATTATTGCTACGGAGCTCTGTTATACAATCAGACACACCAGTAATCTAGAGCTTCTATGAAAGAGGGACATAAAAACTGAAAAGAGGGACAGAGGGGTTTGGACCCAAAAGAGGGACACTTGGGAGGTATGGAATTAAGCCATGGAAATCCACACAGGTAGGAACATAAAATGCAGTATCGGTGAATAAAAGCCTATTACCTGGAAAAAAAAATACATGTTAAATAGCATATACATTAATCAATATTTCAAAATGTTTGCAGTGTTTCCAATGCTGCTTCACGGTGAAGATATACAGTAAAGAAAGCAAAGGTTAAAGGTACCAACTGTCAGCATAGTTTGCATATCTATAGCCAGAACCCATAGTTGCAGTGTGAGCACTGTTTGCTGACATGTGCATCTGTGCTCAGCAATGCTCCACTGACCTCATTTTACCCAGCATGGGGATTTCTAACACCCTTTAACTGATATTGTGTAAACATCTTGCAGAGGTACAGCCACCTGGAATCGTGATTGGCTTAAATATTTTACACTTTTTACTTTTATTTACTCTATAGGGAAGGGCTTTGAGTATAAATAATGTTGATGCTCCCTCCCTCCCACCCACCATTAATTAGGAGAAGTGGAGAATGTTGGAGGGGAGAATTTATCTGGCTTTAGTGGGTACAGTGCTCTCTTGATTGCTATCTATCCAATGTGTGTTTTGACATAGATAGCAACTAGCAAGTGACAATTCTTCAATCCCTCACTCCAGAAGCACTCTGGTAAACACTATCAAATCTTGTACTGGGGTAAGGAATGCAGTGGAGATAAGTATAAAACACATTTTATGTCCAGAATGACATTATCGCTCCACGATGCTCTGGCTGTGCTCATGTGTGCTTGGAAAAATAACCAAGCACACGTGTGCATATAAGGTTGTTTAAGTGTGTATACACCCTCACTTCCATGTCCAGGGTGATGTCCTAACATAGTCATGTCTCCAGGGCATGTACTGAAAAATGAAAACATCCACCTGAGAACATGCAGGAGAGGGACAGTTGGCTAACCCTTAAATGACCAAAGACATGTCTAGCTTATAATAACTAAGCATATCATTATTTATCTAACCCTTGGTAATTAAGAGATTCATCAGTCTCATCAATATAGAAGTCCGGGTGCTTGTGCCTATATGACTGATCTGCCTCAAAATCGGTCACTCTCATGCAATCTTCACTTTAACCATCCAGAATGTAAGCAGATGATTGACAGAAGAACCTGTTTTAACATTCCCTTTTAATATATCTCTCTCTATATCTGTTACATGAAGTGCATGACCTCAACAAACGTTTCAACCTTTTATGTATAAAAAAGGAGCCTCTTTTGGTGTTTGAGAAGATCAGAATTACTCTGTGCTGAAGGCATTTAATATGCCTGAAGTCATTATTAACTCTTGAGAAGAACCCATTGCGAATCTCCCTTCAGTGTATGTACATGAAACAGAATCAAATAAAAAAAAAAGTTTGCTAGACATCCAATGCATCTGTGATCACAGCGCCATGGAGTAAGAGTAACATCTACTCCCAGAGGATTTGTTTATCCAAAAACAATCTTGAACTGGACTAGTAATATATAATACATTATGCATATCCAAAGATCAAAACAGCAACATCAGCTCCACGCAAAACATGATGCACGAGTTCTGCAAAAAATATCTAATTCAGCATCTTGGTCAAAGATGTTTCCTCCTTCCGGCCTGTCTCATTAAAATGTATGACATATTTTTGGCATTGTCAAACTCTCTAGAGCTAAAACTGCGCTGAACTTGCTTCCGATAAACTGACTTTTTACGTAGTCTTGCTCTTTGTAGCGTAGTGTTGCTAAATGACACTGGACTGGTAATCGTGCAATTGAGGATTCCATAGTTCTGTAATCTTTCCTTGTTTGGAGGAGAAGAGCTATGTCCTTCTGGGTTTGTTAGGTGTTCAGCGTGAATTGCAAACTGGAAAAAGAAGCTATAGAAATCGTGATCATAGTAGCAAAAATAAATCCAAAAAGTGCCACTAGGTGTCAGACTTTGATAGCCATGTTCATTTTCTAGATAGTCTTCTCTGGTAATGAATAAATATAATCTGTAGTTGCTCTGATGTTCTGAGTGTCTTTTTAACGCTAAGGAAAGTGGTGCGGTAATATAACCAGAATTGATAGTCTATGTAAAAGTAAATTATAAACAGCAATAAAAATATTTGCATAATAACAAGCACACTGGCATTTACTCACCCTTGTTTTGGCATCAATTTTAGAACCTCGATCCAAAAGAAGTTTCACCATATTGGCATTTCCTCTCTTGGATGCCACGTGTAAGGGAGTTATGTCATTCTATGGAAACAAGGAGCAGAAAAGTAAACTTGTTTCTTTTTCTGAGTATAGCATGTGATTATGTAATGTATGTTTTTCTTGATGACCATTCTTTCTGTTAAGCAGCTATTTAAAAAAACCAAAAGACAATATTTTACATAGTCTTACGACCTTGGTGACAGATGACATATCATGATTGTCAAGTCAACAAGTAGATTCTATTAAAATCAGAGTCGTTTCAGACTAATCGTAAGAATTTAGAACATCATTGCATTACAAATTGAGTACCCTTAGATATATTTATTTACAGAAAACAAAGACGTTCCCTGCACATGACACCAGTAGCCCATCACAACACATTTTCCCCCTAGCATTCCTCTGTGTAGGTAATGCGAAATAAGTGTTTTAGGTACTAGATATTGTAATATCCACACCATGCTTGCTGCCTGGGTTTCATACGTTCAAAAAATCCCACCTGACCCTGTCGAAAGTCTTTTCAGCATCTAATGACAAGGCCAGGAGGGGCAGACATTTTTTATGGGCCAACTCCATAATGTCCAGAAGTCTCCTAATATTGTACACCGAGGTCCTACCTGTTATGAACCCCACTTGATCTTGATGTATAATTGTGGGTATAATTTTTCTTAATCTTGCTGCAAGTACTGCTGAATCTAATTTGATACCTGTACTTAACAGTGAAACGCGTCTGTAGTTTGCAAGCTGATCAGAACTTTTGTTTTGTTTAGGAATAGGTACGATGTAGGCTTTTAACATCTCGTGGGGTATATTACCATTTAACATAATGTGGTTAAACATATTTGTGAGAACCTCCACTATATATTTACTAATTGATCTATAAAAATAATTACTAAATCCATCTGGCCCAGGGGATTTATGTGCTTTGAGGTTTTTGATGGCGTCGTTAACCTCAATCAGAGAGACAGGTTCATTCATTTGAGTTAGTTGGTTTTGGGAGACTTTAGGTACCCTATACTTTGTAAAGAAATCCAACATATTAATGGGTGAACATAGCTCTAATAAATTGTATAAATTAGAATAGAACTCTTGAAAAGCCTGACCTATTTTTGTCGGAGCAAGAATAGTAACATTTCCTTGTGTGATTTTAGATATTACTTTTTTTAGATTTTTCATTCTTTAATCTATTGGTAAGTAACTTGTCAGCCTTATTTCCTTGATAACACCATGTCCACTTTAATCTTTCAAGGGAATAATGAGCTTTTTGGATCATTATATCGTTTATTTTCCCTTTAACCTTTCTCAATTTGTTATAAAGTTCTAGTGACGGGTCAATCTTATTTTCTCAAGTTGATCTAATGCTATATATAATTCTGCTATGTTCCTTGAGTTTCTTTTTTCCCCTGATAGCCTAGTTTGATTAAGTGTCCTCTTATAGTACGTTTAAACGCACACCAAGTTATAGGAAGTGAAATATCTTTGTTAACGTTCTCTTTAAAGAAATAATCAGTTGTTTCCTTAGAGCTAGATTTTACACATTTTGTAAAAGTCTCTCGTTAACCGCCAATTTGATCTATCTTTATTAAAATCATCCTTGATTACCATTATGAGTGCATTATGATCCGACCACGGAATGTTGAGCATACATTTTTTTTTTTTACTCTTTTTGTTGTATCCGCTTCGGCTAAAAAATAATCTATTCTTGTATACACCTGATGTGCGTGTGAAAAACACGTGTAGTCCCTATCCTGTGGATGCCAAATACACCACAAATCATACATTCCGTTCCTCCTCAGGATGTCACCAAAAACCTTGGATGAGTTATTAATGTACCTATTGTTCTCTTTTTTCTTTATACTATTCCTGTCTAGCATTGTGTCCAAAATACAATTAAAATCTCCCATATATATAATCCTCCCTTGTCTGATTCTCTCTATTCTTCTACATAAATTCTGAATAAATCTAGTGGGGGCATAATTAGGGGCATAGATATTAGCAATTGTGTGGTTTTGGTTATTTATTTCACCAATAAGTATATGATATCTGCTCTCTATGTCTATTTCCTGATGAATCAATTTAAAAGCTAATCTGCCCCTCTTTTTTATTAGGCATAGATGAAACAAAAATATGAGGAAAATCCTCAGATTTGAGCCATTTTTTGTCATTTGAACACCAGTGAGTCTCCTGCACCCCACATATATGTATAGACTCTTTTTTCAAAAAGTTCAAAAAGATTACTCTCTTTTGAGGAGAGTTTAATCCAGTAGCCTATACCGAAACGAGTTTTATCATAACGTTTCTGGAAATGCATTACCCCAAATTCTGAACATCTTCCCTGTTCTGTCATAACATTTCGTAAATTGCATGACACCTGTCTCCAATGTCTCCCCTGTGTGGACCACCCAATGAACAGGCCATAACAAAAACCATGACACAATACATTAAGCACGTATAGAAATAACATATAACATCTCCATCTCCCTATAGAAGGATAAGGCCTCCCTTGGAAGATGCATTGCTCAGTTTTTAAGCAAGCACCCAAAAAGTCAAACCGCTCCCAGCGGCTTGAATGCAGAAACTTTATAAAAAGAGCAATCTAATAATTTGCACAAGCAGCCTTTTCATCACACTTGTATATAGTCTGTTCTATGCTACAAAGGACAAAAAAAAAGTGCACTGCAGCTATGAATTAGATACATTAATCCTAATTATATAAAATCTACGTGTTAATAGAATTTAATCATGTGAGTAAACAGTGAATAATATAAAACACCGCCTCATTCTGAACTTTGTCTGCCTAGACCGTGAAACTATTCTTATGTTACCTCTAGCGGGTAAGATATAACAAAATTTAGTGACATCTTAGTGAAAGTTTTCAACATTTTGATCTATAAAGTGCATTCTTAAAAAAAAAAAAATGAAATGAATATATAGCACCTAAAATTATTCCCTGTCACCATATCAAAATGCTTAACTTAATTCCCTTTATTTAACTTTTTCCGGTGCCTATTTATAGACCCTAGAATGTTTACAAAATTATTTAGAAAAATGTGGTAAATTTATGAATCTACATATTTATCCTTATTTATATAGAGTGCACATATTACAAACGGTGCCATTACAAGATGTATGAACCTTACGAAATATTCCTCCTCCTCCTCAAAAAAAAAATAATAATTCCCACTTTAGTTTTTTTTTTGTTTTTTTTTTAATATATTTTTATTTGAATTTTTCAAGATTTTTATGAGGTGAGCCAACAGTGTGGACACGCAGGTCCAAACATTTACTATTTCCGTTGTTTGGGGTTTTTTTTAGATATACGGTGTTTCCCACTTTAATTTTAATATGTGTCTTAGGAAGAACACAAAGTACCATGTATGTTTACAGTAACTAGTCTTCAAATTCTTTATTCCGAAGGCATTTAAGAATATCGTTGTTGATCATTTAAAGTGACCAGCAAAGCTTCACTTACTCTGGCAGTGAAATCCACGGCGGCACCTCGATTCAGCAAGAGTGTAGCCACATTGATGTTTCCGTAATGGGCAGCTATGTGAAGTGGAGTGAAGCCACTCTAGAGAAAGGAAAGAAATAACCAAAGAAGTGTGAGCTGATGAATTGGGTGGTGTATGGTATAAAAAAGAGGACAAACAGTTTTGTCAGCAAATGCAACAGCTTTGTAAACCTCAAAATAGCTGTAAATTAGCATAACCAATGGTCAATATTTAATTTCCTGCCTTGTCTAACATATGCCTAAACATTTAAAGGGCCAGTCTAAGTAGCAATGCCACTTTTAATGAGGTAGCTTTGGTGCATATATCATGCCTTTGCAGGCTCACTGCCCAATGTTCTGTTTTTTAGGTGTTAAACCACTTTAATTCTGCAGCCCTAGCCACACCTCCCCTGGCTGTGACTTGCAGAGTATCCCTGCACACTTCCTGCAAAGACGTGATAATTTTTTCAAGTGTACATTTTAGCAGAGTGTTGACTCAATTCTTATCTTCTGCTCCATTAATAGTCTGCTATTGCAAATTAAACTACTACTTGAGTTTAGAGAAAGTAAAAGAAAAAAGAAATAAAATGTTCCTCCAGGTAGTAACAGGAAGTAACAAATATTATTCCAAAGTTGCAGGCTTGACTGCACTATCAGAGAAGCCCATTTTTGCGAAATATTCCAGCACAGTGTAAGTATTTAATTTTTTTCATATAATTTGTAAAAAGATTCAGTTTTTGCTTATTTAATATTATGTGTGTGTGTATATATATATAATACATCTTATAGCTTATTTTTTATGTACTCATTGTGTCCACAATGCTTCTCTATGAGAATCATTTCAATGCATTGCCAACAAAGTTAATTCTGGGCAAAAAAAAGGGGTGGATCAGCTTTTTATTTTAAATTGAATTGCCTTGTTCAAGTGCATTAAAACATATGTCCATTTTTAACTTAGACATTCCAATTAAAGGAAAATCACAGGCACCCAGACCACTTCATCTCAATAAAGCAATCTGGGTTCTGCAACCCCCTCCTCCCTGTTTTAACCATGCAACTGAAAACATTGCTGTTCTGTATGGCAATATTTTTCATTGCAGGCTTGACCTGTCTATACCCCCACTATTTCTATCATGTGGTCTCAGAGTGGCATCTTGTCACACATGCACACTAGCTTCCTATGGGCAAAGCATTGGAAAGGTGATATCAGTCAAAGAGGTGGAGCATCCCCGAGGAGACTGGCACTGTAAGTAAACTCACCTTTTTAACCCTGGCAGGGGGTGGGGTCCAGTCACCTAAACGGTAACTATGGCACTATACTATTAGAACTATTAGGAACGCACATTTATATGTGTTCCAAGTTTGACCCTCAGTTAGTCCCTGATCAGGTCTCTATACACGTTCAATTTTAGCTCCTATGTACCATTACAGAGAGAATCTATAATAGTTGCTTATAATAACAAAGTGTTTAACCAGGAAAGATACATTCAGATTGCTCTGGTTTCCAAGTACGTCCTGGGGATGTTACCTTAGCCCAACATCCAGGGGTTGTTACTACCACCCAATTTAATGGTACTCATTTTATCTACCTCGGAAGGATGAAGGGCTGAGTCAACCCTGCCGGGATTTGAACCTGCGACCCCCAAGGGTTGCTTTTGCATTAGCCCACTGAGCTATTTCACCGGCCTTATCAGACTGATCACACCCAAAAGAGCACTCCGCAGCTGTAAGGCTGGCAAGTTCCCTCTGCAAAATAGATACAGTAACCCCAGATGACCAATTCTCTGTTGGGCCTTGTCAGTGACGTGAAGCTGGTATGCCTCCATGCACAGTAAGCAAGGGGTCTATGTCTGGAATGCCCTTTTGTCGTAAGAAGACCCTTGTCATATGCCAATATTTCAGAAACAAAGTTTATGAGAGGGGCAAGTTGCTTGAGTTGTTGCCTTTCAAAGATTTGTCTAATATAAAAAAAGCTTTGATGTAAGATTAGTGGTGTTACACAATTGTTTTGTATTCTAATATCTAAAAGAACCCCAAAATTGGTTGGTGTTTATTTAAAAACGATTTTTTGTATTTGTTAAAACTAGCGCACAACAATCCCACACTAGATGCAAGCAATTACTTTGCTAGTTGGCTGTTGCATTGACCAAGTGCAATGCCATGCATGGCACAGAGATTTAAGACCATTTTAACAAACACTCTACATTCCGTTGGTACATTCTTTGTTATTAGGGAAGGTATAAGGACAGTTAAATGTGACGAGCGTGCAAAGTAAATAAATAAATAAATAAAATCAATTTAAATACTGGGAGTAGTTATGGCAAAATAACAAAAATACTTTAATAATCATAACCAAGCCCAAATGTGATGTGTGCCTCGGAGTACGTGCAGATATATTTCTTTCTTTATGAAGAAGAGCAAATTAATCATGAGCATGTTTATAGATCAAAATAGGACAAGTGAGGTAATCTGGTCTCTGTTTACGAAAGGGTAAATACAGACAATAAACAAGGGGACCTAGCATTTGCTGTAATTGTCATAACATTTCTAATGCGATCTAAAACCTTGCATTCAATAGTGAATGAGTGAATAGCTAAAGGCTCGGAAGTTGTGCAAGAAAGATCAATGGCCGTAACACTCCACCTCACCCCCAGAGAAAAGGCAAGGAATGTAAGGTCTGCTTAGAAAGTATGAAAGGTTTTGCAGTGGTAGTAGACAGTATTTAGGGATCCTGGACTATTCCAAGACAAAGCACCTTAATGTCCAATATCTGCTATTGTCTTTCCCTCATGAACATCATCATGCAGTGCAGTTTGATTTGCAATTTGTGTTTGAAGAAAAAATGATTTTTAAATATTATGATGTGACATGGAGATTGATTGTTATGTTCTACATTCGTGCGATAAAATACTGTTTAGGTGACAGGCTCCCTTTAAATCTATCCTTGATTGAACACAGCTGAGTCAATCAGACCTTCAGTTGTATTAATTAAAACCCCTGCATAGTTTACAATTTATTTCAGAAGAGGAAATATCCAATCTACAGTGTTTGTACCAAATTCAAGGACTCGAAATCCCAACCCCATGTGGACTTCTGCTCTTTTATTTAGAATACTGAAGCACAGTTGGATTTTCCATCATACCAGAAGAGATTACGACTGTGCAATTGAGTTCCTTGTTTTCAATGTATTATGTGAGCTGGGTTTGAGCATCAGTTATTATATTTAGTACAAGAGAATTGAACGGTCTGTTTAATTATCATCTAGCGGCTTCATTTCCATTTGACTTAGTTCAAATTGTAAACCTTGCTAAATTCATGCATTAAGCCTTCTGTATATCTTCTACCAGAAGGTCTCAGAGGCCCTAGTGCAACTACTAGATCGTTGACAAGCATTTTAGCCATGCTACCTGTTGAAGGACATTGTCAGTGAATGTCTGCAAAGTTCAAGTCAAGATCATCAATTTGCTGACACTGGTGAGGGCAAGTGTCATGCAGAAAAAGCCTAAAACAACAGTCCAGGGAGTGGCATGTCAGGGCTGTCTGCAGCTCCGAAGGTAGCACCTAGTACATTTATGGGGACATCTCAGACATTGTTACATGCTGGGTCATTTGTTTCTGAGCATGCTTATCTCTCTTAACAATATTTTAGCTGCAGAAAGCCCTGCTCATAGAAAGAATTGCCCCCCATAGCACATGCTATTTAAAAAGTCTAAAGCAAAGGTCAATACTACATAGGAGGCAATATAAAGGAGACGTATTTAGCAGCATCAGAACTAGAGTATGGACAAGTGATGTGTATACATATATACCTCTGTTGTTCTATTCACCATCATCTAGGTTAACACAAGTGGAAGCAAAAAAGGGGAAAAGAATGAATGGTTAGTCCACCACTGATGACATGGAATGGGAAAAAGCTCCAGTATGGTCAATGACACATATATGTAAAATAGAATAGATTATTATCACATCAGGAACAGATGAGATCTGCAACAGGTTCAAAGTTGGTGTTTTTGGTGACAATCTCTGGAAATTGTTAATATATATTTAGTAATAACTGTGCATGCTTTCTTTTTTACATTGAATAGAGTACAATCATGAATACCCTCCTCAAAAAAAATACCACACACTTCAGGGCAGTATTTTTTAAATAATTTTTGGTGATCTATCAATCGATAGTGCACAGGGCTTTTGAAAGATTGTAAATGAGTCCTGGTTTACAATTCTCCAGATCTGAACTGGCTCAGTGGAATATTGTTGACTAATGTATCTGGGGTCAAGCAGACTGCCAGATTATGACGAGTATGTATGACATCACTGCACAGGTTTGCAAGTGACCACAGGGCGAGTTATAGATATTGCTAATGACATACCTGGTGTCATTGGTGGCAAGGAGTTGTTGAAACTAGAGTCTGCTTTGTCTCTTTGTGAATATTCAGTCATGCAGGGTAGGACATACTGATCAAGATTGCAGGAATTTATGATTTCACACTTTGCAACACCAGCAGTCTTAATCTGTTAAATTCATATATCCCATGCTCTACATCAGGGGGGTCCAAGCGTGGAGCACGGGCTGCATCCAGCCCGGGACCGTTAGTAGTGTAGGCTGGTTGCAGTCCAGGTTGCCGGGAGGTGAGGGAGGCAGGGAGCCCTTTACATACTGTGCTCCTCCTGCAGAGCTCCCTCATGCGACCTGCAGTGAGCCAGCCACAGGATATTACCTAGTCTTGGCATCACTAGTGGGAGCGCTAGGGACCTGTGCAGGAAAATCACAGAGATTCCTGTCCAGCAGCCCCCGCTAGCCACCAGGATCTATTCCAGCACTCCTGGATCAAGTTAAGTAGGATGGGTGGACCTCTTAAGTAAAAAATGTGTATGTGTATGTGTGTGTGGAGGGGGAGGGGGGATGTCTGTGTGTATGTTTGTGATTGTATGTGTGTAAGTCCGTGATTGTGTGTGTATATACGTGATAGTTTGTGTAGGTCTGTGATTTTATGTGTGTGCGTGTGTGGGTCTATGTTTGTGTGTGTACATCTGTGAATGTATGTAACTGTGTGTATAGGTCTGTGATTGTATGTGTATATCTGTGCTTGTATGTGTGTGTGTGTGTGTGTGTGTGTGTGTGTCTATACTGTGTGTGGGACTGTGATTGTATGTGTGTGTGTGATTGTGTGTGTATATCTGTGTATACATCTGTGATTATGTATATTTATGTTTGTGACTGTGTATAAGTATGTGACTGTGTGTGTGTTTGGATCTGTGATTGAGTGTGTGTGTACATCTGTGATTATATGTGTATGTCTGTAACTGTGTATAGGTCTGTGATTGTATGTGTGTTTGTGGGTCTGATTTTGTGTGTGTGTATGTATATGACTGTGTATATGTCTGTGATTGTGTGTGTGCGTGTATGTATGTGGCTGTGTGTATAGGTCTGTGATTGTATGTGTGTGTGTATTTGTTATTGTTCGTATAGGTCTGTGATTGTTTGTGTCTTTGATTGTTTGTGTATGTATGTGATTGTATGTGTGTGTGTGTATAGGTCTGTGATTGTGTGTGTGTATATTTGTGATTGTGTGTATAGGTCTCTGATTGTATGTGTGTGATTGTGTGTATAGGTCTGTGTTTGTATGTCTGTGATTATGTGTGTATGTGTGTGACTGTGTGTATAGGTCTGTAATTGTATGTGTGGATCAATGCAGCCCAGGGAAAGCCAAAAGGTTGGACACCCATGATTTACATGATTAGAATCATCCACACAGAGAGTTTCTGTAAGTTTTGTGTACAAATAGGCTGAAGGTGTATCCTCTCCCAAGGCCAAAAAAGTGCCATCCCTCCTCTGATTTAAATATAACATTGGACTATTAATTAAAAAAAATAAAAATAATTATAATAAATAATTTTTTTATTGACTCCACAATAAAAATGGAAATATGGCATTCCTAAGTGTAAACAAAGTACATATTTCATATTCGCTATATTCTAGAACTAGACTGTTTTAGAAAACGTGCAGTTTGTCGCCACAAAAGAAAGATTCCATGTTTCTTCCAAAACATCTGGCGACAAACACCTTTGCCATGGCTGTCTATAGCAAAAACTTGAAAAAGGAACATTGAGATGGTATGAGAGAACATCCCTCGCAGTTTTGTTATATCCTCTTTATGTGACCCTAGTTATTAACATTTCTAAACACACTTAATCATTGTTAACTCAGTTCTGGAAGATCTAGCAGCCAAAATGCAAAAGCCTAGTTGGTTCTCTACTGGGCACAGAACTATTAAGCTATAGAAAAATGGTTATGCTGCGTCTTCACATCTGTGCTGAACGGTGTATGATAATTTGATGCCTGATTAAGTGTTCTTTTTCCGTACAAAGGATTCTATACTTCTTACTAGATCTATTTAATGATAATCAGAATAATACAGCACAATTAGCATTTGCAAGGGTCTCCCCACTGGCACAGAAGCCATAAAGCTTCCATATTTTATCATCATACTGTATAAATATCCTGCACTGAAAGCTGCAAACACATCAAATACTCTGCCGATGTCTACAATCATGAAAACACCTACAGTATTTTTAAAGATATAACTTTAAGTGGACTAAGTTATTCTTCTGCTTTCAATACAAAAAGATGGTATAATGCCCAATGCTGCTCTGGAAGAGATACTAAACTTTTATATCTACCTTGGAACTCTACTTGGCACTGTTTAGCAGTCAATATACCATGATATAGCAGCTATCACCCACACATTTTTGTATATAGAGTGTAGAACATAAGAACCATTTATTTGGGTACGTACAGTGTGGCACTAAATGTGTTGTTAAAGGAAACTGTGATTATTTTTTTAAATTATTTAAATTTAATGATTAGTAATATTATAGATGCTGTCTGTATCTGTTTGCAATGCGTGCAGAAATGGTCCTTTAAGTCTATTTTGCTAGAGGCACTGCTTATCCAAAATTGTGCTGTTAATGTAGAGCTAATGCATATGGTCTTTGGCAGGGATGCACAGAAAATTTGGATGCCAGAAAATGGTCTTATCCCATTTCAAAACGAAAAAGGGTAAAATCTGACGAAGATTACACCCCCCCAGTGGCATACTAACCGGGGGACAGGGGGCGGTCCATCCCGGGTGCCACTTACTCGGGGGGTGTCATTCAGCCACGGCGGAGCATCACAACATATTCATGTGAAGGAGAAGGGCGGAGCCACGCAATGCTGTACTGTGTGGACGAACTCCGTCCGGCCTGCCTTCACACTCACAGTGCTTCACTATGAGCCTCAGACACTGGATGCGGGTAGCCCCACGGCGGCAGTGCCTCAATAGCAGGGAGCAACAAGCAGACAATCCATCATGCCTGTCATCAACTGCGAGTCTGCTCATTTTTTAAATTTTCTTTTTCATGGACGTAACTGTAAAGGGCTGGACGTATGTGGGGGAAGCATGGATTTATAGGGAGTGGCAGGGGTTTGTAGAGGGGATAAGGGTTTTGTGGGGAGAGCAGGGATTTGTAGGGGGTGGAAGGTGTTTGTAGAGGGGTAAGGGATTTTTTGGGGTGGATGTGTGGGGAGCATGGATTTATAGGGGTGGCAGGTGTTTGTAGAGGGGTAAGGGATTTTTTTTAGGTGCTGGACAGGGGGTTTGTGGGGAGCAGGTATTTGTAGAGGCTGTCAAAAGGTTTGTGGGTGGAACAGGGACTGTCAGGGGGTATGTGGGGGGAGCATGGATTTGTAGGAACTGAACAGGGAGTTTGTAGGGGGGCATGGATTTATAGAGGGTGGCAGGGGTTTGTAGGGGGGCAGAGGTTTTGTGGGGGGAGCATAGATTTGTAGGGGGTGGCAGGGGTTTGTAGAGGCGGGAGCATGGGTTTTTGATGTAGAAGGGAGAGGAGGCAGCAGATTTTCATTCTTAATGTATTTTGATATAAATATATATATATATATATATATATATATATTAATGTCAAAATATACTTAGGAAGATTTTATATATATATATATATATATATATATATATATATATATATATATATATATACACACACACACACATTTAAAAAAATTCTTAAAAATATTTAAAAAAAAAAATGCTGATGTTTCTTTACATTTTAAATGTAATTTAGCTAGCCCTTACTGTTTTGCATATAATTTTATTTTTAATAATTTTCTAGGACATACTTTATTTGGATGGATAATTGTTAAAAAAAAAAAAAATACAAAATTTTAAAAATCTGTTAAATCAGATTCTGTTACATAGAACTGAATGAAGAATGTATATTGACATTAAATTAATATCAACAATGTTTTATTCTTCAGTCCTAGATAACAAACAGATTTAACAGATTTTTATTTATATTGTTTTTGTAAGTTATTTTCTGTCCAATTTTGGTGTGTTACTTTCAATAAAAGTGTGGTTATTTATTTTATTGGCTTGTAGTTTTTCATATTAGATTCATTACATTCATTAAAAGGGTCTACTATTAATAAAGTTATAGAAAAAAACTATTTTAAAATCATTTGGGGAAAAAAGTAATTTTCGGTTTCGTTTTTTCGGCCAAAGGCATCCTGAATTTTCGGTTTTGGTTTCGGCCCAGAACTTTCATTTCGGTGCATGCCTATTTGTTAGATTTGTGGATCTGACCAAAGAGGACTTAAAGATGGTGGCCTCCATAAAGGTAATGGTGAGTCAAGAGATAAGAGGGGAAAGAGACATTTCCTTATTTGTATGTATGCATGCAAAAAACAAGTAGAAATAGGCTATAATATATGTAATATGTAACTACTGTCCATTTTCTTTTAAGGGAAAAACAATAATGTCTAGGTTAGGTTTGTGTTACAGTCTTGACAAAGACCAACTGTTGGGTCAAATGTTGTTGTCCTCTGGTTCCAATTAATTTACCTTATTGAGCTTTGGAGAGCCTGGATCTTTTTCTATCTCCTGGATTTACTATTGTGTGGGGATTGTGCTAGGCCTTGGTTTGTTTGCAACCAATTATTTAACTCTCTTGAGTGAGTTCCTTCATATTTATTTGTTTATTGCCCCCAAAAAACAAACAAACCACACAACCAGATTGGCCACTTGCTCTGGTTAGTAGATTTGTTTGTAATTGTCTGAGAATTAAATAATTGTTGTCCAGTAGATCAGCCCTTTTTAGGGCATAAAAACAGCCTACAACCCCTTTTAGTTTAATTTTTCTTCACAGCTATAAAGTCCAGATGTGGGACAGAGTAACTATATAATATGGTAAAAACAAAAATTGGTTGAGTTTTGCATATGGACAATGTAAAAAGATGTAAAAAGATCCTGATTGTATGTCATTAAATAGCTCAGACTATTTTCCAAACTGGCTTCCATTTTTTAAGGTTGTCAAGAATGGTTAATGTCAAGCTATGTGTGATGGACCTATCGTATGATTGCAATTTAGCAGCGCAGACAATCCAATGAGCTAATTTTATAGGAGCATGCATTGTATAAATGAAAAGTCCATTTATAAAGGAAATATAATAGCAACTTAAAAGGTCTGTGCCCATAAAGCTCCAAACAAAAAAAAAAGAAACCAATAAACCAAACATTTAGTAAATCTCAGTCATGACACGGCTGCTGGCAAAGAAAGCAAAGAAAGGACTAGGAAAACAGTATCGTGGGAAAGACAGGAACATAACAAAGTTTCCAATCAAAATAATATATAAAAGCGATGGGTCGCCAACAAACCTTGGACTCCACATCAGCATTGTGGTCATTCTGCAGGAGGAGAGCTGCAGCTTTTGTGTCATCTTTTCGTGCAGCGATGTGAAGAGCTGGCAAGCGGACCTTTCCTTTTGTGTCATTTTCAAGAAGCAGAGAAACCACTTGGTCATGACCTTGCTGAAGGGCAACTGCCAGAGGAGTAAATCCATCCTTTGGGAGAGAAAGAGTTCATTTAAGCACATGGTAAACATCATAATAGTAAAATTCTGCAAGGAATAATGTTTTATAGGGACATTATATTAAGGCTTGGTCACAATGCAGTGGTAACATTACTACTGCAATGTCATTTTGTTTCTGGTATAAATAGAATGCTGATCTAATTCCTTGGAAGAATCTATTCTTTATACAAATTATTCCATGCCACGCACAGATCCAAAGCATTTAGCCCACCTATCCAACACCAGTATCAACCAAGGACACATCTCAGGAACTCCAAAGGAGGTACTTCAGTACCAGGAATCTAGACCAATGTCACTCAACCATTTTGGTTCATGAAGTAATAGCTTCCAATTTTCAATGTTTTAGAAACCTGTAATCCATTAATGGTGATGACAATAATTCGTCACAATGAAAGGATCATCCCTGAGCAGTTTGAGGTCCCTAATTTCAAGCAAAACTGGTACATACATGTCTTAGTCTGCCTAGGATTAGAGGGAGTTACACTCTTGAGTGGCATCTACATGTATTTTAATAACAGTGTTGAAATAGTTTCTCCCAGGACTGTAACTCCTATTAATTCCAGGCAGCACTGGGACAACAAAGTACTCCACTTAACATTACTCGAACAGTATATTATCATTAAACATTAACACCTATTCTAGCACTAAGCTTTAGCTCCTACACTAAGCTGCATACATTTTGTAAAATAAAAGATGGTAAAAAAAAAGACAGTGACTTTGAGGTTTACTCTGATGTTTCTAGAACTCATTGATATACTTTTCATACACTGGTCACTGTTATGCATTCTATATAGTACTTATATCATAAATTACTTTTTTGCTTTAAGGGGTCATTGGACAGGTTTTACTGCAGTGTGGCTAACCCCAGGATATGCATTGAGATGAAAGCCATCTAATAACAGTGGGCTGTCAGAATTGTGTGTGGACTTCCAAGGCATTGGAAGGTATTTTAAATGGTTATTCCAAGTGTCATAGCCACTACAGTCTGCTACAGTGGGTATGATGCCAGGAGTACCTTGGCCCAATTCCCCAGTAATGGGGAAAACTGTTTAGCAAAGGTTCGCCCTCTTATCTGGATCCACATCTGGCTCATTTGCTCACTTGTGGCCTGGTGACACACTTCCTGCATCTGCAGAGCCGCAGATGCTGGAAGCCATGGAGGTCGACATTCAATGACTGTCATTCTGTGCAATTAAAGTTAGAAGAAAATTGACATTAGCCAGCTGATGACACCTCTATGATGCTGCCAAAGGTGGAGTTTAACCGCTGGGTTAATCTCTGTATGCAGTGTTTAAAAGTGAAATGCTGCACATACAGACTCCAAACACCATGGTCACTTTAAAATCACTGAAGTGATCATGGTGCTTGGAGAAACCATTTAATACCATTTTATTTATTTATAGCTGTCCCTTGCTCTGTAAAATGTTTAGGAGCACTTATTTCAAAAGAATGGTGGTACGCAAGGACAGTAGGCAGCTCACTGAATATTATATGTTTTATTTATTTTTTATAAGGAAGAAAGGAATTTGAAAATATTGCCAAATAGCAATGAGATTTAGCAGTTTGTGGTCATACTAGGTCACAACTGTGTTGTACTAGTGATGCCCCAGGGGTGTGGAATTGATATCACCCAAAAACAAGCACATGCAGTTCCTGGCACTAGGCAGGAAGATTTTTTTTTATTGTTTTAGCCCTGCCGCATTCAAGAGACAGGGCAGCCTTAAGGAGCATTTGTGCCGGACAGGGAGTCTACAGCAGATGGAGAGACTGGCTGACCCACCCGAAAATGCACACCGGGCTGCTATAACTTTTGGCTGCAGCTCGCAGGGAGGTGTAAGGAGTGGCAGCAGCCAATCGCTCCGCACAATGCTCAGGACATATGAATGCTGGGATTAGGCATGATGTCAAATCCTGGCAGCCAACACGCTGTAAAGGGCAGAAAGAGCTTGGGACAGGTTACACATCCAACTGCTGAACATCCCATCCAGATAACTGTTGGTAATCTGTGCTGTGTGAGAGTGTCTGATAATGTGCAGTTTGTGTGTTTATGGGTCAGTGAGTGTGTGTGAGTGTGCAATGTGTTTGTGTATGGGTCAGCTCATGTGTATATCAGTGTATCATAACCACATACAGCCACCACACACATACATACACACACATCAACACTCCAAGCACCTGAAGCACTTTAGCTAGCTGATAACTTCTCATTGAGCTGCACTAATATTGGACAGCCACTGGAAATCTGGGCTGGGTAAGAAAGGTGGTGTTTACAAAGGCAGCAGACAAGAGATCTGCAGCTTTTACATACTGCTTTAGGATACACCCCATGAAAAATGCATAATTAAATTAACCCATGTTGTCAATGAGGTATTTCTACTAATGTTTTTGTTTTTTATATTTGGGCAGTGGAATGAACAGAAAGGTCAATTTTAACTTGCTACATAATGTTCCTGCAACAAGAGTGTGTCCATCATTAATGAACCGATAACTGACTAAGCCCTTTTTCACAGAAACTAGTCACAAGATCAATTACAATTTCTCATTGTCTAGTAAGAACTATTGGCTGCCAATTAATTTGTGCAACAAATAATCCTCAGAACTATCTGTACTCTCCTAAAAATGTAACATTTTCTTGCATTGTCAAATGTTTGTAATTGGACCACTGCGCATGGTCAGATTAGTCCAAATTGGAACACTGAGCTCCATGCCAGGTGTGTGGGCACCTAAGAGATTGATATCTGCATGGCAACTCAAGTTAGTCATTGGAAGGCAGTGGCACCCAGAGAAAACGAGAAAGCTTGGAATTCTTTTTCTTCTGATTTGATTTGATTTTCTGCAACATGGGCATATATGTATATTTAGAAACTGTATTGCAAGTCACACATTACTATTCTATACCTGGTCACAGAAATCAGCCACATAGAGATAAAATACCTAGTCGATATTGTAAAACTGATTGTTAATGCTGTTCAAACTCCCAAGTGCAATTAAATAACAACATGTAAACCAGTGATTTCATTATTAACTCAATGGCACAGGAGTACAGTGAGCTTGCCTCTGGGAACCCCTGACCCACTAGCGCCTGGCTATTAATAAATTATATTTGGCATATTAACAAATATAGCCACACATTCCACCAATCATTACTCAACAACCATAGATATCATAAGGATCTTATCAAAATGTTATAAGCCAATGTGCGATTCAACAATAACAATTATTCCAACAAAATCCCAACATTCTAAATCTTAGAAACAGCAGAATAAATTAACTAATCATCCTAAAACATAATGGACTAACTTACAGGGATGTTATTAAACTATTTTATCATCTATTTGTAGGACATTACAGAGATGTAAACTCCATGCTCCTACTTTGCTTCTTAAATCTATCAAGTCTTAGAAATCTTAGTCTAAAACAATTAGTTAGAAAATAGATATAAAATCATATCAAATAACATGGCAATTCTATCACAACTGAGTCTACTGCTGCCTTCACTTTCCACATCCTGTCTAGCTCCTCTTTCAGTCCTTGGTATTTGTCAGCCTTCTAATATTCTATTTTTACTGATGTTAAAGCCACATCCACTACTTCGGTCTTCCATTTCTTGGTCACCACCTGCTTGCCTGTCTGGATCTGAAAGTCCCAAAGGATCTTAGCCCTGTCATTCCCAACTGTCCATCGTGGTGTCTCCCATCTGGCCTTTGGCAAGCCCAGCCCATATTCTGTGCAGATGTTTCAGTACACAATCCCAGCAATGTGGTTGTGCCTCTCAGAGTATGCTGCCCCAGCTAACATTAAGGGCTACTTGAAACATATATATATGTATTTGTTTTATTTCATAAGGACATTCAAGGTGAAGAGTGAGATAGCAAATGCCTGCACCCAACTGTATCAATTAACATTCAATCACGTATATTTGTTAGATTTTTTTATTTTTTTTAGACCCTACAATGTTGAATTTTTCTGTTAGCTATCTCAAAACATTTAGTGTTGTTTATCAGTGTCTATTATTTTATTAATTGATTTCTATTATTTATCAAGTACAATAACACAGCACAATCAAATAGCTACCATTCATTTGATCTGTGACCAAGAATTGCCGTGTGTGTGCGCGCACACACATATATATATATATATATATATATATATATATATATATATATACACACAATATATATATATCCAAAGCTCTTGCACTCCAACTACAAGTATTTTGTACCTGGTGTTCTGGTCACATAATAGATAATGCCATACAAAAATACTGGCACTCCAGGTTTTGATAAGCAAGTTCTTCTTTATTCTAGTAAGTCCAAGTAGTCAACGTTTCAGCTCCTGATCATCATCATAATGTCCTGATTAAAGCTCTGATTGGGAGCTGAAACGTTGACTACTTGGATTTATTAGAGTAAAGAAGAACTTACTTATCAAAAACTGGAGTGCCGGTATTCTTGTATGGTATTATATATATATATATATATATATTATATATATATAAACACGCAAGTCACACACAATGTGTTTTACAGAAAGCAGATCATTCTGTTCTGTCTCATACAAAGCATATTACCTACCTCTGTGGCAAGGCCTTGACTTGACCCATTATCCAACAAAAATGTGACTACTTCCAGGTGATTTTCCTGTGCTGCCATGTATAGTGGAGTGAATCCATTCTGAAAAAAAGAAAGTCTTTTAGACTCAAATTTTATTTCATTAATTTAGAAAGAAAATAAAATTATAACCTTTAGCATGCATTGGAACCAGTCGACATATATCTATGAACCATTGTACAGTGCTCCGGAATTTCGATGGCGCTATATAAATAATATATAAATAATAAAATAATAATAATAAGAGGCAAGTTACAGATTTTCAACCATCTCACGTCTTTATATTAGGACACGTGGCTAGTCTAGTATGTACATTCTTCCGGTTTGTGTTCCAGGGAACAGGAAACACAGTTTTGCGTTCCAATTGACCGGAAGTGTATGTACTAGACTCCTATTAGCGTGTGTTTTTTTTAATTTAAAAAAAAAAATGTTTCATTAAAAAATTTCTATTTTCTTGGACACAAAGAGGTAAGCTATTTAAGTATTTTATTACTATTTGCATGACTTGTTTAAATCACTGATGTGAATGTGATATATGCAAACCTATTATTGGTTGATTATTTGCACTTAAGGTATATATACATTTAGTTTATTATGTGGTGTTAGCTTGACAAAGACCTCTTAGCAGGTCGAAACGTTGCTGCTCTTTTTTGTTCCATTAAATCTGCCTGCGGCTTGAACACCTTGCCTGGAGATTTTATTTTTGTTTGTCTTCATATTAGGACATGTGAAGATTGGTACCTTCACACACTCAGGACCTGCCCTCTAGGTGCTATACAATGCTATACAAGGATTCCAAATGATCGCAATAATAAAATGGAGTAATTCCATAAGCTAAATAAATATCCTTTTGTAACATTGTTCACTATACACAAGGACATGTTAACAGCATTATAGGCCTCGGGGGCAAAGCAGAGCACTGTGGTCCTGCCTACATATCCACTCACAGGAATAAAAATGTAAATTATAAAATAAAATGTAGCTTATACTTATTGGTATGTCCAACAAAATCAGTGTTTGAACATTAAAAAAACATGCTGTACAGCAGAGATTAATTCACACAAACATTTGGACAATATAAATTAAGCCTTGAAGTTGAAAAACAAGAGATTTAACACAAAAATGGTAGTCAGCTGGTAAACATATAGACAGAGATGGCACAGTACGAGATTATGAATTATTATTGTCAAGCCAATGGGGCCCCTATGCTCATTGGGCCCCCAGGCAATTGCCCAGCTTGCCCATGTGTAAAGACGGCTGTGTCTATACACTGGACCATAACTAGAACACTCTATTTTACATTCTCTTTAGACTAGAACAAGGCAACCCTTACAATTTAAATCACAAACCAATTTGCATTAGTAACCACCCTGTTGGGTGATGTGGGCCAAGCATTGCATTCTTAGATATTTATTAGACCAACTGAAGATTTTTGATTTTTGTTTTTATTTCTATGGAAGGGGCAAGGTCAAATCTGGAACATTTCCTAAATGACACGGGTAAATTTTTTCCCCTGTACTTTGCACAAGTGTTCTGAACTGTGATTAAACAAGATTAATGAGGAAACACTGTGGAAAATTCCTGTCCGCACCGCTCAAACAAAGTATCAATGAAGAGATTACTCAGGAATTGGTGGGAGAAGACATGACCTCACTTTGGCTGTGATATCTGTTAGAGATTTGATATATTCCATCACCCCCACCAAATCCTACGCTTAACATGAATAATAAAAAGAAAAAGATCTATAATTACTGGGATCAGTGTGGGACGACTGTGATGTAAACTATAGCATTTTAAACCTGCTAAATATTTTATATATTTAAAGTATTTTTATATATATACAAAGGCATTGCTTAAACATTTACCGTATTAAAGGGACATTGTAATAGGTTGTATAAAAACATTTAGACATGTTTGTACATCAACATATACTTACAGAATACTCTCATATCATGGGTACTGGTTAGTAGGTAATAGAACCTTTGCATAGGTAAAACTTAAAGGGACACTATAGTCACCAGAACAACTACAGCTTAATGTAGTTGTTCTGGTGCATATGGCCTGTCCTTGCAGGCATTTTAAAGTAAACACTGCCTTTTCACAGAAAAGGCGGTGTTTACATTATTGTCTAGGGACACTTCCAGTGGCAGTCACTCAGACAGCTACTAAAGGTGCTCCTCGGGCCAGTGCTGCCTCCACGCTCTGCATGGAGGTGCTGAACTTTCCCCATAGAGATAATGCATTGAGTCCTCCCAATGCTGATAAAGCATTGGATTGGCTGAAATCATCAAGTATGAAGATATAAGCTAAGGGGGTGGAGCCAGTAATGACCGGACCCGTACGGCGCTGGAAAAAGGTGAGTAAGTTACCTTTTTAATCGGAGGTAAGGGGGGCCGGGAAAGTAAAGTGTTATTTAGAACTATAATGTCAGGAATACACATTTGTATTCCTGACACTATAGTGTTCCTTTAATTGCACACTAGAGTTGTGTGACCTTACTTTTAATAAAACACATAATTGTTTTTGCCATATTACCTGTAAATACTGTTTTTTTTATTTAATGTGGCATCCTACCAGTGTTTTGTGTTTAGAATGCTATGTTTTGTGTAATTCTGATATAGAGGGACCCTGTGGCTTTCTCATTATCCATTCTTGCCATGTAACAATGCAGTTTGCATGACTGTACAGAAGACGCCTATTTGGAAAGCGTTCTGTAGCGAGCAAGCCAATTCAATTAATGTCATACAAGTCTTTATTTATCCCACTGTCAGATTTTTGTGAAATCTTTAATGTTTTGATTCCTTTCTGCGGACGGTGATGCACTGCTGAGAAGCTACAAGATCTCAAAACAGTTACACAACGGTGAATAAAAAAATCTTCATTCTTTCTATATTTTACCGCTGATGATGTCATGCAGAAGATTTATAGCTAATCTCAGAGTGTCAGACAGCGAAAGGAGGAAATTACTCAGCAAAGCAAGGGAATTAACCCCTTCAGGACGGAGTCAATAGTGCACGTTCTGATCAAAACAAAATGTAAACAAAAACTGGAATTTGCGCTATATGTCTGTTCAACCGTAATTCACCTCTTTCATATTAAGTGCACCCACACTTATTATATATCATTTTGTTCAGGGGAAACTGGGCTTTAATTTCTCATGAACTATTCATACTTGAAACATAATTTATTATGAATAAAATGTAAAAAACTGTGAGAAATTAAGATTTTTTTAAAAAAATTGTAGACATTTTAGCTGTAAATATCATAATACCGTTAGCTTTAACTGCAAAAAAAACACATATTTGGATTCAGCAAAGTCTCACGAGTACAACAGTTTTTATGGTGTTTTAAGAAGTTAAAGGGTCAACTATAGCACATTCAGTTTTTCAGTTTTTTCAAATTTAAATTGGCCAGGTTGGTTATGTTGCCTTTGAGACCGTATGGGGGCCCAGGAATGAGATTTACCCCCATGATGGCATACCATTTGCAAAAGTAGACAACCCAAGGTATTTCAAGTGGGGTATGTCCAGTCTTTTATAGTAGCCATTTAGTCACAAACACTGGCCAAAGTTAGCATTCATATTTGTTTTTGTGTGAAAAAAAAGCAAAAAAACTAATATTTGGCCAGTGTTTGTGACGGTCTCAAAGGCAACATAACCAACCTGGCGAATTTTAATTAATTAAATCACATAATTATGTTAAAATATTACCTAAGCATACACGTAGAATTTTTATATATATACATATGTATTTAAATTCTACGTGAATACTTATGTAGTTATTTATGTAATTATATATATTTATCTATATATAACTATTTGCAGTTATTTGTATTTTATATATAGATATATATAGAATGTCATTCTAAGTGTATTTTGTTCCCAATATATATGTATTAATAACAAAATACAGTTAGAATGAGATTACATATATATATGTAATTTATTAAAAACATTTAAAATTATTTTAATTATTTTATTGATTTACTATTTTAATTATACGTAAATATATAAACATAATATATATATATTTATATATATATATGTATTATATATATAATATATATATATATATATCTTATATATATGTAACGTCATTCTAAGTGTATTTTAAGATTAATATTTGTACTTATATTAACATTAAAATACATAACTTATCACGTTACATATATATAAGATGTATATATATATATTAGATATATAATATATATATATATTTTATATATATAGATAAATATATATATACATACATTTATTTTATTTTAAACTTGTCTAATAATATTTTTATTATTCTTCCCACCAGCAGGGGGGACTGTCTGACATTTCAGACAGTCCCCCTGGTGGCAGATCCACAGCCAGCTATAGGGGGCCATGTGATCCCTCTTGGAGAGCGATCACATGGCCCCCGGGGGCCTCATTTGCCGGGGGAAGGTGCCTGGGCTGTCAGGCAGCCCTCCAGAAGAGGATCGCGGCGGAGGCGAGTACCTCCAAGCTCCTGGGGCTGAAAGCCGTTATGGCGTTCTATGCCGCCGCAACGGCTTTAAAGCCCATTTAATGCAGGACGGCACAGAACGCTGTAACGGCGTTAATGGGTTAATAAATGAATGCATCCTGTTTGTTGATTTTGTAGGATCTCACTCCTATAAACCTTCAGTTCTACAAAGACACGTTTACAAAGTGACTGATTGGGCTTAGCTATTGAAAGCAGAGTTAAAGAGTCACAGTAACTATTTCAGTATATCCAACGTACATTCTATTGATTTACCTGTGATTGTGCATTGACATTGGCACCACTTGTAACCAAGATCCTCACCACTTCCGTTTGTCCAGCTAAAGATGCTATATGAAGTGCTGTGTTTCCTTTCTGAAAACCAATATGAAAATACAATTACATTTATTAAAATATCATCGAATAAATCATGCAGCAAGATCTTCAAACAAGCTGATTTTATGGAAGAAAAGAAGAAAAAGAAAATGCATAGTTTGGAGATGGTTTGTTAATATTGTGATAAAAAAAATGTCAGACCAGCAGTCTTGGCTCTACCCAGTGAATCTCTCTGTAGTGAGTCGCACACACTGCTCTGCACAGTGAATCCCACTATATACAGAGGGTCACACAAACTGCTGTGCACAGTGAATCCCGCTATTTACCGAGGGAGACCTGCACACTGCTCTGCACAGAGAATCCCGTGATATACCGAGTGACACACACACACTGCGCTGTACAGTGAATCCCTCTATATACTTTGTGACACACACTGCTCTGCACACTGAATCCCGCTATATACCAAGGGACACACGCACACTGCTCTGCACAATGAATCCCGCTATATACCGAGTGACACACACACACTGCTCTGTACAGTGAATCCCTCTATATACTTTGTGACACACACTGCTCTGCACACTGAATCCCGCTATATACCAAGGGACACACGCACACTGCTCTGCACAAGAATCCCGTGATATACCGAGTGACACACACACACTGCGCTGTACAGTGAATCCCTCTATATACTTTGTGACACACACTGCTCTGCACACTGAATCCCGCTATATACCAAGGGACACACGCACACTGCTCTGCACAATGAATCCCGCTATATACCGAGTGACACACACACACTGCTCTGTACAGTGAATCCCTCTATATACTTTGTGACACACACTGCTCTGCACACTGAATCCCACGAATGTCCCGTGAATGTCAAGTGATGCATGTTCTTTTAATGTGATTGGATACCAAATTAGGGAGCTTTTTGGTATCGGTAAATATGGCAATCCCACATAAGTATATCGAAGTAGTGAGCTATCAACTAAACATCTAAAAGTTTTTTATTTTTATCTTTCAGCTGTTTAGTAGATAACTCCCATTAATTGGTAACCTTATGCAGGATTGCCATATTTAAGGTAAACCAAATTAGGAAGCTGTTTAACAGACCACATTGTCAGTTACCAATCTGGTATATACCTATACATATACACATTTCCTGGTTGAACCCATGGAAGTATCCCTAATTGGACAGGAACCTAATTAAAATGAAAGGCTGTTATGCCTTCCACCCTCAGTCTTTTTGCTTCTGTCCTATACCCAATAGGACAGTAACACAGGTCTTATCTAGAATATGGATTTTTCTTTTTGGCTTATCTGGGGTTTATACCTTCTGCCCCAAGGCAGCCTCTCTTCCTTGAGAAGCTTCACGATACGGCCCTGTGTAAAGGCCTAGACATCTGGACTCTGTATAGTGGTCAGAGTATGATTCCTTGGATGCATCCATGCATGCGGAAGCATTTAAGAAAGGGTTCTCTTCTTCAGAGGAAGAAGTGAGGAATGGACTGAAACAGATAAGAAACTTTTTCCAAGGAAAATTCTTCAGGCTTGATCCTTTTGACGCTTCAGTTGCTGCTTCCTAGGAATATACCCCTAAGGTAAATGGTGTATGTGGCTGCAGGCACAGGGTTTCATTCAGTAGTAGACTTAACTTCAGTGTCTCATGTCCTACACAGAAGAACAGAATGATTTTCCTTTTGAGATACTATATCTTACCGGCCAGGAAGAGAGTAAGTAGACCCTAACCGTGTAGAGGAGATCATTCATCAAACAGAAGAAACAAATCTAGAAGACTCACTTCTAACAAGAGTTCAAGTGTTTAATGATAGGCTGCGCTCCCAGGCTGGAGGAGTAGGGGCACACCTGCGCTTATTCCAAAAGGTTTGGGAGACTTTAGTTTTAGCTGATTGGGTTCTAAGTATCCTTTCAAGATGATATCTTCTAGAATTCAATGGTTCACAGTTTTCATCTGACAAAATGGCCAGGAGATAGAGAGAGGAAAGACTTACTCTTCAGAATTTCGTTTTTTCTTTGCTAAAGGAGGAAGTCATCATAGAAGTTCCAAAAGAGGAAAGGTTACAGGGATTTTACAGTCATCTGTTTAATACAAAGAAAGCAGTAGGAGGTTGGAGAATAAATCTAGATCCTCACAAACTAAATGGTTTCCTAAAAATATGGAAAAATTCAAGATGGAATCTTTACAATTCACTCTAAAGATGGCATTTCCAGGTCAATGGATGCTGTTGACAGAGCTACATGACGCCTACTTCCATATCAAAATTTCCGTAGGTTTCCTGTGGAAAGAGGTCATATCCAAATCAGAGCTCTTCCTTTTCACTGGAGTACCTCTCTATGTACCTTCTCCAAGGTTCTGGCTCAACTCAACAATTGAAGAATTAAGAAAGGAGAGTTTTGCAACCTATCACGACTTCTAGTCTATGGTCATCAATGCATCCAGTTTATTTTCCTACATGGATTGAAAATGTATCTAAAAGTCATCTTTGGCTTACACAGGAGATGATATAACTGGGGCTCTCTTCAACACTTCTCAACTAATTGTCCAGCTCTCGCAAGACAGAAGACAGAGGATTCACTCAAAGATTAGGGAAATGTTGATTGTCAATACGTCAACAGGAATTTAGTGCATCTCTTGGGATCCATGTCCTCCATAATAGGTTTGAGAAGATGTGCCCAATGAAGGATGAGACCTCTACAACAGAGTTTTCTGAGACAATTCAGAATGGATCTTCTGAAATTGCAATCTTCATCAGTTAATCAAGAAAACTCCCAAATTTCATAACTGTTATCGCAGCTACACAAAATAAATATCTACAAGGGATTTTCATTTGAATAAGCTCCATGAGTCATCCTGACTACAGACACCAATCATTGGGGCTGGGTTCCCATCTAGAAGACCAAATAACACAAGGCACTTGGAGACTTTTGGCCAAGAACTTTCCATTGCATGTTCTAGAGCTTCGGGCAGTGTTCAAAGCCTCAAAACCTTACAGCAACTTCTGATACAGAAATAAGTGAAGGTCCCAGAAGAATTTCAACAATCTATGTAATGCTGGTTGAGAGCCATTATCTATTGGCTCCCCCATGTATCGAAATAAATACAGGAGGAGGACCTTCAGCAGTCTTTTACTAATGCAGATTGGTATAAGATGCTTGCTCACATTCAGAAGACCCCTGCATCGTCCTGCTTACAAGAAAAGTCCTACAATATTTTTGCTAGATGGTACTTGACCTTGATGGTTTTTCCCAACCGTCACCCTTTGGTGCTGGACCATGTTGGAGATGCTTAGATGATCAATAGATGTTTAAACACATGTGGTGGGACTGTTAACTGATAGACCGTGTGATCTGGGACCTGTGTGAGGAACCCCCACTGATGGAACCTGCAAAAGCAGTGATATTTTTTAGAGACAGGCATGCACACTTACACCAACAGTAAGTTGACGAGGTGGAAAATATGATAAAATTCAAAGACCTGAAAGCAATATTGGTGACAGATAGAGATAGATATACCCAGCAATTGTTTTACTGGTTGGAATTTATGTCCTCAAAATATTTTGAAAGACTCCTGACCAATGGATAGGCGAGGGACTAAATTGGAGCCGGATGCTCAGAGTTATGGAGATGAGGAAACCTTTGGAGTACGATGGACCATGGTCTCAGGAGCAGAGGTCTCCTCTGCTCCTGAGTCTCTGTGTGGAAATTCCCTGGGATCTTCCAAAGAGTCTATCTCTTTTACATCAAGGGTCAGTTCTTCACCCAAAAACACAGTCCCTAAACGTGTCCCTAAATTAAATTCATGTCATTCACATTTGCAATTGTACATTGGCCATTCTGAATCAGTGAATAATTGAAGTGCATAAAAGAATTGCATCCATGCTATTCTGAACTAATTTGATACGGTCATTTGAAGGGGTCGATGTTGAAAGAGAAAGGTTAAACAGTAATGGTTTCTCTTTGGCAGTGGTTGACACTCTTAAGCAGGGAAGGAAATGGCCACCTCTTATCGTGTTTGACATGCTTTCTCAGCATGGTCTATATCCAAGCAGCAGAATGTTCAAATGCCACTAAATATATTCAGGAGTTTCTGCAAACAGGTTTTGATAAAGGCCTAAGTTATAACACTCTTAACATTTATGTTTCAGTTTTATCCTCTTAACCATAAAACCATAAATGAGACTTTGATGCAGACCTATCAAGATTTCTGACAAAGGATTTGAAAATTCTTTCTTCTATTAAACCAGTTTCTCCTCCTCTATTGTTAAAGATTTGTAAGTGTCCTCCATTTGATTCATCCATTGTATTCCATTTCTCCACATTCCATCACTATTAAAACAGTCCTTTCGGTGGCTTTGGCCTCGGGAAGGAGGGTTTTGGAGATTCAAGCTCTTTCCATGCAATAACCTATTATGATTTTTTATTGTGACAGTAATTTTAAGAATTGTTCCAGAATTCAAGCCATAGGTAACATCTACTTTTCGTTTAAATTAGGACATAGTTCTTCCTGCATTAGGATCTTTGCACCAGGAAATGGAGAATGAAACAGACTTACATACTCTTGATATAGTGAGATGTCTAAGAATTTATATTGATAGATCTTCACGGAGGTCCTCATCCAGTCTGTTTGTGGTCCCCAGGGGAACTAGGAGAGGCTTACAAGCATAAAAGGGAGACTATCAGCAGATGGATAGTTGCAGCCATCATTCAAGCGTACCAGGCATCTTGAGTTTCTGTACCTGATGGGACTTAAGGCTCACTCTATCAAATCCCTCTCTGTTTGATGACCAGGAAAATAAAATTATGGGAAGCATAATAAAATGTTCATGTTGTTTACATTTATATATAAATATTTATTTATCTTTGTAATCGAATGACATTCATTCGGTCACAAATTAAATTCACATTGGTCATTCTGAATCAACCAATGACTGAATCGTATAAAAGAATTGTATCCATCGTGCGATTCTGAACTAATTTGATTTGGTCATTTAGCAGGTTGATCATTAGTCAGATGATCCACTGAAATCACAGTTCGTCCGAATATGAATGCACAAATCTACTCCTTATCAAAGAAAGAGTGCAAGCTTGTTTACTGTTTAAAACGTGCTAAGCATTGGAAGACTTTCCCTCCCACCTGTCCACATGTTGAAGCCAAAATATGACTTTTTAACCTTTTCCACCACATTGAAGGGTCCCCGTACTAACGTCAATTATGATGCTTTCATCCACCTATGTCCCTTTCTGTCCCCTCCTCCCCCCATTTTCATTGCCTCTTTATTTATTTTTCCCATGGGCCCTCTCACTGCTACCAAGGGACACCCTGTTGGTTGCTTAGCTGTTTATGCTGAAGTGGCAACGTGTTCGTTTTGCTTACTGTATCTGTTCCCTTGAAAAAAACAAAAACTTTCATTGTAAAACACATTTATTTATTCAAAGTAAAATACTTTTTGTAGAGTCCACGTCTATACCAAAACTTGCTGAACATTCTAAATGAAGATAAATCAATCAATAACTTATTTCTTTGATCTACTATAGGAAAGGCAGCACACTTGGATACACTAAAGACTACTATTAAGTTCACATCAGTGGTATCCTTGTTTGATATTACTGTTCAACAACCAAATACATACTTTGATGTGCTACCTTCAATGGAGCTGCTCCATTAATCAAACTGCCAATGAGTTATTACCACTGACCTTTGTTGAAGCATCCACATCTGCTCCTCGTTGTATCAGTTCCGAAACTATCTCTATGTGTCCTTCTTTGGAAGCCAAATGGAGAGCATTCAACCCATTCTGATAAAATAAAATATTATATCTTATTATCTATAGAGACGCCATCATTGCTAAGCATTTTGCATGTATTTTTAATTTTGTGTGTGTGTGTATATATATATATAGCATCATAATATAAGTGATATTGTTGATGCATTCAATGCTATTTTTAAAATAAATACATATTTAACATCATCTGCCTCATCACAACTAATATGCAATATTTTCTTACCAATTCATTACCATTACAATCATTGTTTATATTAATCTCATGAAATAGTTTTACAATGCACATTAACACTCCCAAATGGGAAATCATATTGACCATACACTCCCATTAAAATAATCTGATCTTTATCATATGCCACAAAAGTTATTATAGTTGATTCAGAATGGGGAATGATGGTATGCTGCTAATAGTGCCATAGAACAGGAAAACTGTTTATGTGACTGAGGTGTAGCATGAAGGTCTGATACTGATGCTGCAGCCTTCTGGTCCAATCAGAAAACTGTCTCAAAGAAGGATTACGAGGTGATCAAATTGACCAAAGGATGCATGCAACTAAAGTCAACCTTTCTCAGGCCTGAGGATGAAGTGGGAGGCTAATACACATTAAACTCTGGTTGTCTGATATACTTCTATGAAATATTAGTAGAAGTAGACATTGACCATATTCCATTATGGAACTCTGGCATCTCTAAATTAAGCAATATGATAGAATAGCTTATGCTACACTGTTGAGTGCATGATATACAGCTTCTCCAGGGAATTGAGGGAGATGTTCATCTCCTTTGCTTTTATAAACTGATGAATATACTCTTGAAAGCTTCCATCGCATAGACAGCAGGACGATTGAGGATGCCAATTTTATGCTGGAACCTGTTGTACTCAGATGATTAATACAATGAATCAATACAATACAAGCCGAGGTCTCACTAGCACTGATAACTTTTATTTTATTTAATCGTTTGCACTTGTCCAGCACTTTAAAAATGTTAAAGGAATACTATACGCATCAAACCAGCTTTAGCTGAATTAAGCAGTTATAGTGTATAACATGTCCTTCAGTCTCACTAGTCAATTCTCTGCCACTCAGGAGTAAATCACTATTTATCTTTCCCACCTTAACCACACCTCCCCTGGCTGTGACTGACACAGACTGAATGAAAAATATCTTTCATTTTCCACCAGATATTAACTTACTTTAGACATTTTTTTCTCATTCACTGTGCATTGAACTTTAATCACACACATAATGCTCCTGCAGGGTCTTGCAGGCTACTAACAGTGCAAAAGAGAATATATTCTAATTTAATCAGACTGTATAATAAAGGATGGATGGATAGATAGATAGATAGATCTCACTTCACAGATAGTGTTAGAAAGGCTGTACAAGTTACATGAAGGGAGGCGTGGCTGCGGCTACATTAACAAAGTGATTTAATCCTAAATGGCAGAGAATTAGGCATCGAGCCTGGAGGGGCATGATCTATACCCCAAAACCACGACATTAAGCCAACATTGTTTTGGAAGTTCCTAAGCAGGAACTTTCATCTTTTTGGCTTTGGTAGGCGAGATGGGGAGCTGCGCCTGACAGACCCCAGCTAAGAAGTCAAATGAGTTTTAACAGCAATTTAATGACTTACAATTGGGGACACCAGGTCACTCCTGGCACAATAAACATTACAGCGACATGTGGTGGTTATGGTGCTTGAAGTGATCTTTTAAGCAAGTAATCTCAAATAACAATTCAAAGTGAAGGAAGTTTTCTTTTTTTTTTTTATAGAAAATAATCTTGTTTTGTTTTGCCAGTGACAGAAGTTCTACACACAATGTAACACAGAGCTCTTACCTGATTGCAGACATTGATGTCTATCCCACTTTTCAGATAATCAAGGGCTTTTTCCAAGTTGCCAGAACGAGCAGCTCTCAGGTAACTTGCATTTGTGTCAGACTGAAAAAGAAAGAAATATTTTTCTTGTTACACAATATATTATATTATTAAACGGTTACTCAGAACCTTTCATCCTCTGAGAAATTAATACGTTTCGCCTTTTTAATGCCAGGACATTTTAGAGTAGGACCTGCCAAAGATGGGGTACATTGACGTTGTGGCAGGCTTATGCAATGTATGATCATATAATGTAACTAAACCCCCATTATTTTTGCCTAGATTAGGTGTTTTTAAAAAACTAACAAATATACATACACACATTTAGGAGTCTAGCCAACTCCTTGGTTCTGCACCCCTCCCTGTCACAGAGAACCCCAGATGGAATTTTTTTCCCCAAGTAAGTAGCTCATTTAGCAGACATTTGGCTGTTAGCCACCTGCCAAAGATGGGGTACATTGACGTTTTGGCAGGCTTATGCAATGTATGATCATAAACTAACAAAATCTGTCAGCACCAAAGTTGTTGTTTAGTAGATAAGGGACTTGCACTGGATTTTCATTTTTATAGGACATTCTATCTAGACTTGTGCATTCGTTTTTGGCCAAATGGCAATTCATTTGAATTAAGGCTGATGGGTGGGACATACATCCGAACAAACAACTCGTGCAATATTCTCACTTCATCTATGAGCAAAATGATGGAAAAATGCATCAGTGTACTAAAATAAAAAATATTATTTATGTTATTTATGTTATTTATATATTTTGCAGTACACATATACCAAACTTTTTGGTTTGTCCGAATCATCACACTACCTGATTTAAATATAATTTTGGGACAAAGGCTGAACCAAAATTTTCCACCGTGCTTTAATGATGATCAAACATAACTTTCAGAAATTTTCAAGGCTATTCACTAAAACATGAAATGTCAGTAATTCCAAGTGTATTTCCAATTTTAGGTCAGGTTTGTTTTGTGATGGCTTTTTTGGTCCAATATGAGGGATTATAATTATTATCCTCCACACTATCCCTCAGTACAAAGGTGCAACCAATAACCTGATCAGAGAAGATTTGACACTGGAATTTGAGGAACAGTATACAAAAATATGGAATCTCACCTTGAGTCTAGAACTATTAATATTTGCAGAGTCCTGTATAGATCCAGCAAAGTCAATTTAGTAGAGTGTAGCACATAAGGGAATAATTATGTCAGAGATCTACAAAACTGCAAAAATTTTGATGAAATTGAAGAATTAGTCTTAGCAATCTTTCCAAAAGATCATCTAAATATCTTTATTAATATGAAATGTTACTGCGGAGCCTAGTACCTGGGCGAGCTCCTGAGCCGAATTTGCTTAGACTACTCAGCTACCCATGGGATTGAAGGTCTGAAACCCGTTGCGGCCTACTTTACCCGACGGCAAGCTACAGTGGACCTGCTCTGTGGAGTCTGTAGCACAGTAAAACGGGAACTCTTAGACATTTTTCCAGGCTACTGTCAGACCGGTGCACCATGGCCACATATCATCGCACCAGCAACTCAGCCAAAACGAGACATCCACGAATGCACGCCGCAGCGGTCGTGCCCCTCCGGGACGTTATATCACAACAGCAACCCGCTGCAAGCCAATCTCTGATGACAATGTACTGTGACTGATGTATCTACAGTATAATCACAACGATAGCTATATTAGAATTAGAAAAAAATCCGACATACAGATACTCAGTTGAAATTCTAGCTCAGCTATTTTGTTGCAACTGGTTGCGCTATGCCTGGGCCTGAACCCAGTGGTATAATGTTCTCTATGCATGCATGACTATATGTTCAACAAGCTTGATTACACACAGACAAATGTTTAGCAATTTTCAGCTTGATGCCAAAAGCCTGTATAATCTCACGTAAAGTATCACACGAGAATAAGGCACACTTTGGGTACGCAGTCTATATACAGCATACATTCACTACTTCGAGCTCATGCAACTACTCGAGTCAGTTTCAGCTTCTAGCATGTTGTACCCACACTACCTATAATACCTATACTGTTACTTGTACAGCCTAAATATTGCCGTAATAATTGAACCATGCAGTTATGGATGTGTTAGCAATTTACTTGTTCTTATATATTAAAAAAAAGAGGCAGACGCTTCATGGAGGCAGTCCCAATTGTACTGTTATAATCCTTTTAAATTGTATCTTAAATACCTCCCCTTCCTTTTTCTGTTCCCATACAATTATATGCCTCAATAAAAGAAAGATTGACAAAAAAATTGTCAAAAAAAAAGAGCTATGTTCATGATCTCTTTGCATACAGTTTTCAGTTATGTCCAACTGTCGTTCTGGAATCACTGTTAGCAGTCATGATGTTAATACATTAAAAGTCATAGAGTCGGTGCCAAAAAAATCCAAACTAGAACATTTTATATTGTCCATTATCGTTTTATCTGTTGGTGCTGTTGTCTACTTCATGGCTGTTTTTGTAAATACTAAGCACGTTGTCCTTGCCAACTTGGTCATGATTTGGGGTTATGCAAGTCCTCTCCATTTAAATGGCACAAAGGCTTTAAACACAAACACTCATCATTGTTTGCATCTTTTATTGGGCTCCGGGCCAAGGCATTTTCTTGCTCAGCACACACAGAATCTGCTTACAACAAATATAATCACTAGACAATGTGTAATAAATAAAATGGATCTTTATCCTGAGTTATGACATATTTTTAATGCATATATATCCCTATTAATGAGGTCTATGTCACAGTAAACAAGAAGAAAAACATTTCTAGTTTTGAGACAGTTAAAAAGGATGGGAGATCAATGGATTTCCCTGGCTGAAGCTGTACAAGTGCCTGCTCGGATAGGGACCTCTGCAAGCCGGTGAAAAAAATCAAAGATCACCCTCATCGGCCAGTCCAGGATAATGTCGGGGTTCCAGGCATTACATTCCTTTAAGGAGGAGTACAATGTTCCTTTAACCCCTTAAGGACACATGACATGTGTGACATGCCATGATTCCCTTTTATTCCAGAAGCTTGGTCCTTAAGGGGTTAAAGAGGAGCTCTCACTTTTAAGATTGCCTGCATATCCGTAACCTCTGGACCATCACTGCTGCCAAAATCACTTCCTGCCTGCACACGGATCATCATTTTTCTATGATTTTATTCTGTGCTCTGTTATGGGACGGATGCTAGAAAGAACAAATCATAGGACATTTTGAATTTGCATTTAGACACCAGGCTCACTTAGCACAGACCAGTATAAAATATAATCTAAATAAAACATCCACAGATTTTAAATAACAAAAGTACAATAAAACGTTTTCTTTGCTTTTGAAATATTCCTGTTTAAGGTGTCAGTGCTCATAATATAACAAATACCAATATATTGCTGCAATTATCTGTTCAATGTGATACTGTTTCTACAATCTGCTGAAAACCGAGTGAGGCCTTTGTTATTTTTTCTTTTTTGTAAACAATTATTCTTTAGTAGTAGAAATCATGGCTAATTCATCATGTTGTTAGAATAAGGCAGCATCGTAACAGAAGCAATTTGTTTAACTTTAGCGTTGTGTAAATTCATGAATCTCACAAATAAAGGTTCGTTTGCAGATTTACTTACTTTTTGTGAGTTAAAGTACTCTTAAAGGGACACTCTGGACCCATAAAGCACTTCAGCTTGCCGGAATGCTTTATGTGTAAAGAGTATGTCCTCCTTTTTTAATTTTACAAAAAAGTGCAGATTTGTATAGAAATTTACACTTTTATAAATGAATGCCACCCTCCCCCCACAGTTTTTAAACAGACAACAGGTCCTATTACTTCCTGGCTTGCTTAGCTCAATGGAGCAAAACTCAAGGGGCAGGGTATTAAGATATCACATCGAGCTGCATTGGGCAAGTCTAAACTTGGGAAGAATTTTTTGGGGGGGCTGGGGGGGAGAGGTGGGTGTGCAATGACAACAGATACACATGCTGTTTTTAGATATACCCCCCAAAGAAAAAATAAATAATTAAATGCATGTTTTCATTTTGAGTATGTCTACTAAACAGGTTTTTTTTAATGTTATATTTATCTGTTTATTTATGCATTTGCCAGTGGAGTGTCCTTTTAATCTCTTTAAGGGACACAGTTTTTACTCCAGTCTTGTTTCTAGAATACTGTATGCCAGCATGGAATTGAATGTCAAGCTTTTTTTTGGCAGCTCCATACAGTTTGCCATTGAGTGTAACATTCCATTTTGTAGTATCTTTAAAACAAATAACAAAAAAAAACACCCCACAAAAAACAGTTATTGTAACTTAACATAAATATATTGAGCAAAAACAAACAAAAAAATAAAAGTATGAGAAAAACTCAATAGCTCGCTATCTGCTCAGAGGTTAAAATATATAAATCTGACAAAAAACAAAAGACTTATTTTTTCTCTTATTTCATTAACCCCTTAAAGAGATACTATAGGCACCATTACTACATTATCTCATCAACATGTTTATGGTGCCTGGAGTCCTCGGAAGTCCTTGTCTCTACCTTCCCACTGATAGAACTCCACTATACTGTATGGCTAAGGCGTGCAACATTGCAATAGCCATACCAACTCATACCAGCGATGCCTGGCACTGCAGCCCATCACCATTACGGCTAACACTGAAACATTATCCGAAGCAGCAGAGAGTGGCTAGGCTGCAACCAGCCAAGGATCCTCATTGAGTTTCAAACCTTTCTAAAATGGTTTGCCACTGAACAGTGAGTTAGATAAAGTTATAACGGAACTTTTCATAAAATATATCTTGTTTTGGATAGCCAAATCTTTCGGTGTCTGCACAGAAGGAATGTATGTACCTGTACATACTGTACGTATACAAGTTTACTATCAATGGTGAAACAATGCAAGTAACTAGAACGTATTTACAGAACATATACACACTCTTTATAAAAATTACATAAAAAGAGAATCTTGGACAAATCTAGAGTGAAAAAAAAATACACTGAAAAGGTTAGCATCAGTTCTTTCTCATTGAGACTCTCTCGTTGACATCTGCTTATTAGGTGAAGGACATCATACCATGAAATATGAAACTCTAGAACAGTAAAATACTAGAGTAGCTGGGCCCCTCACCTGTCATAGGTGTCACTAACAGGACATCGTGGTTTTCCTGAGATTATTCAGAGTTACGCTCCAAGGCAGCAGCAACTATTTCTAGCTGCCGTGCTTTAATTCACTTATAAATAACAGGTATTATGGGGAAGAAATAAAGAAAAATGTATTGAATTATTGGGGAAACTAAGATTTAAAATTATGGGGATTTTTAAAAAACGTTTTCATGGATATTTACGTTCTTAATTAATTGCATTCAAGAGCATGTGCACTTGTGTTTTTATTTTTATCAGTTCCCTCTTCTTAGTAAGATATACATCAAGTAAGGAGATTTGTACATAGAAAGAGAAGAAATTCTGTGTCCCCAGTTCCCGTTCCGACATATTAGCAGGAAAGGGAATGAATTAATGGCAACAGCTGTGACCAGCATGTGCATCAAGGTAGATTCTCACCAACGCCAGGAACAATTGTCTTGGTGCTGAGCTATGATTAAAGGAACTTTTAAAAAAATACTGTAATATAAAAGATACACAATTTTGAAACTAGTAGTAAGGGAAAATAATGACATCTTGGACTTTTGGAGACATTCATAAACCATTCAACTTTCAGTCTCATGTTTTATTCTGATGTCTCCAGAAACCGTCGTCATTGATGACATAATTTTCCAACGATACACAATTTCCCATATGGGTCCATCTGGTCTGTGTTGATCTGATTAAGCAGAAGTTCACCTTTTGCAATATCATGCCACGTCATACCAATCTTGGATAGTATTCACTGGCTAAAAAGTGATAGCAGATTAGTGGTGGAGTGCACACTCAGGACCCCTGGCACTAAAACCACTGCAGCATGATGTGGTAGTCATGGTGCCTGGATTGCCCCTCTAGTCTGTTGCTGATCTGCTTTCACAGTGCACCGGACGTAGCCAGATATGTTACAAATTTGAGCTTGCAATTTACCAGATACAACTTTTTGACCTTTGTTAATGATCTGAAGCACATAGGGTACCAGACTTAGACAACTCGACTTTGCTACTGTTCTGTCCTCCTTAATTCCCATGCATACATATGTTAGCTGCATCAGGCTGAAAAATCCTAGGACTTCATTATAACTGCTCTTTGTCTCCAGGATTAGACCCATCAAGTGACGCTAGAGTCCATCGAGTCCATGCGTCCTTGTAATCATCCTGAACCGTTTGTTGTTGCATGCTTTCTCTGCTTCTTGGGCCAACTAAGTAGTTCATGTTGCTTGGTTAATCTCAAGAAGCAATAATGGTCTCTTGCCCTCACATTCATCCCCCTGACCCTGTCATTGCTGAGGTACTCTAGGTCCCATTAACATACGTCCTAACATTTCAAATGGACAAAGAGGGACACTTTCATTTTAGGGATGTGAGGCCACTCATACACACCAGTAATATAGAGCTCCTAGAAAAGAGGAACAGAGGGATATGGATCCTAAATATGGACTGTTTCTTGGGAGGTGAGCATGCATACCATACTTGTATCAAAAACAAACAAAACAACAATAAAAAAAAAGTTGGGGCTTAACAAAGATTTCCTTTTTTTTGTTTTGTTTTTAAACTTTTTAGGAAAACAGGACAGAGTATGACACATTTAGGAGCACATCTAGTCTGTTCATTCTCAAATCAGACTCATTATTTATTTGTTCTTCGGGATTCCTCTAGTTTCTTCCCATTATTTACTATGTTTACTAGAAAACGATTCAATGCCACTGTTATTGCTTTGACTTGGAAAATAAGTCAAACACTTAATCTAAAAAAAAAATTAAAAAATTCAATAGATCCTTCATTCAACAACACACGTATATCCCGTTATAGAAAAATGTATATAGTAACCTAAACATCATCACCACAACCACAAAGTAAATCCTTTGTAGCAAGATAATCTGTGACACAATACCTTATTTACAGACACATACAGTACATAGCTGAGCTAAACAGTCGGACATACCTCGTTGGGTTGACAAGCAGTCAAATGATCAAAGAGTTAAAAAGGCTTGAACACTGTGTAATCTATTTAATAATATATTATACATGGGTGATATACTGCCCTGTGACTGAAAGACTATGTATAGTAATTCCTAGCTTTGCACATAACGTGTGAGGTACCTCACTGCTCTGTGCAAACATTCGACAGAACACACTCTCCAAAATAAACCATTCACAAGTGAATATACATAATGACAAACGTAAATGTAGCAGCAAGGGGAACTAAAGTCTTGTTTTGAATTTTTCCAAGAGTCTGTAATACTAAATCGAAACTATGGCAGTATGACATTTAGAAGTTAAAGTACCAACAATGTTCTAAAATACTTTACCAGATAAGTGTGGCTCTTTTCCATTGTTCAGTGCATAGACGCTGGCCAGCCCCAGACAAAACCATCCGTCCAGAGGGTATCGAAAGAGTGCTTACAAAACCCAGGGACGGCACTGTAAATACTATTCTATTGTTAACAGAATCAGGCTTGTACAGGGTCAGCACACTCCTAAATCCACTGCAGTGACAAACAGTGATTCCTCTACTGCTTTGGGGCCCTCTCCTATCCGTTGTTATAGCGTATCATATAAACTACAGAGGATATTTTTTCTAAGAATTTAGAACAGGATAAACAATTTGTTATCTTTGGATTTATAATCTTAGTCATTATTTGCTTGAATCGACCAACATCAGCCCGATCCCTAGCCTTGGAATGAACTACTCCTAGATTTTGTCTTAAAGGGTTAATCCAACCACCCTGACTACTTCTGCTTTTAGACTACTTTAGCATTTCAGCCTGAAATTTAGCACAAACAGACATATCTTAAGTTTTGTGTTCTGGGCTGTCTAATGTCTGTTGTCAATGCTCACAGGTCACTTGTGACAGATCTAACGATCTTCTTGCAGGTGGCCTCCCTCTATTAAATTTTTTTAAATAAAATCTTCCCCCTTTTCCCCCCTCGCTGGCTCAGAGTGTGCGCATGTGCTCTGAGCCAATGAGAAACATTTGACCGGACTGCGCAAAAAGGGAATTGACATCAGATGGGGAGTGGGAAGCAGCGTTGGATTTTGGGTGAGTTATAATAGCCTAATTTTAAACAGCAAGTGAGATTTCTGGCGCTTGTTTTTAGTATGCAGCAGCTAGACCTGCCCAGACCAGAGTCTCTTCTTCTCTGGTCGTAGATACAGATAGATATGGGAATGTAGGGAAGTACCGCTTTACAGATAAAATCCTCGTGTGGAATCCAATGGAGCAAATATAAAAAAACAGAAAGGGCCAGGAATACAAATATAGTGTAGTATATCTAAAAAAGGTAGAGGCAAAACGTAAAGTAAAATATTGCACTCACACTTTTCTGGAGCTGTAGATCAGCTCCGAATCACAGCATGTGGACGGTATAATCCCCTTACTGGCAACATCCATCTTCAGGTCATAAACAATGCATGTTTTTTTTCTCCCCATTAATATATTCCCCGCCTTATAAGAATACAGTAATGTACCAGAATATCCGTGTGTTGGAATGCTAAATTAAGACAGGTGAGTGAATAATTCTGCAGGCAACAAAATGCAGAACAAGGCAGTAGGTGAAGGTCTGCTAGGATAAAATACTCTATAAAGAACAGCAGTATCTCATGGTTTGCATAGAATAAAACCATAAAAGATAGGTGATTTCTGAAGCCAAAAAAAAATAAAAAATCTATCCATCAGTCGGAAGTGTCATGATGCACATAATCTAAATTTCATCTATATATTGTGCAAGCAAAACAGCAAGCACATGTGTACATTTTAATTTAAAAGCTCTTTAAAATGATGCCCCTTACGTGCCTGTCAATCAACCTTTGGTAATGGCACAGAGGTCTATGGGAGAAATGAATGACAGGGGGGTACAGGAGAAGTTCCCAAATCTCTGTGCAGACAGGACAGGAGGAAGGACGGCGTGGATGGTGGGAGATATAATAGCACACTCATGGACATTTCAGGAATGAAGGTGCTGGAGTAAGTGTATACACTCTCCAAAAGCAATTAAATAATTTATCTTAATACTTAAATATATATTTGTTCATTTGGAAACTGGTAAACATTTTTTAAACAACAAAACTAGTTTTATTACTGTTCACAAACACAGGATAACACATTTATATATAATATAATTCCCATCTCTGCTATCCTTCTCAGTTGCCTCTTTGTATGCCTCTTAGCACTAGTGATTAACACATTGTCTAGCTTCTCATTGCCACTTCCTGATCTAGACCCATCTACAAGTGTAGAGTTCTTCTGTATTCACTGTGTACAACTTTCTGCATCAGATTTCCCTAAGCAATCTTTTATGAGATCCCTCATTTAGTCCCAAGTTGGAAAAAAACTTCTTGAATTCTTCGTAGTACTATTGTCCTTTGTATTATATGGAGAAAGCACCACTAGTTCTGACTGGGTTAGTATTTTCAAGGTTGTCATTGCAAGTGCGGTGCATGGTTACATGTAAGACACACACTGTATATTATAACTTAGTAGAACAACTGTGCCCTCCATTATTTTGATAGAAGTGCCACCCAGCAGCAGAGCTAGAACTTCTTTAAAGTACTGACATGAGAAAGGAAACATACTTTCAAGGTTCATTTTTAAACATAATATTTATCTTATTCATTTCCTTATGTTTGTAGTCAGATTTACCCATAATGCAATATTATTTGCCTAAATGTATTGGAAAATTAAATGTGAAATTCTTTGAATTCTGTTCAAATATAAAAAAGGTTGCTCCTATGCATTCTGTTTTAAATTCTGTTATAACACAGGGGGGGAAATACTGCTACGATTTGAAACAAAACAATGGAAAGTATTTAATTCTACTGCACATCATCAACTGGATAAGACTTGTAAAACATATTTACATGCCCATCTTGCACAGGCAGTTAGAGAAACACTTAATGATGTATTCCATGACATTTTGTAGCAAATATCGAGAAGACTATTGGGATATTATATTATATTATATATATATATATATATTCTCACTTGATCTTTTTTTTAATTCTATTTCCACTTTCAGTGTTTTTATGTGTAGATGTAATGGGGTAGCAGTGAGACCCATTACAGTACCATTTTTTTCTTGTACAGGAAGTGCTTTGCATTAAATAGCACTAGGACACTCTACACAGACTAAATAAAGGAAATTAAATAATTGTATTTGAGATTAATCAAACCTTGGTAAAGATACAGAATTGGCTATATGCAGCAGGTTTAGATTGTACTATATATAGTAGCACATGTACAACGCGAATGTGATGGCGCTATATAAATAATAAAATAATAATAATAATGTGTACTATATAAGCATAAATAAGAGTGCGTAAACAATACTATACTTCAAACTTATTCACAACAAGTTTTAGTAACTTTTTTCATAAAAGATATGTAATGCTACAGAAAAAAAAATCAGCTCATTTTGTACATCATATTTCAAATCATAAAAAGAGTAAGTACACACATTGGCCCATTCATTAAACTGGAAACATGATACATCACATTATAGGCCAAAACAGCGATAAAAATTCTCCAACTCCATTACATTCCAGGTCTATTATTAGTGCTCACATGCTCATTCCAGCATTATTTTGGCCTAGAATTTGCACGTACTTTGTAGTGTCTCTAAAATACCTAATTTACAGTAAGAACCCCGTCTTAAAAGACATCCCTTATGTTAGGCAACAGCAGGTTGAGTTGGATTTTAGAACTAAAGGGCCTCTTGACATTTAACTAATACAACGGTAAGAATTACAAAGCAAAACGGTTTCAAAAAAATGATGAGAATTCCTTTCTATTTGTATAGATCATACATGCTTCAGTTTGGCTGCTGAGATTTATGGAAAATTTTGCAAAACAGACTGTGGCTAGATTGCAACAAAGACACAATTTGCATGTGCTTCAAGTAACAACAACATAAAACTGTTTTGCATCATTTTTGCCTTGCTCAATATTATTAAAGTCTACTAAGCAGGAAGACATAAAGCTTGATTTTAAAGCGGTACTCCGGACACCAATAAAACTTGTAATGTAATTTTATAGATTTCATTTAACTCATTAATATGCAGTATTTTTTTGCATGCTTAAATCTTTATTGTTTGGCATAAAAAATAAATGTTTTGCAGAATGCTGAACTATAAGCCTGCTTCTTTAGCCATGCCACCTCAGGCTCTCTCTCCCCTCCCCTCCCCCCCATGCCAGAAAGACTTCTTTATCAAATGTATGCACACAGTCTTAGCCAACAGCACTGAGTGAGCAGCTTTTAATTCGCACCTGGCGGTAGACAGAGAACAGGTAGTGATATCCTCAATACATGCCTCGCTGGGTGTCCTCTATTTCTAATGCAGAGTTTTTTTGTTGATCAGATCACTCAGTGCTGTCAGTTTCTGAGCTGTCTGCATACATTTGATGAGGAAGTATTTTTCTAAAGTGAAGGGGCGTGGCTAAAAAGGCAGGCTTAGGGTGCAGAATTCTACTAAACAGTTATTTTTTAATGTAAAACTGTAAAGATTTGTATATTCAAAAAATACAGCATATTAATGAGGCTAAAACTTATCAAATGCATTAACGTTGTATTGGTGCCTGGTGTGTCCATTAAAACTGAGCACATAAATCATATTTGCATTAAAAAGGCCAAGTGTGATACTAACCAATTCAGTGCTTTTGCTGCTAATGCTTTTAACGTCATAACGACATAACTGAAAATATTAAAAGCAAAGATGCTTTAGCAGTCCATAACATATTATAATGGACCTGATTTTAGGGCTCAGTGTCAATATAAGTTTTGTTTAAGTAAACTAAATATCAAGCGCAGTCTGCACATTTTTTTCACATTTGGATGAAATGGACTTGGTATGCTGAGATTTATTACATGGGTTAGATTCACTAAACAGTGATTTATTCCAGGCATCAAATTCACGGTTCAATGTCAAAAATACGCCAATGGTCAGTAATATGTAGGGTTTACCACTTATAGTATTAATACGACAGAACATCAAAACAAGGACTGAGATGCTAAGGGACCATACATAGGGGGGTACAGTGATTGCTGTTTGTGGACACAACTGAGTTAACGAACTCACTTTAATGGACAACTGACTGAGTGAGCTCAAATGGCAGCTGAACCAGCAGCAACACTTTGTGAATCAGTGTTCACGAATAACTAAGCTGACAATATTTTTTTTCCAACGGTTTTTATATTTTCATATTATAAATCCTATTTTTATTCACCAGAATTCTGTGCAGAATATTTCTGTTGGTCTATGACAACTGTACACTGTGTACAACTTCCCTTCTAAGAGCAATTATGAGGGTCCAAAGTAGATAAAAAGTATACTCTGTTTATTACATAAAATCTAAAAATACACTTAACGCGTTTCGCCAAATCACAGGCTCTCTCAAAAAGTTTTTACTTTTATTCAAGAGGACTCCAGAAATATCCTTAATGGGGATTATATCACCTATGCTATTTGGATTGAGCAAAACCATTTTTGCTCTCCTTTTGTGAGCACCGCTCTTTTTTATTTTATTTTAATACTATTTTTTTTTTTTAATCAGTGAGCACTATTGGTTGTTTTCATATTCCTTTTATGTCACATCTGCATAGGTGAGCTTCTACTACCCACGTCAGGACTCCCATACAGTGCATCTGGATCCTGACACATTTTCTGTAAAATTGTTGCAGCAGCAGTATATCCACAGGCGGTGATCATACTGCCCAAGCACTACTATTTGGAGCTGATCAGAAGCTACAAAAACTGTAAGTGCATTTCTATAATTTCTGCACCAAGTGTAAGTACCTACTATTATACTATATTGTCTCCTGCTCTTTTACATGCACAGAGCACCATCTGGATCAGAAGACACTCACGAGGTGCTGCAACCCTCTTTCTTCATCTTGCAAGTCACCAGGAAATGCCTCTAATAGCTGCCTGATTGACAGCCACTAGAGGCAGTCTTAGTCCTGCCATGTAATTATTGCAATATCTCAAAAACTGCAATGATTTACATTGCGGACTAAGTAGGACAGGGACACTGCACCCAGACCACTTCAATGTGCTGAAGTGGTCTGGGTGACTATAGTGTCCCTTTAATTTCTGTGTGGGACCTAAAATTGGGTCATTATACTCTTTTAGGTGGTCCTCAATGACTGAAGGGGCACAAATCAACACCCTACAATAAATAAGTTACTATAATAGTACAATCATCGTATGTGCAATGGAGACCCATCTGATGTTGGGAAAAAAAGATAAACAAATTTGTGAAGATCCAGTGTTCTAAACAATAAAAACAATCCAATGTTCAATATAGATATGCACAGCAGGAATTGTGCAAAGATACATTTTTTTTTAACTTTACATTACAAATTGTATCAAATATCACTAGCCTTGCATTCTGCAGTATATCAGAATACTGCTCACACGCAAGCTAAACAGAAAATATTTTTTTTCAACCTAATATTTTTTTTATCCAATGCTCTTAGACAGGGTACTTTACACAGATAATAAAGTAATCATGAATGGACATATTAATTACACAATCAAATTATTACATAAAGACATTTAAATCTAAAGGAATTGGGTTACAATAATAACATTAAATGAAGGACTGGTTAAGGTTATGATGATGGGAACAATGATTGGGTGTAGGGAATATTTACGGTAAGTGTATTTGAAGTCAGATGAATAGGACAGTGGTGGAGGTCAGAGAATGTGAGGGAGACTATTGAACTATGAGGATTAAAAAAAAGAGCTAGCTGATTGTTAGGGTTCTAGGTGTTCCAATGAATGAAAACAAATTCACTTGGGGCAGCTTTACATTTTATGGCTCTTAGGTATCTTCCACTGTACGTTTATCTGCTAAAGAACAAATATTGCAGAAATTAAGTATGTTTAATTTCGCACAATGCAAAACTGCAGATTTTAGTGTTTTGTGTTTTCATTGTGTTATTGTTAAGAATGCACACACTGGACACTTGATACACAAGTCAAATACTGTCTGACCCATGGTGTATGTATATGGCTGACGGAACCAGTCATATACTAAAGGTAGAGATGAGTTTTTCTCATTTTGTTACATAGATTTTAAATCGATTCTGACATATACTAAAGATAGTGTTCTTCTTAACAGTTGAAGGACATGGGAATATTTTATAGTTAAAACATTTTAGATTTCAACTGTCCATACAGTTTCACAACAATCGTTTTAGTGGCTCGTGCCACCAAAACAGATCACAGATCAACTAACAGCAAGGTCTGCTAAGATTAAGACTGTTCTAGTACATCACTGGAAGCCATATAGGAAGACCTATGCTACTGGTTGGTTTGTCCCTAAATCAATAGTTTATAACTACCAAGGTTCTGAGAAGTTCAAAAATGATAAACCAGGGTCCTTGGTGGTCTCTAATAAATAAATAAAAAAACTAAGCACCAACAGGACTATATAAGGCAGCTACTTATTTTGCATGAAAGAGCACATGATGTGCCGCACTTATTGATCGACAGAAAGTGAACAGTTGTGGCATTTGTCAATAACGGCAATATACTGACCTTTAGAATTTAATCTTTCATTTTGTGAGTTATTCTCTATTTTGAAATTTTCTGATTGTCTAGTAAGAAGGATAATTCATTTACATGGCCCTTAATAATGTACTGCTCGACAGGGTCTTACAGGTTGAGCCATGAGAGGGACCTGTACCATAAGGATCACAAATGTCACTGCTTCTTCAAATCGGAAACCTGCATATAGCACCCACCAACTGCCCTGGGTGGTATTTAATCTAGTTAACACACGGTACAAAAAATAATGTCTATAGTGTTCTCTTATCACAAATAGCAGTAGTCCACCTACAAGGAGTTCCCATACCTTGTGAATAACAGGCAGATAAATACAAACAAATGGTGAGCCACGCTTAGTAATTAAATAGGATTATACATACAATAAGAGGAGGATAACTGTGAGACGTATCTTTAACAAAGAAATGTACAATAGTATAATACTGTAAGAAATGCAGTAGCTATAGACACTTTCCAGAGCTTCAATTAGCTCTAATATTGCACGCCAGAACGGAACAATCCCCGTCCAAGGATATGATGTCAGATATAATTTCCAGAGCGTGAACCTGCTCTGGTATGGAGCACTTGGGTGGAATCATCCCCACCTATGGATTTGATGGATAGCCAGGGAGCCAGGTGAGAATAAAAACAGAAATCAAAAGGGCTGGATACTTACTTAAAAAAATTAGTTTATTAAACAATAAAAGTTATAAAAAAATGGGTACTAACAAAATAAACTATAAATGTATACCAATCCACAGTGGAATTGAAAGTCCATCACTTGATGCGTTTCGCCATAGCTTTCACAAAAGTGAATGGTCCTTAATATAAAGAGAGTGTGATAATTTTATATACCAAGGACATACTTGAAATCAAGAAAACTCTCAATGTATCCTTCCTGGTAAAATATTTTTTATAAATAAATAAATCAATCTTATTGAACTTATTCATCAGTGGTCCTTTGATAGTAGCAGTGCAATGTAAAATATCACAGTTTTGTAGAATTTGCAATATTCCCTTTGTAGGGTCAAACACATCTCTAGTGGCAGTCTTCCTGACAGTCACTAGATGTGCTGCCATCTCAGTAACCAGTCATAGGTCATAGGTAATTTATCACACATGTGCACTAGTCTCCTATGTGCTTCCCTAAGGGAAATAATTTGATTGGCTGAGATCATCAACTTTTAAGTGGAGCGGTCACAGTGAGACCAGCACGGCAAGGGAGTAAAGGTAAGCAAAACTACAGGTTAAACACTCTGGGGGGTGCACCTATACAGGTAGGGGAACACTATAGTTTAAAGAACACATAGCTGCTTTCCTAATGCTACAGTGTTCCTTTAAACATTTTCCATTTCACTAAATTTCAACTGTTTTCTATTTTATGAATACTATTTCATAAAAAAAAGCCTTCTTGTTCTCTAGGATATTAGCTGGAAATAAAAAAAAAAAATAGTTTCCAACTATAACAGCAAATTGTAAAGCCAGCTTAGAGGGAGAACGGTCATTTCTCTGGATATTACGGCATTAAAACAATGAAAATACCACTTAACGTACCAGAACATTCTAAACAGAATGGATTTAAGGGTTAACACAGTGTTTCGGAAGCGTTATTAAAGTGTTGCTTTCAAGAGAAATGGGCACTTTTATAACCCTCCTTGGTAACACCTACGCAGTAGTGAGGGCTTTTCATAGAGAAGTATTGGTTATAATGTTTTATATCGAAAACACTGCCCTAGCAGCATGGCAATAGATGCACATGTACCCTACCTCGCAATAAAGCGCTGGACTGGCCTCTTCCAAAGAGGAGACTCATCACTGGACGAAGCCTCTTTTTTTTTAATTTTTAGGAGTACAAAGGGCCCTGCAACTAAACCATGTTCAAAACACTCCATTGTTTATTTAATTTGCTGGAGTATTCCTTTAACCTTTTTTAAGTGATGCTCTATATTTTTTTTTCTTTATAAAGTGCATTAAAGGGCTTTCTATTCTCTCTCTGTTTTGACTGATCATAGAGAACGAAATGTCTTTCAATCTTTCCTGCCTGCTGGGGTGGCGTTGAAGAGTAATATAAAGCCGGATGCACAGGGCACAGTGCATGGGGCTGGATTCCAAAAGGCTGGACATATTTATGCTCGGACAGTACCACAAAATGCAGGACTGGCTTGGCAAATTCAGGACTGTTGGCACCTCAGAAAGGGCAGACCTTATAACAATGTTTGACATGGAGTGAAGATGGAAGTTTTCAGTTCCAGGACAGAGGCAAATACAGCAGTGTGGATTTTTTACATTTAATTTAACATTTCGGGCCCCGGCAAATGCATATTTGTTAAATATAAGTAAAAGTAAAAACAACCCATATTAAAATTCCTGCAAAGTGACAATTCAGCTGTTAAATCAACACAAGGGACTGCACTGCAAACAAAAATGTAGGTTAATTGACCAATTATCATTCCTTTTAAGTAAAACATCCCTGATGAATAACAAAAAAAATTACTTGTTTTATCTGAGATGTAGGCCTCCATTAAATAATTGTGTTTTGAAACAGCTAAGACAAGCTAAAAATAATCACTGTGCCTTAACTTTTTTGAGTTGCCACATGACGTGTTGATTTTTGCCACAGCATTTAGCACCCAAACTCCATGCAAGGTTAGCAGGAGCACAAATGCACACTTACATTATTGCAACCTAAATTATTAGATTAGTCCTGTGTACATACCTCCCAAGTGCCCCTATTTAGGTGGGGCAGTCCCTATTTTGTACACAAATCATTCTGTCCCTATTTTCTATCCCAGTTTTCCTTTTTTGTGTGAGTATAGTATTCATGGTGTGTCTGAATTTATACCAGAGCTCCACAGCAGCAATAGTCACAGTTATGAGCCTTTAACCCCTTAAGGACTGGACTGTTTTTGCGATGTTGTACATTTGCGACCAGGCCTCTTTTTACACTTTTGTGGTGTTTGTGTTTAGCTGTAATTTTCCACTCTCTCATTTACTGTTCCTATACAAATTATATATTGGTTTTTTTTCAGGACAAAAAAGGCTTTCTTTACATACCATTATTTATATAATCTCATGTAATTTAATTTAAAAAAAATAAAAAATATGATGAAAAATTTAAAAAATACATTTTTTTTTACTTTTACTTGAAAAATCTTTTACTCATCTACAAAAGCGAATAACAAAATATGCTAAATAGATTCAAAATGTTGTCCTGAGTTTTAAAATACCCAGTGTTTACTTGCTTTTTTTGCAAGTTATAGGGCTATAGGTACAAGTAGGATATTGCGGTTTCAAAACATACATTTTTTCAAATGTATCAATAGTGACAATGTAACACTATTATCTGTCATAAATCTCTGATTAACACCCCACATGTACATATTTTTTTTAAAGTAGACAACCCAGGGTATTCAATATGGAGTATGTCCAGTTTTTTTTAGTAGCCACCTAGTCGCAAACATTGGCCAAAGTTAGCGTTCGTATTTGTATTTGTGTGAAAAAAGTAAAAAACTAAATTTTTGACCCTGTAACTTTCAAAAACGCTATAAAATCTGTACATCCTGTCATACTCGGGAGACTTCGCTGAACACAAATATTAGTGTTTCAAAACAGGAATTTCAAAACAGGAAAACGTATCACAATTATATCATCAGTAAAAGTGCTGTTTGTATGTGAAAAACGCGAAAAAAGTCACTTTCACTGACAATATTATCGCTGTGATATGTTTTACTGTTTTGAATCACTAATATTTGTGTTCAGCGAAGTCTCCAGAGTAAAACAGTACCCCCATGTACAGGTTTTAGGGTGTCAAAGTTGCAGGGTAAAATACAGTGCTAGCAAATTAAATTCTCTGGACTTTCGGTCTGGGTTGGCAGGCAGGTCCCTCAAATTGCAATGAATAAAATTACTTAATTATGTAAAAATATTACATAAATATGCATGTAGAATTTAAATATATGTAAATTTATGTAATTTTGTATAAGGACATATGTATATTTCGTATTATTTTTATTTATTTATATATACATAGATATATATACAATTTCATTCTAAGTGTATTTTAATATATATATTACTATCAAAATACAGTTAGAATAAAATTTCATATAGATATAATTTTTACAATTTTTATTATTTTTAATTTTATTTAATTTAATCTACTTATTATTTGTATTTTATAAAAATATATATATATCGATACACACAATATATATAATTATATATATTATATATATACGTGTGTAATTTAATTCTAAGTGTATTTTTATATTCATATAAGTACATATTAATATAAAAATACACTTAGTATATATATATATATATATATATAATATTATTTTTTTTTTATTAACATTAACATAAATTTTTTTTTTTTATTTTACACTCGCAGGGAGACTGCCTGTCAGCACAGACAGTCCCCCTGCAGGCAGACACATGGACACCTATTGTGTTGAGCGATCACATGGCCCAAGGGGTCCTAATCCGCCATGGGGAGACTGTCTGGGCTGCAGGTGGCGATCGGGTAAGTACATCTTACCGTTAGGACGGTTCAGGACCGTCATCGGTCGGCAATGCAAAAATGCCGATGACGGTCCTGAACCGCCCTCGGTCCTTAAGGGGTTAAACTATAATAAAAGTGTTTATAAATCATTCTGTGTAAGTAGGATACATTATAGCTGCATACACTTATTAGTAAGTCACCTAAAATGTCTCAGATCACCCCTGCCTCTGGCCACTCCCCAACTCTCACACCTAAACCTCTAAAAGTGTCCCTCTTTGTCCATGTGAAATGTTGGTAGGTATGTTTAATGTGGGGAAATCATTGCATATGTAATAGACTATAGGGCCTATAAAAACTCAGAGTGAGGTCATTAGAACCTAGAAAAACAATGTAGTGGACTCTTGCTCACAAGGGACTAAACAGCAGCCATAACTGAGGCAGATATGTGTTTGTTTTTCTTTCTGCATTATAATTTTCTTTTTAAATTATTATTATTTTTGTAAATGCTTAGCATAGATTTTTGCATAGATTCCAATTACAGAAAATGAAGCAGTTGTTTATACCACAGATTGGGACATTTGAATGTTCGTCATAGGTAAACGAAATTGCAAGTAATGTCTAATTTTCTAATTTCTTCTCTTAAAGTCAAATTCCTTAGCTTTAAAGGAACACTCCAAGCACCATAACAAGTGCATCGGAATTAAGTTGTTATGGTGCTGGTTGGTCCATGGCGCTGGTTCATCTTAAGCGGTGAAACTGTTCTTGAATTAAAGTCTGTGTTCCAGCGCTGAATCTTCCTGCCTATCTGTCCTTCTGTTTTCTTAAAATCAGGAAACCAGAAGGCTTTTGCTGAATCAGGCAGAGGCTCTACTGATTGGCCGATAACGCTCCCCAGACTCCCCATTCATACAACTGGCTGGAATACAGTATGTTTCCTTTAAAAGTCAGTTTTATGAAGAGTCACTGATTGGCTAAAAGTGTCAGCTGACCACTCTCAGCCAATCAGTTGCACCACTACCCGATTCTGCAAGAGCCTGCCAATTTCTCAATTTTAAGGAAATGGAGGGACAGAGAGGCATGGAGATTCAGCGCTAGAACACAGACTTTGGAGCTAAACCATTCGAAAATGGTTTAAGACCTTCACGTGAGCCAGCCAGGGACCTTCTGGCATCATAACAACTTACTTTAGATGATGTTGTTATGGTGCCCAAACTGTTTCTCTAACATAAAAAGATTCTGCAATACTCAACATTTTTGAATAGTCCACAACATTTCAAAGCAAAACAACCCATCCATCGCTGGAACACTATATGTTGCTACAAACTACAAATTATATATATTTTTTTTAATTACATGCAAATTCACTTTGAAGACTGACAATTAGCCATTTTTACATACTATATTTTTATATCAACTTATTCAAACTGGGGAGATACAATTAAATGAAGCTCAGGGCAAGCTAGTTTTCACATTACTACTAAAGAACTGTGCAATAAATAAAACATACAATAAAACCAAACTGATCATTCGTAACACAGCTAAATCTATATTGCAATTTGCGTAAAATCTCTTCAGTCAAAAGACTGAGATGAGTCATACGTCACAGTTTGACCTTCAAAATTAATTTATTTATTTCCCTAAATTATCACAGGAAACGGTCATAATAAATACCACTAAACATTTTAAGCCTTTCAGACTCTATCAAACAGCATAATAAAAAAACAACAACATGTTATTAACTTTATATAGAAAGAAATGTAAAAAAATATATACATAGTGTTTTGTAGGGAAAGGGAGTATGTTTCTCTTAAGCATAATTTTATCATGTTAAGCAAATAAATAAATGTGAAACGTTCTATCAAAAACAAACTAGCGCAGAAAATATATTCAGTGGTTACATTTAACCCCAGGGCAAGGACACAGGCAAGAGCCATGTGCAGCTACGTGTAAACACTTACATCTGTTCCCTGTGCGTTAGTTAACGTTAAATGTAATCAAGTCATTTTCTACCATCACGCTACTGTAAAATGTCCTTAGGAATTGATGTGGTGGAAACCTTACTTGCTCAGAGAAGCATTCTCCATCTTCCACAGCCATTTTCTAAGGGCACCAATGAAACCTGATAACCTGATTGTTTAACACTTCGTACTCTGCATCACAGCAAAAATCGGTAAATGCCCCCCATCAACAACAAAAAAGAAAAAAAACACAGGCACTCCAACTGACAGAGGTCTGGATGTCTGGAAGCAAGTGAGAGCCCACTCACTCCGCCAGCAGTTACAAACAACACGAAACACACACTAAGAAAATTCCTAGCTAACCATATTTGCAAGCTCCAATCATTCTCTGTATATGTAACCGTGATATGCAGCATACCAAAAATAGCAACACAATCAGCTAGCTACTCCACTAGAGTTGTCTGCACAGCTTCAGAACAGGCTTTTGTCATTTTGCTTATCAGTGTACTTTGCTGTAATGCAGATGGCTTCGAACAGTTTGACTGGCTTGGTAATATTAGCCAAGGCTAACAGAAAAGGCGATGGACAAAAAAAAAAAAAAAAATCTCAAGAAAAAGTAAAGCAAAAAGTTGAAAATATTTATTATATGTTTTGAAAATGTTATACCAGACATGCAAAAAACACTGTTTTACTAGATAAAAATATTAACTATATAAAATGTGGGCCTGGTAAGTTTGAGAATTGTAATTGCAGTCAAAGAGGAATCTCTCCAGCTCCTTCTATAAAGTCTATAATAATGGGGTTATCTCCTGTAAAACATTGGTAGTGATTTTATACTAGCACTGAATTGTACGAGTAAAACCCACATGGATAGAATGTCATAACTCTTGCGTGTCTACTTCCTCACTCACACTTCGCAGAGCTCTGGGCTATGGATGATCACTGATCCAGCAATTTGTAGGAAAATTGGAGGGTTGTTTTAGATGCACTGATAATATATAAAAAAAGAAGTTAAGCTACTGTGCAATTAGTAAACCACCAGAACAAAATCACCTGCTAAGTGGAAGGAAGTAACTGAAATATCACTCATTATTGCAATAATAGACATCACTTCTGGTTTTTAATGTATTTAAATGTAATCAATAATATCCATTTTTACATAATAGTGTGTTCTGAATACCTTTATGGAACATTTTGAATTCATATGGGGGACTAGAATCAAATATATTTAAGAGCTTAATCTTTGCTCCGTATAATGTAAGTCCGTTAAATAAATGTAAGTCTGTTAAATAAATGTACCTTTACCTAAATAACCTACCGAAGATAACATTGAATGTGCACTAGTATTGAAATTGTAATTTTGCATGCACTTCATTTTATAAGATCAGTTACATAATGTTAACGTTAATAGAGGGATGCAAACAAGCACAAAAATCTCTGAAGTCACAGTAACTGTAATCTGAAGAGGTTTTATTTTCTGCAGTACCATATATGGCAGGCGTGGGTGTGAGAGATTTAATTCACTTATTGCAAATGCTAGAGGCTCTCTTAGCTTCTCCTCTGTGCTTTCTATGCAGCAACTTTTATTAAGCTCTAGAGGTAATTATTTATTGAGCTGCTCAGAGTGTTGGAACATTGCATATAAGGGTCAATTATTATTATATATTTTTTTTTTTATTAGTGCTACGTTTCCAGGCCTTTATTTCCATCAAACCGTAGCTTTCCAGGCTATATGTTTCCCTCCCCTGCCTTTCAATATCTGTAGATATTGGAAGCTAAAAATCCAACAATGTCGTAACAATCTCTACTTTTTATATCATGTGATTCAGATGTGAAAGGTTGAATGTGTATTGGAACATGCATTTCACAGTCCATGTAGCTGTTGCTCTGCCAACATATGCGCCTGACAAAGATCTCTGTTGAGGTTGAAACGTTGCTGTGCTTTACCATTAAATCTGCTTGCTATTTAACCTTGAGTTGCTGGACCATTCTTTACCTTTGCTTATTACTTGACTGAGGATTTGCCCACCCCGGGTCCAGTTAAGCACCTGAGTAAGAAAGAAAGTGTGATTTTCCTATTATTGTTTCAACTAATATAAAATGTGGACTTTGACTACCTTAAACTGGGAGGGTAGCAGGGCATGTCTGGCACCATAACCACTACAATGGACTAAGTGGGCTATTGTGAGTAGACATACCCCTCTAATAGAGTTAAAGCAGGGGTCCCCAGATGTTGTAAAACTGCGTTGTGTGCCTTTAGAATGCTTTAGAACAACAAAACATATTGGAAGCTGTAGTTCTGCAATATCTGGGGATCTACCTTTTGGGCACCCCTGATTTAAAGAATGCTGCCCATTCCATATATAATCTAGGTGTGTATCTGCCTGTCAGACCCCATAAATAGAAATGGGCTTTTCACGCCTAAGATGTCGAATGTACTCTCATCGACCCAATTAATAAAGATCATGGCATGTATTACATTGTGGGATACAGAGTTGAATTGTATGTAACGTTAAATCAATTCTTTACATTCTCTCTATATCCTCATAATGTATAAAACTGGGTGTCCTAATAGCTTTATTGGATTAGTCATTGATACCATTAACATGTAAAAAAAATAATCTTCTGAAGTGTTAATCTGGATCTGGATACTAAGATTAATGAAACCGTATAATATCTTCGTGGGGTGAATGACAAACTGAGCCCAGATTATGCAGCATTACTGCTTTTATTACTGAACCATTCAACATATCCTCAGACAGTGGAAAGATCATGCAGTGAATCATGTGGGTTTGCTTTTCACAGACAGTGGAATTCCACAAACGTACTTGTAACGAAGAACACTCAAAGACATACCTCCATCTGGCTAATTTTAGAAAGAAGATTCTTCTGCGTTCAGCTCTCTCTGCCAGTGCAGAAACTCTCTGCTAAAAAGGAACCCCCGATCACGCCCCTCATCCAAATTGTTTGTATACATCGAAATATAACAAAACTCCTTCAAGTAATTCATTCACCTTGACATGTTTGCCATTTATTTGTTTTATGTAATTGTAGAACACTGTTCTACAATTCCCCGTATTTGGTTTATTTATTTTTATTTCTCTTTTTGAAATGCCAACAAGTGGACATTTTCTGCACAAAAAGAGGAGCAATGTCTAAAATTGGAGAGGGTAGAATTCAGTTGAAACTAGGAAACTAATTTGTCATTCTTTAAAAATTCTAAACACATGACATGACTTTCCAATAGAAATGGTCATTTAGACTGATACACTATTTTGAAGCAAGGACACAACTTGTACTTTTATACAGATATTTAAATATCACTATAACTTTAGTTTCCATCTAAATCAAGATTAGGCAAACTTCCGCACTCCAGATGTTTTGGACTACATCTGTTCCAGCCATAATGCTGGCAAAAGCAAGTAGTGCCAAAGGTTGCCTACTCCTGAATTCTAAATCCATGGTTCTAAGTTAAATAATGCATTTACATATAAAGTGGCATGAGTGTTATTTAATTGAATTGGGATGTTTTCATTTACCTAGAATCTGGCTGATGAGTTAAATCTAGAGAAGGAATGTACAGCTCAAATTCACTACTCTCCCCTACAGGTACGGTGTTGAATGTCCCATGCCTTCAATGTAGGTAAAGCTGCCAGTTAAGAAGCTCATTGATGTTGTCAATATTCAGTTTATTAAAATTTTCCTTATTATAAATGTAATTTCATGTTTAGGACTATCTTGCAAGGGGTCCAAAGGTTTCCAGAGTTGGCACTGACTGCATAAGTAAATCCTATATGTGGAAAAAAATACTTGAAACTTTAATATTAGCCAAATGAACACATTGTAATTAACTTTCAAAGTGAATGAAACATAAACTTTGATGAAGGTTCCATTCATGAAACCGCATAAGTCTAATTTCCTGGGGGTAATACAACATACAGAAATGGATGGACCACCATCCACCGTCCAGCCAGGAGAGTACTGGCATGTTCTAGTGAAGACCACCATGACCAGTATGACTATTTGAGCTTTTAGAAGTGTTCATGGTGGTAGGAGTCTGTGTATGAGGTGTTTCTGCTTGACACACTGCACATCCAGAGATATTTTCAGTTTTGGGCCTGAAGCTAGCTGCACCCACATGACACAGCGTGCTGGCAACAGACATAATTAACGTCTCTCTTGTATATATCTCCATCCCTGCTCTTATATAAGTCCCCGCCGTCCCCACTCTCTATACAATCAGTTTTGGTTTTGCTTTTTATCAAATGTCCACCCCACTTACTTTCTCCCCTTACTGGAACACAGCACATTCATGCTCTCTGAGCCAGTGAAACGTCCCAATGCTATGCATTTCGTTGGACCACGGAGCGGAAGTGACATGGCATGACATCAGGAGGAGGCATTGATTCCAGGTAAGTTTTTTGCTATTTTTTATAATAATTAACATAGAAACATAGAATGTGACGGCAGATAAGAACCATTCGGCCCATCTAGTCTGCACAATTTTCTAAATAGAGGTTTAAATTAGAGGTGTGTGTGGGGTGTTTTATATATATATATATATTTTATTATTTTTTTTTAATTGTTTGTCAAGAGGAAGAAACTTGTCTACTAAGCAACTAATAGCCATTAACAGCTATTTACGCTACATATCCTATGGCTGAAACAAGGTTAGTAGAGAGTTTCTGAATGAGAACACACATTTAGGAGCTGGAATGGCTTATATATCTCAAACCTTGTGTTTTATTATTATCACACTGTAAATTGTTGAGCAATGAAATTTCTACTTTGAAAATATAAAAAATGTTTATTCTTTTATAGAAGAAATAGAGGAAAGGAGCAAAAACGCAGCAAAAAGACCTTGAGCTTCTTGTCCGTTATCAACTCGGCTCTCTGCTAAACATACATATTAAATAATTTACCAAATGATCGCAATGTTTCAGCACGTTAAGGCCCTATGCTGCTTCCTAGATGCCAAGGCTATAGTGCTCAGCATTGTTACTTTGCGGTCTATGTATCCTCGCTCTTGAATCATTACTCTTAGTGATATGAGATAATTGGAAAATGCACACAGAATAGAGACTCCATCCTATCCTCGTAAATGTACTGCTTATGTGAACAATACACTTTAATCCTTCGTTAACATGAGGAAATAGTTTGATATGGAAAACTAAGCACTGTATAGGCACTCATACTATGTAATCTCAAGGAAGTGGTCTGGTTGTAGGGTCCTGGTTGTTTTAGCCATACAAAGGGAAACATTGCCGTTTTGTACAAACAGCAATGTTTTCATTGCAGGGTTAACCCACCTATAATATCTGTCTTCCAAGGCTGATTGGTTATTCAATCAAATGCTGCTCATAGAGAGCATTTGATTGTTGCAGTGATATTTTGCGCAAAAGCCTCTTAATTGGATTGGCTGAGATCATCAAGTTTGATTATCTCAGCTGAGGAGATTGGAGGCCTTCTGCAAGACCAGCAGACCACAGGATACAAGGTAAGTAGAACTTGCCTTTTAAGCTCTCTTGGGGTTGGGGGGTTGAGGTAAGGCAGGTACCTAAATAGTGCCCTATCGTTGTACTAAAGTGTTACTTTAAGATAAATATTATGGTATATGATATCCTGCCAATTGGCATATAAATTAAAAGATTCACATTAGTGTGACACATACCTGAAATACCTAAATGTCACTTCTGTCCCTTCTCTCTTGTGAACACATTTTTCTTTATTCCTAAAATTATTAACTGACCTTGGTCGTATCACCTAATTGGAATGTATAAATGCTTTGAAATTCAACATTCTGTCGATATTATTGTAAATTATAAAAATCCCAACTTCGATCCCCCCAAATATTTTTTTATAAGTATAATTCTAACAATTGTCTAGGGGCTGGATGGTTCTCCTCTTCTTCCTTCTCCTAAAGAAACAAAGATACTCTTAACTGTTGGGAAATGAAATCTGAGTGGCAAAATAAGCCAGACTGAAATATAGTCAAGTATTTTGTTAACGGTATTTCAATTCACTACCCATGGGAGTGGTGCAGTGCATGTACTTCAATTATATAGGATTATTTTTCCTACTCTTTGGCTTCTGTTTCTTGATACACCATTCATACTACTATATATTCTGTAGTGATTTTCCTTTTTTCATTTATGTTAAATGAGTTTTGATTTGATTTTGTATTGAAGCAAATGTTTAGGAAACGCGATTTACAACTAAAAACACAAAAGCCAATTTACTGCACATGTTATGCCCTAACCAAGACTCATTTCATTAATTAAAAGTACTCCAGTGTATGGAACTAAAATTAACTCACTTACAAGCTTGGCAAATACTAACATTTGGTCAGGTCATCAAAAAAATAAATTACAATTGGTAATCAATACACAGTCCTCAAAACTGTCCTCACATACCCTCCCCCTAATATCCCTCAACCAACCATGACATCATCACCTTCCCTAATCTCCCTCATAACCTCTTACCTTGCAGACCATTCAACCAGCATATAAACCCATTCTCTTAAGCCCCATTGCATTCAAGCATCACTATAATCCCCTCACACCATGCCCTTAATCACTTCACCATATCCCATAATTCAGTTCATTCCATCCATCCCCATAATTCAATTTTACTCCAGCTTCTTAAATGGACACTCCAATGCCCAAATACATAAGAAATAAAACACAAAATAATAATACAAAAATCACTGTTTAATAGATATTCATATCTACACATGCATGCATTTAATTATGCATTTTGTCATTAGAAATATATATAAAAAACAGCTTGCAAAAGCTGTAGATCTCTTTTCTGTAGCCTTTGCACTCCCCCCTTTTAACCAAGCCCAGACTTTCTGTAGCTTTCCAATCACAAACTTCCCAATGCAGCTCAATAAGAAGTCTTTGTAAGGCAAGTGCTCTGAGCTATTGCCTGCCTCTTGCGGTTAGCTTCACTGAGCTAACCACACCAGGAAGTAACAGAACCTGTTGTTTGATTGACAGCCAGGAGGGTGTAACAAGATTCAAATATAAAAGTGGCAATTTCTTTTGAAATCTGTTTGTAAAATGAAGAAAAAAATACGACCCACTCTTCATACATACAGCACTTCAGTAGCTAAAGTACTTTAGGTGTTTGGAGTGGTTCTTTATTCTCCTCACCACATCCCAACAATCCCTTTCACTCCATCATCATAAACCCCTTGCTAAAATGCCAATACACCCTGGCCCCATAGCCACATGACCCCCAGCCTTCACTAATCCAACCCAATAACCACCTCAACCCATCCCCTTAATCTCTTCACCCATTCTGCATAACCCTCTTGTCCAAGTCCGTCACCTCCAGTCAAATTATTCCATCTCCATAATCCCCTCACCTCCAGTGGCATCATTTTATTAATACCCTCATAACTCTCTCATCCCACAGCCCCAATCAGATTTATCCTGGCCCTCACACCCCCATCAGAAAACCAAATCTCCATAACCACCTTACACCATCTTCATATACGTCTCGTCGTCCCAATTCACAATCAGAATGCCCAATCCCCATAATACAATAAAATAACCCCCATCACCAATCACATTACTCCATCCCATAGTTCCATCACCTTAGTCTTTTTATTACATATGTTTTTTGTACCGCTCCCAGAAGAGGTTATTTATATTATCATTCACAGTTCGATAGCAACTAAAACGGCTATTGCATACAGCTGGAAAAAAATACAGACTCCTTCATTGTCAGAGATAATGATAAGACTAGACTCCTCATGTACTTATCAAATGATGGCTGGTCGTTTGAAAGGACAGGAAATTTTATACAAAAAAAGGTGGAATAAATGGTTAGAAATAAGAGATTGATATGTTTAAGGTGTTATTATATTTTTCTCCCCTTTATGCTTTTCATAATGTTTAAAGACTATGAGAGCTAGACTCAAAAGAGATTTAGCTCAATAGGCTGTTGTTCTATCCCCCATTCCCCACCTCTCCCTGATACAATCCTTTATAAGAACTTAGATTACTTTTTTTGATTTGGACCAAGAGGAAGTGATAGTTTTCAGTGGTTTCTCTTAACTTTAAGCAAATGAGGGGGGCGGGGCCTGACCGCCATGCTGACCGGTCGCAGGCCGGAGAGGCTACTGATCAATCAGGTCCAATATGGCTAAAAACTTAAGCAATACAGCAAACTAAGTGACCTGAAAGCTATATCAAGCAGCCGGGCAGAAGCTGGTGCCACCGCAGACCCTGAGATCGGGAGTGCCAGAGCCCCCTGCGGGCGATACGGGACTTCGGGGTTTGCGGCCTATGAGGGTGGAGAACGGGACGGACGGCCGCTGTCCTGTTTGCGAACCTGGCCGCCACGCAACAGCCTTGTGATGCACCTCACAGGCCTCGCCTCCCCCCCATGGACCGGGGGGGTCATCCCGGTCCCCACCGGAGGGAATCATCGCCCTACAAAGCCCAGCACCGAACCTACCTGGAGGCGCGCACCACGAGCCGGGCCTCTAAAATGGCGGCACTGCGATCTGCACTGCACCACAAACCTTGCATGCCTGCAGACGAAAACAACCCGCCGAACCATACCCTTACTAAATAAGCCTGCACATGATCATGCCGTCTGACTGCTTGGAGAACGGGTTGGGGCAAGAGATAGAAGGTATCATGGGCGAACGGAGCCCATGGAAGCACCACTCACCAGATATCCCTGAGGCTGGGCCTGGAAAAAGGCCGACTGAAGCGACCCACTGGCGGCAGCTACGGAAAACCTACCAAACTACTGAATTAAACCGACGCCTAAGCAATGAAGCCCATCGGCTCACTAAACGCCACTAACCAACGAGCGGCTCGCAAACACCATGAGACTCTCATGCACAGACCTCCATACCTCATCACCTAATGAAGATGGCTGACCCCAGCCTCGGACTTGCCGACCACGCAGTGCCCCACTATGTTACATCACAGATGGAACAAGCAACACTATGGGGACAGTGACATGCATAAGGACAGGTCTATCACCGGTGGTTTTAATTTTTACTTTAATTTTTACTTGTTAATCTTTAAATATTCACGCTTACTACTGCACACTATATTGCCCTGTTAATTAAGCTATCCTCTAGCTGATGATTGGTGCCAGGAGCTTTGTTAATGAGCGACCTCAACTTGAATACATGTTTAATCTCATGTCCTAAAATACCTACCTGCTAGCACGTTGTATAGAGCTCTTTGTGGCATTACCCAGCTTGAATCCTCAACACAAGTAATCATATTCAATAGGCAGCATGTGGCAGTACTCTAGTTTCCCTCCATAAGCAACGAATATAACCTCTTCGTTAACACTTCATGTCTTATATAAAAAATGTGCAGCAATCTTAACATGTATAATGATATTACTCATGATACTCTGTAACGCAATCTAATAACATGTTAATGCCAAGCTATGTACTGAATAATGCACTACCAAAATAAAGAATTATAAAAAATAAAAAAAACTTTAAGCAAATGAATATTGATTTAAAATAAAAAATAGAGAAAGGAAAAGAAATTGAAGAATATTGTTGTAATCAATTGTCTTACATGAATTAACGCATATTGTTATGTGAATAATATTGTTTTTAATAGTGTGTAATTATAGACTAAATTATGTACTGTTCCCTTTTTCCCACTTCACTCTTCTGTATCCCAATATTATATATATATGCATAAAACATTAACAATAAAAAATTATACATTAAAAAAAAAAAAAAAACTTAGTCTCTTTACACACGTCCCCTCATCATACTCATTCACATTTAACACAGGTAGGGCATTATACCCGTATCACAATTCAGGTCCATAGTGTTAATCTCCACTTTCCATCATACCTGGTGTTCTAATGCTGCTTAGATCATTCTATGCTGTGTGGAGCTATAAAGCATAGTTATTATGACATCATATCCACACTCACTAGTTCACTTCAAGCCTCCTCTCACACACACCACAATAAAGGAACAGTGATTGACTGTAATGCTGCATCCTCATGATACTGGAACCAAAAGACTGCTGAATTTAATGCACACTGATAGCCAGCCAACGTGGGTTTTGGGAAGGCCCAAGAGGCTATGAGCACTGGATCCAACAATCTTTCCAATTGATTAGGCGAGATATCTGTGTGAGTGAGGCCTTAAGCGATTGTCTATTTAGTCTAATGCTGTTGATGCATTTGTCCATAATGTTGCCGTGAATCTGCCATTCACATAAAGTGTGTATGACCAGGTCCACTCGAAGTATTAAAATATATGTATAAAATTACATATTGTCCTAATGAAAATGACAGGAAACGAGTAGATTATACACTTTTATTACTGCTCCTGAGTCTGTTCATTGTGATGCTGTACCATATGCATGCCCTACAAATCTAGCTCCTAAATCCCAGAATGCTTTGTTATTTGTATGAATGAATGCATACCTCACAGACCCACTATTCTCTAATTCCTGCACTATATAGTTGGCATAAACCATAATATTATCAACAACCTTTGCTAGGCCAATATATAGATAAACTGTTCTTGTCTAGAGTGCCATCATGTCATTTAAAATCATAATTTGCTTCACTGCTCATGAATTCCGTGCTTGGTTTTAGATACAGAAACGATACTTGCGGAGTGTATTTCTTGCACAGATTCCCGTGAAGTTGCCGGAATAGTGAATAAACCAGCTTGTCAGGGGGAAATCGCAATTTTTACGACTACTGGGTTCACCATGTAACCATTCAGGTTGACACTGTTGCACATAGAAGACTTATCAATAAACTGCAATCTTTAAGTTTGGATTCCAATATTGTTGAATGGGTAAGACAGTGGCTGAGTGACAGGCAACAGAGGGTTGTAGTTAATGGAATATATTCAAAGCTTGGACTTGTCACCAGTGGGGTACCTCAGGGATCTGTACTTGGACCCATTCTCTTTAATATTTTTATTAGTGATATTGCAGAAGGTCTTGATGGTAAGGTATGTCTTTTTGCTGATGATACTAAGATATGTAACAGGGTTGATGTTCCAGGAGGGATAAGCCAAATGGACAAATGATTTAGGTAAACTAGAAAAATGGTCAGAATTGTGGCAACTGACATTTAATGTGGATAAGTGCAAGATAATGCATCTTGGACGTAAAAACCCAAGGGCAGAGTACAGAATATTTGATAGAGTCCTAACCTCAACATATGAGGAAAGGGATTTAGGGGTGATTATTTCTGATGACTTAAAGGTAGGCAGACAATGTAATAGAGCAGCAGGAAATGCTAGCAGAATGCTTGGTTGTATAGGGAGAGGTATTAGCAGTAGAAAGAGGGAAGTGCTCATGCCATTGTACAGAACACTGGTGAGACCTCACTTGGAGTATTGTACACAGTACTGGAGACCGTATCTTCAGAAGGATATTGATACCTTAGAGAGGGTTCAGAGAAGGGCTACTAAACTGGTTCATGGATTGCGGGATAAAACTTACCAGGAAAGGTTAAAGGATCTTAACATGTATAGCTTGGAGGAAAGACGAGACAGGGGGGATATGATAGAAACATTTAAATATATAAAGGGAATCAACACAGTAAAGGAGGAGACTATATTTAAAAGAAGAAAAACTACCACAACAAGAGGACATAGTCTTAAATTAGAGGGACAAAGGTTTAAAAATAATATCAGGAAGTATTACTTTACTGAGAGGGTAGTGGATGCATGGAATAGCCTTCCAGCTGAAGTGGTAGAGGTTAACACAGTAAAGGAGTTTAAGCATGCATGGATAGGCATAAGGCTATCCTAACTATAAGATAAGGCTAGGGACTAATGAAAGTTTTTAGAAAATTGGGCAGACTAGATGGGCCGAATGGTTCTTATCTGCCGTCACATTCTATGTTTCTATGTTTCTATGTTTCTAGGTAGCTCAGCATGGAAGCATGTTAGACCAGATTAAGGTCTACCAATAATAGAAAAGGGTGGGGCCAGATACTATTTTAATCTAACGTTCGTTCTCAGATTTACAGAATATTTAACTTTTCTATGTTCCACTGGCAAAATTAAGTTCTGGTAGAAAAATGAATTATTGTTCTACGGCTTCATCTTCACGACCCTAGCGATGTTCTGTAGAATGAGATAAGGAATGTGTTTGAGCTGCCTATGTCAGTCCTTGGAAAACAGACTACAGTGTGCGTCACACGGTGTTGAAAGGTATACGAGTTGCATGCAGATATCAGCTTTGGTTCTTGTAGGTGATGTCAGAACTGCATTACTCTGAGGCTCGCCACTGCTATTTATAATGCAGAGCGTGCTATTTATATTGCTGATCCATAATGCTCTCTCTGTTGCCAAGAAATACTTTTTTTGATACTCTATGATTGCATCAGAGAAAAAACATTACATTTTTAAATTAATTTAAACCTGATCCCGACCACACAGTAGCTTTTTCACAAGTAAACAGTTGCAAGTGTTCATACAAAAATTTAAAAAACAAATTTCCTTCTGTTATTTAGAAGTCCCTAAAGTATGATAAAATGTGCAATTATTATACATTCTTTCAGTTGAAATATTTTCCATGCAGGCAAGCAGATGTAAATGAATAAATATTTGGAGATAACTCCCAACTCTCTCTCATTTTTTAAGAAATAAGAATTTGTGGTGTATACGAGTATATAAGATCTGTGTGGACAAAAGATAAATCTCATAGTAATGTGCCTTTAAGCTGGTGTACACGAGTGTAGGAATTAGTTGGTGTTGGCAAAGAACACTTTTATTTATTGTAACATTTCACAGTGGGTTAGAAAGTCACATAAAATGTTTTAAACAGACAATTCCCCGACCACACCTCCAGCTACATCCTTAAACGACCACTATAGTGCCAGGAAAACATACTCGCCCGGCTCTGGGGAGAGGAAAGGGGTTAAAACTTACCTTTTTCCAGCGCTGGGCGGGGAGCTCTCCTCCTCCGATCCTCCTCCCATTCGGCTGAATGCGCACGCGCGGCAAGAGCTGCGCGCGCATTCAGCCGGTCTCATAGGAAAGCATTTACAATGCTTTCCTATGGACGCTTGCGTGTTCTCACTGTGATTTTCACAGTGAGAATCACGCAAGCGCCTCTAGCGGCTGTCAATGAGACAGCCACTAGAGGAATTGAGGGCTGGATTAACCCATTTATAAACATAGCAGTTTCTCTGAAACTGCTATGTTTATAAAAAAAATGGGTTAACCCTAGCTGGACCTGGCACCCAGACCACTTCATTAAGCTGAAGTGGTCTGGGTGCCTAGAATGGTCCTTTAAAACAAGTGAAGCACATCCCTTTTTATACATTTAAAATATCTGGGGGAATGTGTAGGTAACTAAATATTTCAAATCACTATTATTGTGTTATATGTAGTCAGCAGTTCTAAAGTCAGAATTCTGTTTTTGTAATATGAGAATGTTAATGTAAAATTTAAAAAGAAAATCACATAATTGTGAGCAATAACATTGCATACACACACACACACACAACACTATACTCAGGATTGTGCAGTCTTGTCTGGCAGCAAAGAGGTTAATTCCTGCATTGCAGAGCATGTGTCTCAAGGTGAAAGAGTCAGTTATGTCCATCTTTAAAGTCTTTAAAGCAATGGAACAATGTTTAATTCACAGTATTTTTCGGTGACCTTTGCCCAAGCCCCAAATTTAGACTGCTTTTCATAGAATAATGATCCAAACTTTTAAGGTCTGATGGACATTTTAGCACTATAGAAGAAAAAAAATAATAATTACGGATATATATAAATTCCTTTACCTCTAAAAGCAGATGTGCTAATGCAGAATGCCATTTAGAGAGCTAGTTGTGTTACAGTGCATTGCTAACTCTAAGACCATAAAATAATCTGTGTGGTGTGACGTACAGGCACTGCAGAACTGCAGCAAACACACCCATAACCTCCCAGCAGCATAAACAGCACCACAAGGTTCATAGCAATTGATTTAATAAATATAAAATAAAAGAGCAGGAGACACAGTTTTAAAGTGCTGTGTCTACAGAATTAACCTTGTTTTCGTGTCTTGTCGTCAAACCTGTCACAGCACGATTTGTATGTATCATTTATATCTGGAATAAGTGGAGAACTGTGCTGTAGTGTGGTTGTACTTGTGTACTTAACTGGTTAATGAGCGCTACCCAAAAAGTGGTTCCTCAACCAACACCAGAATGACAGAACGTCCGTCCAGACAGCTATCAGAACTGTCCAGATGTTGAGGGCTCTGTTATTGCTCTTCCTGTCTCCCATAGGTGGCAATGCCTTGCACTGGCTTTGCACACAACAAGAGCATTTAATGACCCTAGAAGAAACACCAAAGTAAAAAAAAAAGACAAGGGTGGGAGAGTGGTCCTGCATTTGACCTATCCTGATGGATCTAGTATAGTTGGCTTGCGTGAAAAATGAAGTCAAAAATATTTGGAGCAATTTAAAAAAACTTGGGTCGTTAATCGAATGCTATGAGAAGCATTTAGTTGGAGTTGCATGGATTGGATGAGATTGCTGGTGATGTCAGCTTGAATACTGACATCACTGGAGGCTGAGTGGTGGATTCTCAGCGTTGGAAACCAGGTAAGTTAAACAGATCAATCTTCAATTTTACCGAGCAAAAGGGGGTGAAACAGTGATCTCATCAATATAAGGAAAACTATATTCCACAAATAACTATTGTTATTTTCAGAACTATAGGTTCCTTTTAAGGCAATTTGGAGTTTTTAGATTATATAATATTTACTAATCGAGAAAACTATGGAAACCAGACTAAAATTTGATATGAATTATTCTATCTGAATTGAGCAAAATTATATAATGAAACAAAAAACGGACTTCAAATGATGAAGAAAGCCTCAATCTATTTGAACTGTAAGAGCAAATTAATTGTACCATTATTTTTGTACATGGTATGGTTTTTGCACACAAGGGGATCACTGGATTTACCCTGTAACGCATTTTTCACCTTGACGGCACTTCATCAAAGAAAGATATAAAACGCATTATAGAGTTGATGAAGTGCCCTTGTATGTCCAAGCCATGTACATGAATATCAGCACCATTCATTTGACTTTACTGTAATACTGATTGAGACTTTCAACATACCTGGTAGCTAACTCTTGCACTACATTTCCCATGGTGCTCTTTAAAGCCTCCATCTTCATTGAGATCTAGATTATGTACTTGAAAGATACTAAATATTCAATGTAGTGCAAAAAGAAAAAAAAAAGAATTGACAAGATATGTTGAGTGCTTTATTTATGTTTAATACATAAAGGTTTGCTCTTGTTGTGGTTTCTTTCAGACAGATACACGGTTTTCAAATCAGACTCTACCACTCAATTTAGGATTGCCATAGCAACCAATGATAATGTCAAATGCTGTATTAGTAAAACCGTTGAACTGCAGATAGATAGCGGAACCTTGTAAATACAACAACTTTGTAATTCGCAACTTATTTAGCCACCACGAGACGGTGGCCTATTCTACCTTTCTGCACAACCCCCGACCCGAGTTGACAGTATGAGGTATAACGCTACCACTGTACTTACGCTGAGCAGTTAGCAGAAGCAGATCAGCCTACCAGTTAGCTGGTTTTCCATCCTCCTGCTCCATTATCCTGATAACATGACCTCAAGCATTATCGCAAGTATGAAGTCTGGGTGATCAATCTGGCTTGACAGAGCTCCACTAATGCAACACAAAGAGGCATCAACTCCATTTCACACAAGGAGCAAAAAAACAATGCCAGAACCTTAAGGGTAAATGAGAGCCAAGTGTTTTCCCCCCCTTCATCATAAATGAAATGCTCGTTTCACTCAAAGCAAGAACAAAACCCACCCACAAATATTGCATATATATTTTATATTTGCAGGAAAATAAAAAAAAGAATGGTTATGTTTTAATTCCTTCATACTGAACAATTCTCTCTCTAAGCAATTTTCTAATTCATACCCAACTCAGAGTAGCTCATTTATCAGAACATCATGAGATCCCAACACAGAGAAATGTTCTGCTAAGAAGCATAAAGATGATACAAATTAATACTATTATTATTATTAATAAAATAGATCTGCAATTTTAAGTTTGATTTCAAAACATAGGGTTTATGGAGTATTGAATGGGAAATTGAGTGTTTAAGCAATTTTTCAACTCCATGATTATTTTTTTTTCCCCGATCACAGATTTTGGATTCAAACTCACATTTTCTTTTAAAGAGTAAAACAATGAGTATAACCAATTGGTTAGCTCAGTTCAGTCTATGCTAGCACTAGAAGAAACAGAAAGAAAATTGGGTCGAACAATATTAATTTGGACGCCGAACCTGTGCCAGATATTCGCCAATCAAATATTACTCCGTATATCCTTCAGTGGGGATTATTCCACTTCACGCATGTAATATCAGAGCTGGATTTTAGCTCTGAAAAGTGTGAGTAATACTATTATCACTACTTTATAATTTTATTTATCTCTACATTGTGCCATTGGAGTCCTGTTTTTGTCTTTCTTCTTTTTACATACGCTCCACTGAATCTCAAGCATACAACCGTGAAGATTTACTCTATTCTACATCCCAAAAATCCCTTTTTCACACGTGGAACCTATCATTTCAGACTTATGATAAGTTATTTGGACCACTGCTAATCATTTATTTTATATAAAAATTTTAATATTTTAATATTTTATTATATTCCATATATATTTTATTATATATTTTAGGCGCGCCCTTATTTTATTGTATGTTTTTGTGTCCTATGCTAGCACTAGGACTGGCTGAGGGCATAACCCTAGCCTAGAGTATAAGACTTATAAGTTAAGTTTTACAATGGTCGAGCAAGGCACAGAGCCTAGTGTAAAAAAATATAATAAAAAACAATGAGCAATGCAACAATGTATTTACATCTACACCAACCCAAAGTGATTAACTATTCCCGTATTGAGGGTTCTAATAACGATCCGTGCAGGGATACATCATAGAGAGATAGCCAATTTATAGGAATAATTGCTTTATAAACCAAAAATGCTGTTAAAAGGTTAAAGACCAAATAGTTTTCATCACTGACTTCTACTACCAAACCTGATCATCAGAACCTACAGAGCTCTTTCTAGAAAGGGCCTTATATAGTCATTTGCCCTGGCTGAGAAGTGGCAGTGTCTCGGTCCCTCACCCCAGGAAAAGCTCCTGTACACTCTGCAACTGAAGGACGCGGTCAAATCCCACAACATCTAATGTGCGATTACATGCTAGTAATTATGGGGTGCCAATCTTATAACTTGGAGTGAATATTTGTTTGAGATTTTATTTACAATGTATGATCATATCATCATTAACAATAGATTGAAACATATTGTCATTACGACACCCAGCCAGTTTAAGGCTCTGTAGAGAAAGTCTTCAGGAATTTGAGCAAAGTACATCTCTTACTCTATACGGACTACGTTTACCCAAACATTAATCTATCATCTACAGGATTTGTCAGGTTGATGTCATCTGTTTTTATCCACCCAAATCCCTTATTTTCCTTTTCTATAATTTTCAGTATTTTATTTTTCAAACATTAAATTTTTGCCGTTTTTTCCCCACACACATTTCAGAAATACTCAACCTTCTTTTATTCCTCTGGGATATTACAGATAAATGAATAATGGTGCCTATGACATCATAAGCTAGATCTCAGCATCACCTACTTGCACACAATAGATTTGTGTTTCTGCAAAGCACATCTTGGAGGAAGAGTTAGGGAGGATCTTATAGCATCAACTTCCCTTTTGACATTTAGCCAAGCAGACCAGGTTTGGGGAAACATTCACTCTGCATAAGTGAAAATGGTTACTTTTACTCTGACAATGATGTCTAATCATTAAACTCTGCTTCAATAAACAAGAGGCAGCATGTATTTGTTGGTATATAACTATTACCGTGATCCATTATCGTCTCTAATTTTGCTTCAGACCTGAGGAAGAGAGGAAACTCTCGAAAGCTTGTCTTTGAAATATTATGTTAGTCCAATAAAAATACTGCAATACTCTGGTATTTTGGCATCATATATATATATATATATATATATATATATATTCCAAAATAATAATGGGATGCACTAAAATGATTTTCCCCAAAAATGTCCAGATCAATGTTTCGACCACGGTGGGTCTTTCTCAAGATCGAGAGGTCGAAACGTCAATTGGGACATTTTATTATTGCATGGAAAATATATTTGAATTAGTTTGGGAAAATCATTTGAGTGCATCCCATTATTTTGGAATTTATATATAATGTGAGCTGGCACCCAGGAAACAAGCTACATGATTACTTCGAAGAGGTGAGTGCTAAAAATGTTGTATATATATATATATTATCCTAAAATAAATATCAATGGAACAAAATGGCAGTGTGCAAATGTTCATGTATTTAAAAATATATTTGGGGGGCGGAGCCTGACAGCTAAGATGGCCGGAAAAGTTCTATGCTAGCTTCGGCAAACTCAGACTTAAAATAGTCTTTTCCAGCCTGAAACTACTTAACAAGCAGCTTCACACAATCTGGGTGCCGACTAGCACCGAGTGGGAATGCGAGGATAACCGAGTTGACCTGCATTAACATGATATCGAGCTATCCGGTTATGAGTCCTAGCAACTCTCGCTGACGCAGGACCATCTCTTAATGAAGTCCACCTTGCAGCCCCTCACCCCCCTCCCCCCTCTGGACCGGTGGGGGATATCCCAGTCCCCGCTGGGAAAGCTTACCAATACACAACAGAGAGATCCCCTGATGGGTAGTCGACCACATGGTGCACCCAAGATGGCCACTGCACGGCAGGCTTCGCGACCACGGAAGGCTTAACTCCACTTTCCTGACTTGGAGGGAGCGTTTTGAAGCCCAATTCGATAAGCTCTGTCAAGAATTTTGTAAACAAATCTCTAGCAAACATTACTGCTCAGCATGAAAAGCCTACAACTTGAGCTACTTTATTGCAATACCAACCCCTCAGTGAGCTTAGGGCCCACATGGAGGAAAAGCCATCCAACCACCCACATACCCAACCAATTGCTCAACCTCAACTGACCCTCTGGCAAGGATACCTACTGAGAAAAGGATGAAATTCCACCAACAAGCGGCGATGGCTGCCTTACATACCTGAGGTTTTGGGGGTGAAGAACCCTGGCACACTGGACTCACCTCAGCTCGCATGCATGGCTCCTTTCCCAATACAGCATGGGGACAAGCAACGACATCATACCAGGTGTGGTGCTGGACTGTTTAGTGTGGCACCACAACGCGTGTGCTCAACACAGCATGTTTTCTTATTTAGTTTTGCTTAATTTTATACTTAGCTTTTCGCTCACTCCTACTTATGCTCTTACAACATAAATGTCTAACAATCATGTATTCCACCCCTTATCTAGACATACTTATTTAGCCTGTTTCTACTTGCAATAATACTTTAAAATGAGGCAGACACCACTAAGAGTTAATCCAACTGTACTTGCCTACGCTACAATATGCATGTTTTTTTTTCTGTTTTTTGTTTTTACGTATATTATGTTCAATATACACATATATGTTTTAAATCCTTTATTTTGGTGCTGTCATTATCTCGTGCCTCAATAAGAAAGATAATGTAAAAAAAAATAGAGATTAAAATTTTAATTTTTTTGTTCACTGTGGATTAAATGTTATTTAATATTTAGATTTTGTATTCAGTAGATTTTATAACTATTCTCCATTTATTTAGAATGCCACCTACAGTTCGATTTTGTTTTTGCTGTGAAAATACAGTAGTCTATGGTGAAATAGAAGACCTTTCTGGCCTGTATTTTCAGTTAAATTTCCCTTTACCTATACATTTAAAACGTACGATGCTTATGTAGATTGCTTTTAAATGTTTGTGATTTTTTTTTTTGCAGTGAGAAAACAAGCTTTTTAATTTTATGCGTGCATGTATTTTTTTTTTTTGGCTTGCGATTTGCTGCTGTAGTTGTTTTTCTGGATTCCCTTTAATTTAGTTCATCATGTGAATCAATGTTTTATGAGAGTATTAGCTGTGATTGTATCACCAGAATCACTGAACTGTGAAAGAATGAATAAAACCCAAAAATCACAATGTGCAGAAGCGGTTGCAATTGTTTCAAATTTAGAATGTTCCCCAACCCCCGTGCAATGTGAGGTTACAAATGTTCCTAGAATTTTTCTCCTGAATTTATATATTTGGCAAAAATTAGGTTTTATTAAAAAATTAAAGGCAAACAGACTGTATTTTCTACTTTAATGCCAGATTTTATAAATGTGATTGGATGGTTTTATAGAACTGTGGACCACAGGATCCCCAATTCCCATTCCAAAAGAAAATTGGATTTTTAGACAATGTATCTAGCATCCCCAGTTAATTTCTAGGGATTTATTAAGTGTTCTTGCATAGCAAGACCACTTAATGTTATCTCACATATATATTATTCTTATTATAGCCAAATTTACCACCCTAACTCCTCCCACATTTTTTACACTACATAGACCTTAATATACCGAAACTTGCGGATTGTTCCCGATTGGTTTGCTATTACTTTGTGGAACGTTTCGCTGAATGGTTCACGGAATATCATCGTTCTTGTGGCGAAATTGGTCCCATAGGAATGAATGGCAAAATGTTCAAAACTAGAGTGGGAGCTGGCAAAAGCTGAAAAATCAGGACATGATTTCTAAACTGCCACCACTCCCTCATTTTCAAGCCCACCTACACAAATCTTATATCAAAACGTTCAGCTATCCCTACTGCCACTAAGCCATAGTCATGATAGTTTTCACAATATGACCATTTGTTTGCCGTCCATTGACATTCATTGAAACTCCACTCTAGCCAGCTCAAACCTGAAGGACAATTTCTAAACTGTGCCTTCATTTTTAATATTTCGGAGACATACTATGCATCAAAATGTAGGTCTGGATCTTGTGATTCTCACAATATAAAGCTCTTCGCTGTAGGATTTATAGTTTTTAAAATACGACCGTTTGAAGATGGCAACCGCCAAAATACTCTGACCTGTGCCAGGCTGCAGCAGCAAGTGATGTCATAGACAGGGCCTTTTGAACACCTGCTAATGTTTTTATAAATGTATGGTTTAATGTAACTGTGCAACAACGTTGCAATTAAATGTGCTATATAAATGATAACAGTTACGTCGCCCACTCCAGTTGTAGACTCCTGGTGGAGGCAAGAACACTTCACACAATTTCCCCAGAAATTATAGCTTTTCTAGTTTTGTTTTTCTTGTTTTGTGAATGGGAAAACACCACAGATGTATATTTGCATATTTTTGTTTATTTCTTTGACTGAGTTTTTCTCCGTGAATTACATTTAGTCAATTTACATTATATCCTTTTATTGTTCTGACCCCCCTCCCTCTTTCTCGGATTTATTGTTCTTGTTAATAGTGACTGAATGGCATCCATATTTATACATGCAATTGTGATTATTTTTAAGGAATCTCATAAATGGGAGTGATTATCTGATACCGTAGCACCAAAATACAGAATGAGTGCCTTGCTCTGCCTACTCTGCATTTTGTTTTATACTACCTTGAGGTTCTTATTAAATAGCAAAATCCCTCCCACTGCACCATATCCCTGAGCGCACTGTACTATGACAAAACACTATACAAATCATGCCGACATTGTTTATTTTCATGTATCCTTCATGTTTAAGTGTGTCTTTATGTTCCCACTGGTTTACCTGCTTGGTTGACCTTGCACATCTATCTCCAGGCTTGGGACCTGCAGACATAATTTCTTGGACTAGTTAGTTTATTTTTTTGTAATACGACATTTCAGTCACTGACATTGGTAAACGCTGGTTCTTCCTTTTTGATATAGGTTTGTCATTGAAACATCTGCAAATTCTACTTTGTGCCAACCGTGACTGTACGTTAGCAGGCCCGGTGAGTGGCTGCATACAGAGGCCTCAGATTGGAAGTGGAATGAGCCAATTACATTCATAGAAGTCTACCCAGTTCCACTGTCTATAAAGTTGTATTATAATATTGGTAGAAATTGAAAGTGAGGAGGAGAGTGGTAGTGATGGTCCATCAGATGTTATGCTGGTCACAGCTAATACAAGATGGATCCATTAGCTCAGCTAGTTGAGATCAGCTCTAAAGCGAGCTGTAACTTACCTTTCCTGCAGCTCCTGTCAGCTCCCTTCTCTCTCCTCCGGTCCGGTCAGCTCCACTGTAAGTCTTGTGATGTGACTGCCGCGCGGAGCGTTGCCACGGTAATCCGTGGCAACGCTCTGACCCCGCGGCTTTCGCGTGATTTACAGTGGAGCTGACAGGGGAGCTGACCGGACCAGAGGAGAGAAGGGAGCTGACAGGAGATGCAGGATAGGTAAGTTACAGCTCTCTGCCAGCCCCCAACAGGACTGCCGGGCATGTAATGAGCCTGGCGGTCCTGGTCTGTATTATGGCAATGTAAGTTGCCATAATACAGACATTGACTCGAGTATAAAACGTGTGGGGTTTTTCAGCACAAAAAATGTGCCGAAAAACTCGTCTACTAGAGTATATACGGTAATTATGTCCATTTTTGACACATGGATACGAAGGATACGTGACAGCTCCATCTTGAAGAACAGAAAGTAAACTTTGGCCAACTTTAGCTTTTAAATTCTATATCAGCTGATTAATTGTATACTTGCCTGAAGTCATCCTACATTGTGTGGATGACATGTCCACTTTTAATTTATGTTAAATAATCTCGATGTAACACAAAACCACCATCCACATAGAAAAATACATGATGCAGAAAAGAAATAAAATTGTCAACCTTGTGCATGTTATGATTCTTTAACACAATAAACTTCTACCAATTTTATGTGAAAACAAATTTGAATCAGAGGAAATTGTGGAAAGTTAAATGTATCTGTTTGATTTAATTATTTTGAAAAGCAGTTCCACCGTGTTAAAAAATACATCTTCCATTCATACGCGTTAATCATTCAGAAGCTGCTTAGAAATACAAACTTCATAAATTTAGCAAAATTCCAGCTAAACCTCCCTCGCTCTGCTACCCCAAGCAGAGAATCAGTATTATCTGCTATGTTAAGCAGAGCATGCACTCAATAACACTATATGTAAATAAAGGATTATTACTACGGAATTACAAAGATTCATTTGGATTGAATGTTTATTTCCCGCTGACCTGATTCCTCCATTATATGCAGGTTTTACATAACATTTACAATTCCCTCTACCAATGCATCAAAGAATATTTAACTACAGGAGGTAATGTAAATCAGCAATGGCACTGATTGGTTTTAACAATAGCACATCCAGAGACAGTTAAACTGTAAAATGTCATTTAAAGATAGATTTAAAAAAAAAAATAAAAAAAAATAATAATAATAAATATATACATATATATTTATTTTTCATTTAAATTTTTTTAGTTATTTTAATTACATTGCAAGTTTACTTTTCTAGATTATTTTATATGTTTATTGTTTAATATTAATATATAACACGTGTACTATATGACATATGGACGCTATGGGGTAGACTCTTATATTTAACACATTTTTACTCTTCCCTAAACTTCGGAAGGTATGAATGAGGAACATAAGGAGGACAGGACACAAGTGTTCAAGGGAGTGATGTGGCAATGGGGCAGGCATGTTGAAAGAGGATCTGCTGTTTCAGTTCTGCTTCATGTTCCCTCTCTGGGCTGACAATGCACAGACTGCTGTTAAGGCTCCCCCACCTGGGCTCACAGTTCTGATTTTAAGTTTACAATATTATAACTGCATCTAATCATTTATGGGTACAGTGCTTTTTGGGAACTCTTCTACTAGACCATAGCTAAGCAACCTTGGGCACTCCAGACGTTTTGCCAGCATTATGACTGCAAAAGCATTATAGGAGATGTAGTTCACTATAGCTGCAGTGCCAAAGTTTGCCTACGCCTGTACTAGTCTATTATTCCTGTAAACAAAATAACGGAGTTACAGATAGGTGACCGCTAGCATACCTGATAAACCATACAAAAAGGAGATGTTATCTGAAAGCAGTGATACCTACCCAACACAAATGTTTTTTTATTACATATGTTTTTTTGTACCGCTCCCAGAAGAGGTTATTTATATTATCATTCACAGTTTGATAGCATACAGCTGGAAAAAAATACAGACTCCTTCATTGTCAGAGATAATGATAAGACTAGACTCCTCATGTACTTACGAAATGATGGCTGGTCGTTTGAAAGGACAGCAAATTTTATACAAAAAAAGGTGGAATAAATGGTTAGAAATAAGAGATAGATATGTTTAAGGTGTTATTATATTTTTCTCCCCTTTATGCTTTTCATAATGTTTAAAGACTATAATGAGAGCTAGACTCAAAAGAGATTTAGCTCAATAGCCTGTTGTTCTATCCCCCATTCCCCAACCCTCCCTGATACAATCCTTTAGAAGAACGTAGATTACTTTTTTGATTTGGACCGAGAGGAAGTGATAGTTTTCAGTGGTTTCTCTTAACTTTAAGCAAATGAATACTGATTTAAAAAAAAAAAAAATAGAGAAAGGAAAAGAAATTGAAAAATATTATTGTAATCAATTTTCTTACATGAATTAACACATATTGTTATGTGAATAGTATTGTTTTTAATAGTGTGTAATTATAGACTAAATTATGTACTGTTCCCTTTTTCCCACTTCTCTCTTCTGTATCCCAATATTATATATATATATATGCATAAAACATTAACAATAAAAAACTATACATTAAAAAAAAAAAAAAGAGGAAAATATTGATGCACGAAAATTAATAGAATTTTTGATGTGACTATCGCCTATGTTCTAACTACTTATTGAAGCTATATTAAACCTATCTTAATCCAGAGTGTAAAACCTGTATGCCTGTACATGTAAATAAAGAATACAAAAAAGAAAAGGGAAAAATAAAACAGCTAACCACAATTTGTGCGGCAACCAATATATATCAAAACAGTTAAAAATAGGCTCACTAATATGTAAGTGATAATTAAAACAATGTTTAGCATAACAAAAGAACACAAAACATCATTAGAAAACTGTAAAATACACAATTAAAATCACAAGGCAAGGATACAATCCAACATAATATAATGTCAACAGTGACAACTCTGCTAAGAAGTAGATGGGAAACCCACCACCTAAGTCCAAGGGATAATGCTAGTAAAAGCCCTATGAATTATATAGTGAATAACCATGATAAAGTGAATTAATTGTTAATGTATATTTAATATCAAAATAACGAAGCTAGAGCTATGCTTCCAGTCTGACTACTTTGGGCTTGTATTTGAAATTCACTTTGAATTCTCACTTAGTGAATATAACAACCGTGTGTGTACAAGCAATGGTGAAAATGTCAGCCAGGCAGAGCACATAGTACAAGCGGCCTGGAAAACCAGTGGTCAAACTTCAAGTACATGATCTATCCAGACTGGAACCCAAAGATGTTCCATGCCAAACTACATACAAAAGCAGCAAACAAAGAACCTGAGTGACCACTCTCATATCTATGCTATCCAATCTATCACCAGGAGGTTCCATGTATGATATCCAATCTATCACCAGGAGGTTCCATGTATGATATCCAATCTATCACCAGGAGGTTCCAGGTATGATATCCAATCTATCACCAGGAGGTTCCATGTATGATATCCAATCTATCACCAGGAGGTTCCAGGTATGATATCCAATCTATCACCAGGAGGTTCCATGTATGATATCCAATCTATCACCAGGAGGTTCCATGTATGATATCCAATCTATCATCAGGAGGTTCCATGTATGATATCCAATCTATCACCAGGAGGTTCCAGGTATGATATCCAATCTATCACCAGGAGGTTCCATGTATGATATCCAATCTATCACCAGGAGGTTCCATGTATGATATCCAATCTATCACCAGGAGGTTCCATGTATGATATCCAATCTATCACCAGGAGGTTCCATGTATGATATCCAATCTATCACCAGGAGGTTCCAGGTATGATATCCAATCTATCACCAGGAGGTTCCATGTATGATATCCAATCTATCACCAGGAGGTTCCATGTATGATATCCAATCTATCATCAGGAGGTTCCATGTATGATATCCAATCTATCACCAGGAGGTTCCATGTATGATATCCAATCTATCACCAGGAGGTTCCATGTATGATATCCAATCTATCATCAGGAGGTTCCATGTATGATATCCAATCTATCACCAGGAGGTTCCATGTATGATATCCAATTTATCACCAGGAGGTTCCATGTGAATTGTGGTTTACTGCTCCACATATTCATAAACAGCAGTAAAAAAGCAGCTCACATAAATGCCGACCAATACACATGCAGTGAAAAAAGGTCTACATGCTTTAAAAATATAGGTAGGATCAGGGAACAGAAAAAATAAAAAGAATTAGAGGAAACCCTGACCCCGTCTACCACCGACACTTCCTCAGCAGGCTGCTAGTAACATGAGGTTGCTGGGATACAAACAGCTTTCCTATAGTAGTAGTAGTTGTTTTTTTGCATACATTGCAAACATTTGCATACATCCCACCACCGGCATCCAGAGTTGATAATGTTAGACTCGCCAGTGACGCTATTGCATCACTGGCTCTGCCTCAAAAGGGCGAGACCCCCATGGAAAGGAGGCAAGTCTGCCCCCTTTACTGGAAGGGTTCACCTTGGCATAAATGCATGCCATGCTGCCTGTCTATGTTTGAAGGCTAACCCACTGACCCACTGATGCCAGACCCTGCAGGGGGCACTGTATCAGGGTCCTAGTGTCCTGAACATAGTGCAGGCGCTATGCTTCTTGGAGAGAGTTCTCTGGTATCCCCAAAGCACATCACCAGGAAAATAAGTCAGGACATCAGTGCTGGACCCAAATATCGGGACTGTCATGATGAAATCGGGATGATTGGGAAGCATGCATTTGGCACATCAACTTTATTTTCAAAGGGATGGAAAACAAGCCAGTGATTATGATATTCACTAACAATGTTTATTTTCGTAACTATAAAAGATCAGGGATGTTTGAAGTACATTTCTTTTACTGTAGTGGGTGTTTTGGCTTGCCTTTATAATATTTATAGAAATTTTCTACCAGTATAATCGAATTAAGATTCTGGTTCCTCCTCCATTGCTTCTGCGGTTCCTAAATGCTATTTGTGATGGAACTGGCTCGTAAACAATTTAACACATCATAATAGATACACTGCAAGAATCATTTCTGATTCTTCTATCTCTGTAGCTTTAAGCATGCATGCTCCCTTTATTTCACCTTACATCTTGCACCAAAACGACTGAGCTCTACAGCAGTAGCACAATGTACGTGCCCACTGACAAAATAGACTGACATCAGAAAACGGACTGTCACATGCAACCAATCATTGTGTTTTTAAAGTAGAGCAATCACATAATAGCTCACTGCAGATCCAGCACAGAAAATGTTAAACTATGCAGTAGTCAGGAAGATGCTCTAAAAAAGGAGACACACATGCTTATAAGGGACATTATTTAACATTGCGGCAAGCCCAAAGATTCCTCCTTTTCCCATTGGGTAAGATTGCAATGGACGATACAGCCAGAGATGTCATATTTTAACTACTAATATTTTCTTACAATATATAAGCTTGCACGATTATACCTAGAGTGTAATATATATATATATAGTATGTTTATTCTGCAACAGCACATACCCAATGTTGTATGTTACAGCTAAGCTTTATTAAGTATTCAGTGTGGGTGGGTAGCAAATGAAAATATGACGTACGGCTGTGAAATCCACTGTGGCAGCAGTAGGAGTTGCTTTGCTAAATCTATTACATTGCGTAACTCGGCAATAACTGCAGTATATTACAATGTATTGGGTATATTCTCTGCCAAATTAAATTTATTAGAATTATAGCATTTAACCCTCCAAATGTCACTCAACAGGTTTCTTTTCCATTAAAAAAAAAACATAATAAATGCTTTCCAAGTACAATCAATGTAACACTAGAACTCACATGGTTAATATTCACTAAAATCAGCTTTCCTATGATTTTATATTATATTCAAATGTATGGCATATCTAGGGCATTCTCCTATTCTGCATTTACACTGATCTGTCCCTAAAACACGTTTTCACGGAAGTATTACAAAATGCATGGTATAAAATAAATAAATCCACTGTGTTTTTTTTAAAAATAGCTTGGAACCTTTACAGATAATAATGAAGATTGCTAATTTCAACAGTTGCATTAATTCACTCTCCTTTATCATTTTGTCTAGGTTAAAATATTATTTGCCTTAGACTGATTTTTTTTAATTATTTTTTTTACTGGTAGTTATTGGGTTTACAAAGGGAGAAGAAATTAGTGGTATATCCTCTGCATGGGGCACTGAATCTACCTTTGCTGAGATTCCTAGTCTGTCTGAATTTCAAGATGTGGGTAGAATTTCTGCATGTAATTTTATTTGACATTATAAACACAGAGCTGCAATCTTCTTATATTCCCTGTGTAGGTAAGACATATAGAGGATTTTATTCTATATGACCTATTCAATTACAAAAAAAAAAAAAAAAGGCAGGACCAAAGAGGGACTTTACTTTTTTTTTTTTAAATGGTAAAATGTATATTAACAAAAAAAGTTTACAATATTGTAAATAAACACAACATTAATTATATAAAACATATAAAACAGTCTATAACTGTGAGAATTAAAAGGACACTATAGTCATCAGAACAACTACAGCTTATTGAATTTGTTCTGGTGAGTAGAATCATTACCTTCAGTTTTTTTTGCTGTAAACACTGTCTTTTCAGAGAAAATGTAGTGTTTACATTAGAGCCTAGTGATAACTTCACTGGCCACTCCTCAGATAGCGGTTAGAGATCCTTCCTGGGTCATGGCTGCCTAAAATGCATCCAAACATTCAGTGTCTCCTCCCTCTGCATGCAGACACTGAACTTTTCTCATAGAGATTCATTGATTCAATTCATCTCTATGAGGAGATGCTGATTGGCCAGTGCGGTGATTGACTTCCTTGACAGTCTCAGCCAATCCTATGGGGAAGCATTGTGATTGGCTCAGACTACCACTTCTGATGATGTCAGAAGACAGCAGGCAGGTCAGAGGCAGACAAGGACAGAGCCAGCAGCTGCAGACTTGAATACAAGTAAGAATTTACCATATTTAGGGAGGAAAGAGGGGGAAACTGGGGTTAGATGGTGGTTTTAACAGTATAGGGTCAGGAATACATGTTTGTGTTCCTGACCCTATAGTGTTCCTTTAAGATCAAAAATAGTTTGGTAATCCCTTCTTAAAGCCCCACCCACAATGTTTGAATCATGCTGGCTCTGCCCCTGATCTGCCTCTTTGTCAGTCTCAGCCAATCCTATAGAGAAGCACTGTGATTGGATCAGGCTACCACTTCTGATGATGTCAGAAGACTGTTTGTTTTTCTGAGTGAAACAGCATGCAGATCTACAGCTTCAGGCTTGAATACAGTACATTTTTACTATATTTATGGAGGCATGAGTGGCCCACGGGGGCTAGGTGGTGGTTTTAACCCTATAGGGTCAGGAATACATGTTTATGTTCCTGACCCTATAGTGATCCTTTAAGTTAAAAAAAGTGGGTGATTGGGTTCACAGTGTGTGAGTTGGGGGGGAGGGATAAAAACCTCTTTATTCAAATGCAATAGATGCAAAAGGTAAACAGTTTCCAGGTTAAAAGTCAGGTGTTATTAAAAATATTTTTATTTTCAATAATAAAAATTATGCAAAATGTGAGTTCTAAATGTTAAACTTCCCCAAGTTCACTATGCTTCTGCTCAACATTTACAAACCTAACCAGGAACTTATAGAGAGAAACTTATGCCTGTTTTCCCTTTGCAACCCTTCTGTTCCAGTCCAGACTTTCTGTGGCTGCCCAATGCAGTTCAATGGGAAGTCTTTGTGCAATTGTCTATCTATTGAGTTTAGCACCACTGAGCTAAACAACCGGTAAGTAATAGAACCAGCTGACTGATTGACAGCCAGGGATCCAAGTTTAATTTATAAACATACGAATTTCTGATGAAATCTGCACTTTTGTAAAAGAAATAAAAAAACAGAGCAAGCTAAAGTGATTTAGGATGTGAGTGTTCCTTTAACTCTCTAAGCAACAGCAGTTAGATGGGAGCTACAGCCACCATGTGCACACCATAGTATTTTCTTCTTTTGATTTGAAAAAAATCGTGATTGAGTAAAAAATAGCTTTAAAGGGGAATTGTCACTTCTCTGGAATTTACACAATTAAATAGAATATTGATACTCACCTGTAACTTGTGTTAACACTTTTTTTTTTATTAGATGAACTGTTTTGTCTTAAAGGGGCACTATAGTCACCAGAACAACTAGAGCTTAATGTAGTAGTTCTGTTGAGTATAGTCAGCCCCTGCAGGCTTTTCAGTTTAAACACTGTCTTTTCAGAGAAATTGCAGTGTTTACATTACAGCCTAGTGAAACCTCTAGTGGCCGCTCCTCAGATGGCTACTAGCGGTGCTTCCTGGGCAGTGCTGCACAGTGTGGCTGACATTTAGTGTCTTCACTCTCTGCATGGAGACACTGAAATTCCCCTGCCCCTTGGCTATCTCAGCCAATCCAATGCTTTCCCTGTGGAAAAGCATCGGATTGGCTGAGATCATGAATTCTGATGATGTCAGCCAAATAGGTGGATCAAGGGTGGGGCCAGGGCCAGAGAGTTGTGAAAAAGTTAAGTTCTAACCCTTTCTAAGGGGAAACGGGGGACACTTAAATGATGCTTGAGTTCCTGACCCTATAGTGTTCCTTTAAATTTGTAATAAAGATTGCACAAATCACATCATAATCTAATCCAGGCAAGGCAAAATCATGGCAAACATTGCAGATTAAGAGGAGAAATAGAAACATTGTTTAATTTATCCTGTTCTCTGTATGCCTTCTCTACTCTGACTGTCAGGTGCAAATACCAGGGTTATAACAATGATTGACAGGAAGGAAGGATGATGGTACCCAGTTGCAGAGCAAAGATGTATGGATTTTTACACTTATTTTATTTTTCACATAATACATATTTATTAAATATAGGATTAAGTAAAATAATATTCAAAACCCTGTGAAGTGACAATCTCCCTTCAATTTCCAATGAGAGAGTTCCCCTTTAACTCCCAATATTCCATAACCTAAATATATCTTGAAGCCTTGGATTCTATTTTTTTTTTATAACTGCAGATTACATGTTTATACTCGCTTGCTATATTTGACCATATTGCCATTTTTGTGCCATTCACCTTGTTGCAATGAAACAAAAATACATTGAGAGACTCTCAGTGCCAGAGAAGGCACTGCAGATTCCAATCACATTCGCCATGTTCAGATTTTACAATAATTTAGTAATTATGTAAATTTAGCCCAGATCTCATTCCCTTCCCCCACTACTAGCATCATGCACACAAAGAGAAAGGGGGAAGGATGCGTTGTCTGGTTGCCATGAAATTAACCTGTTCAGATTAAAAGATTATTTTATTTAACAAGTATACAGAATGTGAGGATCTCCTAAACACACGAGTTACTGAGGTTTTTTTTTTTTTTTTTTTAATCTCTACTAGTCCTGCTTACAGTAATCAGTGCTAATTACGAGCATGTCATCAGCGCTAATCACATTATTAACTGCAACATTGTTAGTTAGTTACCGTAATGATTGCTTTGTTATATTTTTGACACATGAAACAATGAATGAATGTTTTGAATTCACAACATACAACCATTATACAATTATATGAATAGGACAATAAAGGCACACCCACACATCTGTATATGTTTAATTTCATATATATATATATATATATACACACAAACACAAATATATATATATGTATGTATAGTACATAGTAGTGATGGCAGCACTCGCAGTCTTCAATTAAAAATCTTCTTTATTTAGCAAGAATTAAAACATAAGGTCTAGGATCAACGTTTCAGTCCTCTCATGGGACTTTCATCAGGATCAATCATCACTACTATTTAGTGGATATTCAAGGTCCCAGGCTAAGCACCCGGCAAGTATACATTTACTACTATAGCCTGAGTGCAAGAATGTTTCTACTGTTTTTCTAGATATATATATATATATAGATATACTTATACCTTTATATACTTCAGAACCGGTTTAGTGTTTAGTGCATTGATTTCTGTATGGTGAATGTTTTATCAATTGCTTTCCCTAGCACCATTTTAATTGGATGCGTGTTTGGGTGAATCTTTCTGTATTTCTCCCTTATTCTCTTTATAGATGCCTACATACACAGGCAGGGTAACTACTATATTAGCAGATATTCCCACTATCTCCAAGATGTACACAAGTCTCCAGTGTGCTTGTATGGACTGCAGGTTTACTCAATAAAAATTGGCAAACAGCATCCTTGGGAATCTTGCTATCTTTACATCTGCCAGTTCTCGGCAATGATGAAATCACAAAGATGATTTGCAAATTAGATCATTTTAAAAAGTTCAGTTTGGGGGTAAATTTGGAGACCTGCACAGAATGTGTACATCTAATTAATAGCACTTTGGAGCCTTGGAAGAAAATTGAAGATACAAGGCATTTACAAAATAGTACGTTAAAACAGGTCTAAAATGGCACTTTTAAAATCTTATTTTAAGGGCATGCATACAAAAAAAATATATAACAGCACCTTTTGGGTGTTAATCCAAACACTTGCAAGTTCAAAAGGGTAAAAAAAAGGTGCACTGTGTCTTTAAAGGACTACTATAGGCACTCAGACCACTTCAGCTTAATGAAGTGGTCTGGGTGCCAGGTCCATCTAGAATTAACTCTTTCTGCTGTAAACATAGCAGTTTCAGAAAAACTGCTATCTTTACAAATGGGTTAATCCAGCCTCTAGTGACGGTCTCATTGACAGCCGCTAGAGGCGCTTCCACGCTTCTCACTGTGATTTCTCACTGTGACATTGAGAATGCTTTCCTATGGACTGGCTGAATGCATACGCGGCTCATGCCGCGCATGCAGGTGATGACGGGGAAAGGAGGCGGAGAGTCCCCACCGCCGAGGGAGCCTGGCAGGGGAAGAAAAAGGTAAGATTTAACCCCTTCCACCCCCTAGAGCTTGGCGGGTGGGGGGCCTAGAGACCCTGTAGTGCCAGGAAAACGAGTATGTTTTCCTGGCACTATAGTGGTCCTTTAATTTTTTTAAGTTATTTTGTGCAAAATTTCAATGCAGTTATTTCAGTGCGTGTGTATGGATATCTGTTACCTCTTTGACTGGTTTGAGAAAATATTAGTTGTGCAAATTTTAAACATTTTTTTATACACTTTTCTGCACAGTGCACTTTACACTTGTGTGACACCAATATCAAGGAAGTGTTATGCAAAGCATTATTAATTGCACTTTAATTATTGCACTCTATTAAGTCATTGAAATTTTGCACAAAATAAGTATTGAATTTTTCACTTTAAAGATTTAAAGACTCACACAAATATGTTCCTACTCATTTCGTTCCAAATGAATACATTTGTCAAAGACAAACGTTTTCAGTTCATTTGAACAAAGAGCTGGAATTTTCTAAATCCAAATCATGAAGCAAACAAAAAATTTAACCCACTAAACTTAATTGAAAAGGTTTAATTGAATCTAGAAAAAAAACATTCTGCATCCATGCATTCTGACTCTATATTCATATACGTCCCTGCATTACATGTAGTTATACATATGCACTCTACTATGTAGCAGAACATACATGGTTTGCGGGTTTTTTTTTTAACCAACATAATAGTATAAACTTGATATTTTATCCTTACAGAATTGACTATTACATTAGCAGGTCTCCTAACAGTCCTTTTAGCAGAAAAGTCCAGATTTTGGGGTCCTGCTGTGCTGTCCTGATTTACTTTCCGGGTGTCCCACACAGTGCGAACGCATCACTTAACGCACTTGCGTTGTGATGCCGGTACTTAGACCATACAGAGAGCACTTCAGCAGAACATGTAGGAGGCGTGTCAGGAGGCTGTCTGACATGCTCCCTCCAATCGGTAGACCACCCAGTTTTGCTTTTGCTAGTGATGGCAATGGTAATGCTCCAAAGACCCTCCAACATATCTTGATAGCATACCTCTCAATGGTGGGAGTCGTGTTAGATTAATAAACAGCTACATGGTTTTATCATGTGAGTGGAACTGAACCTCTTATCTACTATAAAGCAGTAGCACCCAACCATGACTACACATGATTATAAAGTTCAGAGGGTATCACTGGGGTCTGTTCTATCAATATCGATTCTAAGATTAATTTACGACAGGGAAGTAAAGGCCAAAATAAAAAGAGATGGAAATTTATTTCATGTCTCTCAACAAACAATTCAAAGAGATTAAAGGGACACTATAGTCACTAAAACAACTTTAGCTTAATGAAGCTGTTTTGGTGTATATAACATGCCCCTGCAGCCTCACTGCTCAATTATCTGCCATTTAGGAGTTATATCACTTTTTTTCTGAACCCTAGTCACATCTCCCTCCATGTGACGTGCACAGCCTTCCTAAACACTTCCTGTAAAGAGTCATCTAAAGTTTATCCTTTCTTTAGTGCAAGTTCTGTTAAATTTAGATATTCTTATCCACTGCTATGTTAATAGATTGCTAGACCCCACAAGAGCCTCCTGTATGTGATTAAAGTTCAATTTACAGAGCAAGAGATAAAATAGTTTAAGGTAAATTACATCTGATTTAAAGTGAAACCAGTTTTCTTTCCATGCAGGTTGTGTCAATCATAGCCCGGGGAGGTGTGACTAGGGCTGCATAAACAGAAACAAAGTGAGTTAACTCCTAAATGGCATTGAATTGAGCGGTGAAACCTGAGAGGCATGATCTATACACTAAAACTGCTTCATTAAGCTAAAGTTGTTTAGGTGACTATAGTGTTCATTTAAGCTCTATTTGCAAATCTTGTTGAAATTGATGACATAAATAACCCAATCAATAGATAAAACAGAACTTTGCTGCTAGCAGGTAGGATTGCGATATAACAGTGTGCGAAGTCCTGAGTTCCCCATTCGGGATGCAGCTAAAGTGACTGTCAGAAGGAAGCCCTGTAGCCATCAACGATGAACATCTGGGAAAAGTACAAGTTAAACTGGAGCTCCATACATCACATGAGTTACTTCAACACTTTGCTTGAAGGCTGAGTTCAAGATTCTCCCTAACCTGCTCTCGGCTGTAACATGCTGTCAGGATATACAACATTCATATGAACTTGACACAAAAAGAAGTCGAGGGTTAAGTTTATCTTTCCATTTAGATTTAAAAACATTTCATCACTAAGTCTCCCAGCTTTTTAATTACAGACAACTCAAGATGAGCCATATTCAGCTAACAACTTAAGACATCCCATAATGTGGATCAGAAAGTCAATAGCACCAGATCACTAAACACAGGCCTCGATGTATGAACCAGAACACCAACGAATGTTCTTTGCAATATTTTTGGATTTCTCATCATTGGTAATAGGACAAATTAAAGGTACATAGCCAGCATCTATGGTGCAACACTGTAGAAGTAGACTAATTTAATTCCGTAATATCATAGCTCTGTCAACCTATCATACACTAATGAGAAAGTACATTTACAAATGGAATATAGCACCCAGTGTCTTGAATAAGTAGAACAGACAAAAAGTCCAAAACAACAACATGTTTCCCTGTAAGTCTCAAATTTGTGAAAAAGCTCTAGAAATTCTTTCCTTCCATGGCAAAGTCGTCTTCATGTGGTCAATCCAGATAATCCCTTCAAATGTGGTGACTGAACTGTACATTTCCAATACTCCTTTCATTTAGCGAATTAAACCGAATGAGTGACTATTTGTGCATCAGCATCTCTGCAAAACACCCTAGACCAGGGATAGGCAACCTTCGGCACTCCAGGTGTTTTGGACTACATCTCCCAAAATGCTCTTACAGCCATAATGCTGGCAAAACATCAAGGGAGATGTAGTCCACAACATCTGGAGTGCCAAAGTGTCAATTCTTAATTTATGCATTGCAGCAATTCTACAGATCACAAATCACTACCTCCCAGCACTTGTGAACGGGAATCTGCACTGAAGCAGAGCAGTCACCCACACTTCTAGATATTCACAGAACTGAAGTAGACGCCTCCCCCACGTACAAATATCCCTGCCCTAGACCCTGTGTGTCTTATTGTGTTACTTCTGAAAATGCGAGGCATGGTTGTGGTGCTCAAGTGCTAGCAATTCTTTCTGTTTTTGTTTTTTTCTTCATTTAGAAACCATGCATCACTATACAGAAAATCAGCCTCACGAACTGTTGAATATTTTGTGCCTTGAGTGTCCCTTTAAAGTGAACATATGCTAACCTTAGGCCTTCATTTGAAGGACATCGGGTGATTCGACAAGACACTGGTGCTTTGTAAATCTCAGCCAATGTGTTCAGTTATTTTGATGCAAATGCTACTCCACATGTAGCCTTTTTAAGCCAAGTTAATGTTAACACACATTTGTGGATGAATTTGCATTTTGTTTTTAGAAAAACTGGGTCATTTTTATTTTATCTGACAGCTTCAACTAAATAGCTTGCATCCAAGGTTCATTTCATTACAACATCTCTTGGGGTTTTTAACCTAAGGCACATTGTCATGTTTCATGCTGGCATCGTTGTATGTGCACAAGCAATTTTCAGCCTTATTGGACCCTTACAAACGGAGGTTTCGGAAACTCTACAGAAGTACACTTTCAAAAACAATTACAGCCATTTCACAGATATTGCAAACACAGAATACATTAAACAACCAGTCTTTATCTGCATAAAGTACAATTAGTTAACACAGATAGTAAAAATAATTGGCAAGAAATATCCACCAACACGAATATAAACAGGAGGAAAACATATACCTCTGTACAATAAAAATAAAACAAAAATAGAAATAATGAAGATTATTCGAAAAATCAAAAAGTGCAAGCATGCATATACATAAACAGAGCTAACTACTAAAGTGTGTACTGCCAAGAATCCAAACTACATTCAAAGCAAATTGTGATTTTCAATTTTTTTCTAATTTAGCTATTCTGGCTGAAAAAACACTTTCAGTTCCTTTTGAATTCTCAATAATGCCCAATGTAGTAAATAAACCGGATACTGTTTATGGGTCTTGAATGCAATCTGCATGTAAGAGAAATTTCTTAATAAATTAATAGTGTAACCAAATAGTGTAACCCATAGTGTAACCAAATTGAAATAGTATAGTAATATTATAGTAATATTTATTAAAATAAATAATGTCGCTCACAGATTTTGTGAGATCACATGTTCCTAATGAGACCCAAGGGAGAGGTCAACCTGACCGCAACTGCTTTGGTTCTCTAGTCCACCATTCTCATTCTTCACAACAGATGGAGTGCTAAAGCTGTCTAAGTTTAAAGTCTACTATAATAAGCAAAGGTTTTCAGACAGTTAGAACAAAAAGATGGAACCAACATACAGCCAGAGTAGAGTTGTGTAAAAACTAAACACAAATTATAATTTTTCCACTTGCCAAAAGTATTTTCTGGAAGTTTTTATAACTTTTAACTAATAAGCTATACCAGGGGTCTACAATTTATGGCACGTGTGCCATGCATGACATATGGCATCCGAGGTGTCTTTGCACATCACTCAATGATGCCAGTGCCACGCAGCCTCTGGCCTGTCAGGGGTCACAATGGGACTTCAGATATCTGCTAGTGCAAATGGCGTGGTGATTGCAGGTGGTGAGGGTCATTTCTTAATTTATGCATTGCAGCAATTCTACAGATCACAAATCACTACCTCCCAGCACTTGTGAACGGGAATCTGCACTGAAGCAGAGCAGTCACCCACACTTCTAGATATTCACAGAACTGAAGTAGACGCCTCCCCCACGTACAAATAATACAAACAGCCCA
>OW240922.1:78301241-78363949 GCA_933207985.1 Pelobates cultripes
ACAAGCAGCCTCACACATACACACACTACCAAACATACTATACACACCATTCACACACACAATTCCAGAAGTAGCCCTTATACAAGGCCCACATTCACAAGTAGTATACACAATACCACAAACTACTCATGAACATATACTATATAAGAGTTCACATACGTAAAAACTGCATGTGAGTATGCTTAATGTATAATTAAACATTTTACTTTGAAAGGACCAATATTATATATCAGAAAAAGCTATGTATATATATATATATATATATATATATATATAACTTAACCATCTGGGGTGGCAAGACATTGCCTTACATATTACATACGGCAATATATGTGCAATGTATATCACAAATGCAAGAAATGGCACAGTAGGTGACTATAATAGCTCAAACACCCGTGTGGTATCCCCTATACCAACACAAATAAATACATACAATACAAACACAATGGATGGAGCAATATTAATTCTTTCCTCTTCTCCAATATATTGCTGTGGAGATAGAGAGATATACAACAATAGTGTAAATCAATTACAATATATATTAAAGTGCAGTAGGTGCAAGGAAACACTCACAAAATTAGAGCCATAGGACCTGGCTCTGGTGTGGATAGCTTCTGGATCTATTATAGGGTGATCCTTAACCCTTCTGTCGCTGGTATGGTTTCCAATGTATAGAAGAGGATCCAAAAGATGGAGTGATAAAAAACTACTTTATTATAAAAAATATATACATAAAATAATGAAGGATAAAGTATATGTAGTAAATAGCAAGCCAATACGCGTTTCGCCAATTGTGGCTTCCTCAGTCAGCTTCCAGTATTAAGTCCAGTTATTGTCTTTATATAAGTCCTTATTTGATAATGTTTCGCGGCAAAAAACTGCTGTGGAACGCATGTATGCGTTCCATATCTTCATTTGCATCCATTTCCTCCCTTCCGGTCGCGCCGATACTGTGACGTCACTTCCGGGTTAGACGTCACTTCCGAATTCTTCCTCTGAGTGGAACGCACTAAGCGTTCCACTCCTTCTGATACCTCCGGTTTCTATAAGGACCTCTATGGGACGCAAAATTACATTTTAATTTCCCTCCTTCTGTTCATATGATTGGGCACTTCAATGGAACGCAAATATGCGTTTCAAACTCTTCCTCTTTTCCCTCTACACCATAGGATCTCATAAGTAAGGGCATAGTCAATTATATAAAAACATAAAAACATAATAAATTCATCTTTTGAACATATTGTTAGAATACAGCCATGTAGAGAAGTGCCTAATTCTTAAAGTGACCATGCTTATTTCATGAACAAAGTGCATATTAAAAAAAAACAGTGTATTTTTGAAAAACAGTGAGTTTTAGAAAAAAAGTGAATTTTAGAAAGACAATGCTTGCTATTTACTACATATATTTTATCCTTCATTATTTTATGTATATATTTTTTATAATAAAGTAGTTTTTTATCACTCCATCTTTTGGATCCTCTTCTATACATTGGAAACCATACCAGCGACAGAAGGGTTAAGGATCACCCTATAATAGATCCAGAAGCTATCCACACCAGAGCCAGGTCCTATGGCTCTAATTTTGTGAGTGTTTCCTTGCACCTACTGCACTTTAATATATATTGTAATTGATTTACACTATTGTTGTATATCTCTCTATCTCCACAGCAATATATTGGAGAAGAGGAAAGAATTAATATTGCTCCATCCATTGTGTTTGTATATATGTGCAATGACTTATGGGTCTGGGATAGATTTTTTTTTAGGGCTGCTTTGTATCCCCAGTCGGGCCCTGCATCGTGCCCACACACATAGCAGGATAAGGCTGGTGAAGCTGATGAGTAGTTTTCTTTTTTTTTTTTTTTTTAATATAGCCATCATCCTGCAACAGATATACAACAAGTTCTATACTTTGTTATTATTATTTGATTCATAAAGACTAACTTTTGCAACCAACGTGTTTTTTAGATGTATTCCTACGCAACGTAGCTATTTATGGATAAACTAAAAACTGTAAACATTCGGCATTGGAATTCAACAGCCTGGAAAGTAACAAATCTCACAGCATTGACCAGAATGGGATTCTATGGTCTCAGAGCAATACTTATTTAAAATGAATAATCTGATGAGATGCAAGTATTATAATATATTCGTACATTCTGCTTGAAGATTAGTACATGCTACGTTAAAAAAAAACCATAAGGAAATAGCTACATTATTTGATGCTTTTCAACATTCACTCATTAAATATTAAACATATAAGTTCTTTCCTTTAAAAAAAATGCAAACTCAAAAAAGAACAACTTAACTTCATCACATAAAGAGATAGAAGGAAACATAGTAATAAATTATAGATGATCATGTGTCAATATATCTACATATAGAATTGGTAAAGTCCGGAACTCAAAGATGCCAGTAAATGTCTGCATTAGCCTGCATTTAAATAGTGTTTAACATGTTTCAGAAGTACAGTGCAAGAACGAGTTGTGGTTTTTAGCAAAGTCAGTGTTTCACAAAGTGGTTCATGAACGAAGTACCAACTAATCTATAATGCAGCTGTGCACTGATGTCAGCATTGTTTGCTGGGCTATATTACCAGAAGCACCGAGACAAAATATAGAAGATAATTATTTTCCACTTAAAGGAACACTTCACTATTCTTTGTTAATATTCTAAAACAGGCCAACATATATCATAGATTAGATGCTTGTTTATTGATCATGTTGCAACATCGTAACACACTGGAGTTTAATTACTAAATAGTTAAACAGTATAAATTTAGACTGAATTGTAAAATAGCTTTTTTTTTTTTTTTATAACTGGAGAATTTATTCACAATATTACTATAGTGATAACATAACTACCAGTTTCTCATGAGCTTTTATTAAAATGCAAACTGGGGAAACCATATAGAGGCCTCAATTTAATGTTTTTGGATAATCTTTTCAGGGGATTTGATATTTCGGGATAAACTTATTTTTATATATTTTTTTTAATATTGATATATTTTTCTTTATACATTTTTGATACTTTAATATTTCGAACAAAATCAAAAAAAAGTGTATCCAAGAATATTAAATGGAGGCCATTATTAGAGTATTATTTATTAAAGTGTAAATATTCAAACATTTAAACTGAATGGTAAAATTTAAAGAAAAAAAACATTGGAAAACGTCTGCCATGGTGGCCTATAATTTTGACACACACTTTGAATTCCCAACATAGAAACATAGAAACATAGAATGTGACGGCAGATAAGAACCATTCGGCCCATCTAGTCTGCCCAATTTTCTAAATACTTTCATTAGTCCCTGGCCTTATCTTATAGTTAGGATAGCCTTATGCCTATCCCACGCATGCTTAAACTCCTTTACTGTGTTAACCTCTACCACTTCAGCTGGAAGGCTATTCCATGCATCCACTACCCTCTCAGTAAAAGTAATACTTCCTGATATTATTTTTAAACCTTTGTCCCTCTAATTTAAGACTATGTCCTCTTGTTGTGGTAGTTTTTCTTCTTTTAAATATAGTCTCATATTTAAAAGAATTTGAATTTCTTTTGGACAACCCAATCTGTTTGCTCTGAAAGTAATAGTAGAATAATAAAAATGTATTGTTTCAAAAAAGAAACAGTGAAATACAACAAAACATTAGCAATTGTCCATTGACGTATCATCATCTTGTTTTAGTAAATTAATGCATTTTGTATTAGAAAAGATCTCTTAAATGTGTATCTGGTTCTATAGCAATTTTGTTCTTTAAATCACTGACATTACTCCAGGGCAAATTAAAGTGGAGATCGCCTGCCAAGAATGCCTTCACACAGAATAACATCTTCCCCTCGCTCCAAGAGTTAAACAATATACTGTATGTGTAGTATGATAGATATCACTCATATACACAATGACGCATATTATGAAGAACATCGGCCAGATGTCCAGGATATCTATGAATGCATATGAGCAGATATCAGTCAATCATATGTACAGTGAGTATTCCAAAAGAATAATACCACAGGTTGGTATTCCGTTCCTGTTAATATTATAATCTATTCTCTTGCAAAATAAGCAGATTCCGCTGTAGCTCACCAATTTATTTCTCTATACTTGATACAGTTTCCCAGCCTTGATTTTCTGTTTGGATTGTGTTGCATCTATTCTAATGGACCACTCTGGGCACCATAACCACTTCTTCACAATGTTCATTCCAGTTTTCAAGCAAAGTGCTCATTACTTGTCTTCTCTGCCCCTGGTACATACATTTCTAAAGCGTTTCTCACAATGGGCAGCCAGGCGTAGACTTGGAGTATAAGCTGACTCTCTCAGACTATCAATGGCGCCCAATGGAAAGTTTTCTGCATTGAATCCAGGGATGGAGGAAGATGCAGAAGGGCAGGACAGACAAGCAACATAAGAAAGAATTTTGGGTTAAACCATTTGAAAACAGTTTAACCGCATAAGGTAAGATGGAGCGCAGGACTTCCAAACACCATAACAACTTCACTGATATGAAGTCATTACGTTGCCTAGAGTAGCCTTTTAAGCTCTACCAAGTGTTTTATTTTTTTCTTAAATTGCCTGTTTTAGATTAGGACACTATGCATCATCAACTAAACTTCGTACAGCAAATAGCTTACCACATTTTCAGTGAGGGATGTTTATTTGAAAAAGCATACAAAAAGTTTATTTTGGATAATACACAAATCACACTATATATTTTACACGTGCAACTTTTTTTATGAGTGTCCCAGGGAATATGTTCCAATTAAAGATGATTTAAAAAAGGGAGATAAAATCTAATTTAGCACCTGAGACGACTATGAAATATAATGACAAACAAACAAACGGGAAACGCGACAATGACAGGGATCACATTGTGCAAAAAAAAAATCTGCCCGATTCACAAAGCAAAAATATACTTCTATTTTATTCCTTCAGTTTCTTAGTTTTTACCACTATGTCATGGGCATAACAGCAAAGACAACAACGGTGGCGCTATGTGTGGATGTCTGCACTCACCAACATGTGGCATGGCATCATTCCACAACTACTACAGAATTATTCAGTAAAGTGGGAAGAGTCAAGAATTCTAAGTGAATTTCAAATTTTAAGCTAAAAAAGTTAAACCGAAAGCATAGCTAAACTTGGAAAATGTTGCCAATTTGGCATTATTAGGCCCGGAGTTTAAAATCCATCATCAACTCCTAACAATTCACAGTTTAGAGAATACCCTGTTGATGTGCACACACCGACACACAATCACAAAATACATTGTGGGACGCCGCACGTAATATTTAGGGATAGCATCCATCACATCCATGCTTCATGTAGAAAAAGTTAATCATCTTTAGATAAGTACACGTTTTAACGTATACAACTGATGGTAATTCAGCCAACACGTATAGTGTATATCTACATTGTGAGGAGAGTAGATATAGTCTAAAATATATATGCAGTTCTGAAAATCCTTGTGGAATTAGAATTTAGAATTCACTTGCACATTCCAATGGAATTCTGCCAAGTGTTTGCAGTTATATCGACGAGATATAGCCCTATTCAAGAACAAACTGTGAAACCAGTATAGGATTTACATCGTACATGCCTCTTTCATAAAGGTTACAAATAAATTGTGAGATCAAGGTAAAAATCAGCGTTAAAAGTAGAGTTAAGAGAACAAAGCGCACTCTACAGCTACAAACGGCGATCTGGTGAGACATCAAGTTTTCCTTAAAAGAAATCTGACCTGATTGTTACAACAATATCATCGTTCTAGAACTACACAAGAAAAACGAATCCGCTCTTGTTACATGATATAGAAGCTGCAAGAAAACAAATAAAAGGTCTAAAAATAATTTTAAATGGCACCGTTTCATTTCTTGCTAAGTAGACTCGAGAGAATACAACATTATTGGAAGATATAATCACTACTTTACCGTAGATTTGTACACTGTAGGCCTGTTCCCCCACTTACTAAGGATAATATAATTACTATGTTTGTGTACTGTCAAAATGAGGTTTGAATGGCATATGCTAACATTAATGTGACACTGTAATTCTGGGAAAGTAAGCAGTTGGCCGCTTGGACGTAGGTATATTCCTGAAGCTCCCTATTCCATGGTATAAAGCAACAGAGTGTTCCAATTACATTGGCTTCTCTTAGGCACAATTAATTAGGTCAGTGATATCTTTCCTAGAGGTTTGAAAACTTAATTTCTCAGTGATGTTTAGTCAACTGAAAGAGTGGCAAAGCATCATGGGAAATACAGCACAGTAACACCCGAGGAACTAAACTAGAGTAACAGTGGCTCCAGAACACCAGCATATTTCAAAAAGTTCAAATGTGTTTAGCTAGGGCTAACCAGGCTAATGTTTCCCCTTGCATAAGCCCTTGTACATAGGATATAATAGTTGCACATTCATTTCACAGCGTGCCTGTGGCGCAGTTGATAGGGCAATGACACAATGCTAACAACTACTTAACACCGCGTTACTTAGTACCGCTTATTTAATGGCACGAAACATGACGTGATTTATTAACTACACATAAGGCCATCAGCTACGCGCATCTTAATGTTTAATTAATTGTTTATTGCATGATCAGCTACAGTTTACCTCAGATTGACACATTACCTTTTATGCTGTAATGCTTAGAAATGTATTCCTGCAAAGTTCAAGTACGCCTATATGTTCTGATCATTACGCCTCTGCGCAGGCGATAATCTGCATCTATTCCTATGTGCTAACATTTAAGCCTCTACGTAGGCGACCGTTCACCTTAATGAATGCTATAACTTACTGCTTAAGCCCCTGCGTGGGCAACCTCTGGCTTTATAACGAACCAGTTCGCAATATGCACTTATATTGTGAAAACAATAAAAATATTTAAAACAGAACACCAGCATATTTCAACAGTAAAATATCTTAAGCACCGCAATCACTACAGACTGCTAAAGTGGTTACGGTGCTAGGAGGGAGTGCAGTCCCTCTGGCATTTAGCAAAATGATTTCAATAAGTTTGAGAAAAAATAAACAAGGACTTAATTGACACCCTGAAAACATACCATATTTCCTTTGTAATAATGAGGGAGTACTATGTATTTACACTATCCAATCAGCTGTAAGACCTTGACTATAGCAGATTTGCTACAGCCTTTCTGAATCATCAAATTGCTGTTGACTGCAAGCAAGGATTAACAGCTAATTTAGTAGCGTAGAAAGGACTGCAGTTATTTTGCACTAGATAGTAAATCTATAGACCTACGTTCACAGCTCGTTGTTGCAAAGCGTGGCCAACATTGTGAATAATATTTCCTGCTAGTTTAGCAATCATAAATAAAAGTTGCAGTGTCCAGAATATTTAAGATTTATAATTTTAATGTATTTAACGGCAATAAATGTGATGCATTTTATAAAATGCCTTTGCCAAATGTCCAGGATATCTAGGAATCCATCCACTATCCAGTTTTCAAACTCTGTGCCATCTCTTTCCGTTCCAATATTTCTCATACGCTATAAAATGGGATTTTAATGTTATGCTGAAATGAATGCATTTTGAAAGGGTTAACAAAGTATATTTCCTTAAAAATATATTTCTTACATGTATCGTCCTGCATATGATGGTTTAATACGTACTACATTCATTTGGTGAGGTCTGTTCTTGCTAAGAAGATAATGCCAAGTTTTATGAGTTTGATATTGCATATTTTGCGATTCTACAGAGAAGGCCAAAAAATAAAACCAGTAAACTTAAAGGCAATATAGAATATTTACACTGTACACATTTTATTGAAAAAACCATTAATGCAGGCCTGCGTTTACAGCTATATGCTGTGTCTAAGTCTTTATACTAACTTTACTGCTACATGGACATCATATAATGGTCTGTTACGTTTGCGATGCAATGCCTTAAGTAAACTGGAATTGTCTTTCACAAGTACACATCATTAAGCGATGCGCTCAAAATCCAACTATCCCTGGGCGGCAGCTATGGCCGTAGTATTCATGAGCCCAAATAATTAGAAAGGGGAAAAAAAGTTACCTGCACACTATCCAAAATAAGTATGCACATTTAAATAACGTTTTTAGCACCATAACAATGGCCAGTAAAGCGCTAGCTCATCTGCCCCGTTAAAGGCAAACGTCTTAGGTGAATCCTACTGAAAGCAGCAAAATGAATTGTTAGGGTAGAACTCTCTTGAATAATTTGGAAAGTTTATTAAATGGAATCCATAGTATATTATCCCTCTGTGCGAGGAAAATGTCCGGACTGAAGATCGAGAGAAGAAATGCTTTATCCTCCCTCACCAGATGAACATGAATGGAGCAAAAATGATGCCTATTTAAATTTGATTTGTGGATTTTAAAGACTTACAACTCACTTGAGTTGATAGTGAAAGGGTTAATATAAAATTAATATATTTGAAACAAAAGGATGGCAGTTTAATGTAGAATAATGGTTCAACTACTACATTTAAGTGACACTATAGGCACCCAGATCACTTCAGCTAATTAAAGTGGTCTGGGCACTGTGTCCCTATTAAAATAAAAAGCCAGAAACTGCAATTTTTACATTGCAGCACTAAGTCTGCCTCCAGTGGCAGTCTCCCAGACATCCACTGGAGGCGCTTCCTGGATCCTAACGGACCTTTGGTCCAGTAACTAGTGCTGGATGTCCTCACTCTCTGCACGAGGACATCCAGCTTCAGATTTTGTCACCAGAGGAAATCATTGATTCAATTATTTCCTATGGGGAGGTCTAAAGGGGGTACAACATTTTCCACGCATGCGCATTAGCGCCCACTCGTTACGGGACGTCGGAAGAGGCAGAGCTACGATGTCCCTCTGCACTGGGGTAAGGTAAGAAAATAAGGGGTGTTAACCCTTTATTCACGTCGGTGTGGTGGCGCGAGGCAGTGGGGAGGCAGGGGTGCTATAGTGCTAGGATTACAGATCTGCATTCCTGGCAGTTATAGTATCCCTTTAAAGAATTAAAAACTTCTAGTGTTTTCTTATAGTGTCCAATATTTAACGATAATAAGTGAAAAAACTATCTTTTTTTTCCAATGGCCCCAAACATACAAAAGTTAAAAATGATGAACTATTGTTCTGCATTATTCACCAGTGACTTCAAATGCCAAAACTTCTCCGCTTGTTAAAATCGATGTCTAACTCTTGGCATGTATTTGTCCTTTGAAGTTGACTTCAAAGATACTTTAGTTTATGAATTCAAATTCAGAGCGTGTTTTGCCTTTGGTGTTTCTTCTTACATATTCTTTATAAACCCTTTATGTATCATCTATATTGTGCTCCAAAATAATCCACTCTCTTCTCCTCCCGAACACTGAACCAAGAGCCCAAGTAGCCTTCTTGTGTGTCAGCTGTATATATCTCAACACGGTCATATGAATAATGATATAGTTATATGATTTTAAGGAGACACTTCCAGCATTAAATCTATGCATGGGCCTTTAATTGTCCATGATCTAACATGCATGCTGTCTCGCTTTATTAAGCCAATTATCTATAAACGTACTCCTCACTCTGTGTCATCACAGGGATAAACTATGCTCCCATCATCAGTGTTTCTACAGCATGTAAATGGGCATCACACACACTGTCACAATATAAGTCCTAATTAATTTAAAGACTTCGCAATGTGCATTAAAAAAACACCAAATATCTAAATTCCCTAAGATAAAAAAACAAAAACAAAATAAGTGAACAAAGCTACTGTTCCAGTTAGTACAAACTCAGTTGTGGCTCCTGTTATTTGTTTTTCAGGAATGAAACTACTATCAAGTGCTGAACGGCTCCGATAAGCATAGAAACGTAGGATATGTAAAGTGCTCCTATTGAGAGCATGGAGTGTGTGATGACTGGCGTGGAAATGTCTCTTGCTTCTTGGTCTCTGCAAAAACTGTAAGCATGAGGAAACCAGGAGATACAGAGAATAGTATATTTGTTGTACGTATAATTATTGTATTACCTTATCTCTATATATCTCTGTTAAGTATGGTGATTGACTGCAGCATGTTGTATCCTTTTACTCATATAAGGACTTGTAATGCAGTGGGTAAAAATACATGAGATTAAACCCTGCTTTGCATTGAAGCTACTTCCATTAAAAGCATCATTAAAACAATATGTTAAAAGCTTCCCATGCATTCCCATGAGGTCAGTTTGTTCCTCTTTTGAGCCTGACAGAGAAACAGCATTTTGATTGGGGGGTGGAGTCATAATGCTGATCATTGTAAATCCTGCACCTCTGATCGGCCCAGTGGAGGTAGATGACAAACAGAGCAGTGGGGAATAAAGAGAAGAGCACAACAAAAGGAGTGTAAAATCTGTGATTAAAGAACAAAATAAATGGAACCAGATGACATTACACACTGTAACAACTGCCGAAGCAAACAAAGACATTAAAATTTAAAAGGCTGATCCATGGCCTCTGGTGTACACACCAAAATACATATTATACACACATATATATATATATATATATATATATATATACACACACACACACACACACACACACACACACACACACACATATATATATATATATACACACACACACAAACATATACACACACATACAAACATATATACATGTATATACACATACACACGTGTACATATATATAAATATTTATTATACAATTATGCATAAACATCCTTTATGTGCATTCTTTGGGCATCTTCTATTTTTATTATGAACAAATAGCTACACATGAAAATAAAAAATAAAAAATCCTTAAAGAACACAGATAAAATATAGTAAGTGCCATATATTTAAACAATACAGCAGAAGCTGTGCACACACACACCACACATGCATTGCCTCCTTTCTGCTGTTTACTAGATTGGTGTCAGCCGGAGGTTAATCTCATTTGACCTGAAATATTTTCTGCAAAGGAGAAGCAGCTGTACATGGCGATACCAGGACACATTTTTACTGGGTGCACTGGTCGGTGATCAATGCAAAATCAATAAGCAGAAACAGAGAGTTCTATATGAAAGTGACATGAGATTGTGAAGTCAAGACGGTACAATCCCAGATAAGGATAATTTGACAATTGAAAAAGTCCTAATAAGAGAACAATTAAAATTATAAAAGGAATATGGGGTAGAAAAAGATAACTGATTTACCTTGTACTGGAAGGGGAATGTTATAGACCATAAAACTGATTTGAGGTGTAAAATTCCAATAAACGATATGGGTCAAAAATTAATTAGCCTTTTATTTAAAAATAAAATTTCCATATTGAGACTTTGATCTATAGTTTTGTCTTTTTTTAACTAAAACATTCTAATCATGCTTAAACATAAACATTGTTGATTTATAAAATATTTAACCAGAAAGTATATGTCGAGCCTTCTCTCGTTTTCAAGTTACGTCCTGGTTAAAGTTGCCATGTCCACCAATGTTTTCGTACACATGTGTAATTTCACGATGGTTGGCAGAACATCAAAATGCTGCCCTGTAGTATATAGATTTTATACCAAAACCAGTACAGTGTATTGCAGATTTTTTTTGTGTCCTATCCCCTTGTTATTTGTAAAACCTTTTCATTCGTTTGATAAAAACTATGGCTCTTGTAACTATCAAGGACTGACCCCTCAGCTACTGATGTCAATCCAAATCCATGCACATATGTAGCTAGATGTTCACAACATATTCTCAGCTTGTTTTTGCTGTAAGTGTTTTTTGTTGTTATATTTAGAACAATGTAGAAATAAACATTAATATCAACATCCGTAAATTTAAGAAACATCTTGCATGCTCAGGTTTTCAATAATAATTTTTTTAAAAATCCATTACAAATGTGTCTCTGAATAGGACAAATAGTGGCACATTTGTACTTAAATGTATTTTACCCTAAAACTTGTGCAAGTATCTAATTTAAAGCTGCCGTACTACGGATATCTTTAGATAATAAAACCATGTGCTTTTATAGGAGGATTCTTTTTTTTGTTGTAGCATCAAATGTTTTTCTGTATTAAGCACATATTAGTTGTTACATGAGCAATGCTCTGTAGTGGTTATGGTGCCATAAAATATCAATTGTCTTGATCTCAGTTACAAACATACCAGCCCTGGTGTTATAATTATGGAACAGTGCCTACTTAAAGAAACATCTCAAGAACCATAACCATTGTAGCCAACTCTATTAGTTTTGGTGCCAGAAGTGTCCTGGCAGCTTCTTGAGATCGCTTAACGCTAACCTGGGTTAGTGCTTCCAGTCTTCTTGAGCAAGAGGTAGGTGTTCATTTATTGGCTTAGACTAGAACATCAGCTGAGCACATAGAGTCAATGGATCAGTTGAATGAGTTCATATATTTAACAAAACAAGCATCTAATGTCTTTCTGCAGAGACTGGAAACAGCACAGATCCTAGTTCAAATGATACCGAGACAGTGCCAAGGCACTCCTGCCACCATAACCACTCCAGCATTGTGAAGTGGTGATGGTGCTCACAGTGTTTTTTTTTTTAATAAGTTTTAGCTGCCAATGTAGCTCCAGCTATAAAATCTCATTTCATGTTTTGGCGTTCTAATTTAAACTACTCAATATAGAAGTGGTAGGCTTGTTAAAAGGTAAAAAAACAGTTTGCCTATGGTACTAATGTGAAACTCAAACTCCAAAGAATGTGTGTGTTCTGTTATTAACACTTTGCAAATCTACTCAGATATATCAAAATATAATAGTACATCACACCCATGTATGAACAGATAAAAGTGCGGAAGCATCGGGAGCCCATATACAGATTGTTTGGTTCCCTTGATTATAAAAGGGACACTTAGGTCAACAAGAAAACTTCATTGAGATGGGTGCAGGGTCACTGTCCTTTTAACCCCGCAATGCAAAACACTGCAGTTTCTTTAGAAACGTCAATGTTTACATTGCAGGGTTATGTGCACCTCTAGCGGCTGCAAGTATGACGGCCATTAGAGGACCTTCTGCTATACTGATAGAGTAAAACTTGGTCACATGATGTGTAGCCCATCCTAAGAAAGAATTTATTTAATCCTTTCCTATGGGGATGCCCGAATGCGTGCACTGCATTTGCTGCGCATGCCAATTCGGTCCCCAACGCTCCTCTAGGAGAAGCATTGTATCGGCTAAAATCGGCAAGGGGGCAGGGCCAAACACCGTTTTGGCCAATCAGCACCGCCTCATAGAGATGCATTGAATCAATGCATCTCTATGAGGAAAATTCAGCATCTCCATGCAGAGCATGGATACGCTGAACAACAGGAAGCCCCTCCAGTGGCCATCTAGGCCATCTATAGGCCACTAGGAGGTGTCCCTAGGGGCAATGTAAAGGCAGTGAAAAGGCAGTGTTTGCCACTAGGAGGTGTCCCTAGGGGCAATGTAAAGGCAGTGAAAAGGCAGTGTTTGCATGAAAATGCCTGAAGGGAGCTATTATACTCACCAGAACAACTACATTAAGCTGTAGTTGTTCTGGTGACTATTGTGTCCCTTTAAGGATCAGTGTAAAAATGTACACATAACACAGCTTTTCTTTGTATGCACATGCCTTAATCCGCTGTAATATATTCTATATGACTGTAAATGACACTGCCAGCATTGGATTGCTTTGCAGGATGTCTACTGAGTGGCTGTGATGACTCAGAACTGAAATGTCAGGTAATCAAATCACATGGTGGACTTGATGGTTCAAATGATGACTCACATGATGGTTTAAATGTACACAAGTATTTTTTAATCCACATGCCTTGGTGGTTGAACATCAGTTTTAATTTTTAATCCAGATCAAAGAATAAATCAGTCATTTAGAATTTCACTGAATTCAAACCACATGCCTGTTCTGCATTTAAAGGAAAACTGCAATTTTCAATCACTCAAAATAAAATACTATAGCCTATATGTGTATTATTTTGCAATGCATAATGTATACGTCAGTAAATGTCACGTTTCTACAGGGGTATCCATGTTTGAGAATCTTTGGTCGTATATACAGCTTATCTGACCAAAAATCATACATGTAACCAAGAGCAAGTGTGGGTTCATGAATTGTGACTTTACAACATAAAATTTTGTATTTTCTTGGTCGATACATGGTGCTTCCAACCAAAGAGGACTAAAGATGAAGCGCCCCATAGAGTAAGGTAGATGCACTGGAAAGAAAATAGTTATATACACTCATTACAAAATAATACACAGAGACTAAATTATATGCAATCGTTAACATGCAGTAAATACAAAAAAAAAAGATGATTGACAGAATGCAAGTGTTGCTTGCAAGAAAACCCTTCCACTACATATGCTGCAAACTTCATGTGAAATCAGCTCTATAGGAACAGTTTTGATAAATTAAAAAAACATTATTGGGATTTCTTACCCACACAATACTATTAAGTCTATACAGGTAATAGGAGCTGATAAAATGACCACCAATGTTGCATTCCCAAGCAGTTATGAAGAACATTTTGCAGAATTGGAGAATTTCAACAAATCAGCTTATTTGTCTCCATTTATCAAATTCAACAAGTTCACAGTTTACGGAATACATTCTATTTTGCAAGTACTATTATCACAAAATGAACTAAAACTCTTAGTTGCAAGTTAATATGTGCCTACATATACAGCATGTATACCACTACTATCCTACAGTTTTTCTGTATTGTACACTCAATTACAACATACCAAAGACTTGGTTAATACATGAATTCTTTATGAAAAACTGCATTATATTATTTCATTATGGAATACTTCATTTAACGCCTTGTCTCCCAATCCCATGTATGTACTGGCTTTATATGAACAAAATCTTTACACCCAAGACTAACTTACGTTTCACAACCACTTTAGCTCTGATTATGCTACCATGCGCAGTGGTACTGAATCACCCCATCTTTCCTCACTGTAAATTCTTTATGGATCAGTTGTATAATGGGGTTGGCCTCTGGGTACACTGCCGGTTGCAATAGTACCCTGCTACATATAGTAAAGATGCCTGGTTTCTGTCACTAAAAATGCATATGCCAGTCTTTGCAAATGAGGGGCTTGTATTAAATTATTATATTTATATTTTATTTATTTATTTTTTATATTAACAATTGATCACCAGTAAGCAGTAAAAATAAGGAGCGTGTGTTAACCAACTATCCACAACTGAACAAACTAAGATAATTTGCATTAATATTGTGATTTGCTTCCACAGTTGATTTTATTTTACTTATTTCTGCATTATTCACCAAGAATTTAAATCAGAAATTTGATGCAACTACCCTGAATTCTGGCAACAACAAATGCAGTTATAGATGAATGGTTAGTTTATATCATTAGAAATAGATCATATATGGCATACAGCCAACTTAACATGGGGTAATTATTAATTTCATCTGATAGTAAATATTATTTTAAATACTTTTGGAATGATGGGTTGATTGAGGGAAACTACACGCAAGCATAAATTGCCAAAATATTTGCAAATTTCTTAAAGTTTTTGAGCAGTTTCCTGATTAGTAATAGATATCCCCTTTAGTATTTGGCTAGCATACTTCATTTGGCTTACATACTTTAAAGACTTGTTTATCTTCAAAAGGCTTATAATATCTTGAAAAACTTTTCTGATCTCAGAATGGTTAAATACCCCCTTAGCCTCGAGGGAGAACAAAAAACAAAAACCCAAAGAGAAAGCTGCAGCCAGGTCAAACCAGGAATGACACTTAACCTAATGATGTTAATATAGAGATGTGTTCCAATAGAAGAAATCACTATTGGTCAGCCTATTGTCTTCAGATCAATAAACTGGTAACCAGGGAATTCCTCCTGCTGATTGACTTACATGCAGCACCTGATCAGCAGTCATGCAATCTACATTTACTGCAGAACATGGGACAGCCCATCAGGGGGTACTTTAAGTTACTATAACAAAAATAATATGGACACAAAACATATCAGTCAAATTAAAATAAACCAAGCTATAGCCAAACCACAACTTTTCCTACTGCAAATCCCCTGCTTATATCTGTTAAAGCTTCCCTGTGCATTGGAAGTCTAGGTAGATTATCACCGATTCCTGATCACTTACAGATATAGGGTGAGGTGTGAAATTAAATCACTGCAACTCAAAGCATTATCAGTAATAACCAATAGCATTCTATGCAGTGATCACTGAACACACATTGACAACATGTGTTAAAGTGTTACTGGTTACTAGTCCATTAATGTAAATCACATGAAACAAATGACATTATTCTAGAATGATGTGTTACTGCTTTGTTCATAAAGTACCTCTGAAACTTTTTTTTTCCTAGGTAATTATTTTTTTGTGATGTACATGAATTAAAATAACATAACAAATGCGTATTGATGACTCTTCAAGATCTCAAGAGTAAACTAAAATCGGTGGCATGCAAGTGGGCTCTAGAAAATGTTTTACAAAGCATTGATGTAGGTTATCAAGAGGCATCACAGGTTAGTTGGACTTAGTAGCATAGAAAGTCAGAAGAGGCTGCCAGTGATCAGATGGCATATTAGATTTACTGCAGGGCAGCTAACATGCTGACTGCACACTACAGCGAGCCTCACCCACTGCTTTGCTCAGTCACGCATGTAAGTTAAATGGATTCTTCCACCCCATACAATCCGAGCTTGTTATGTAAGGGACACTGCAGTGATCTGACGCAGACGCCATGAATATTGACAATACAGAGTGGCACGCTCTTTGGAACCCCACATTTTAACTCTATTGGTTTGTTAAAAAGTAACGGTCACATTAAGATATTATAATGGATTGTCAAGGCCTGTAGATTGCATCCTGTAGATACGCCTATAGTCGAAATTGTATGCAAAAACAATCCTATGATTCAGCATTGGTAATATTATTCTGGGCACATTCCCTAGCTCTGATCTACTAATCTAATATGAATAACATTAATTTCCTCTGCCTCCTACATACAACTACTGCTCTTTTCTGTTCGTCAATACGTTTATTGTGTAATGTTGATACACGATTAAAATTAATTTCTATATTGAATCGTTTTAGGCTCTGCTGACCTTTCGCAAACACACGTTCAATGCTTAGCTGGAAGGACACAGGCATTACCGCAACACACATTATACACCAACGTTACCTTCCCTAATTTCACACCAAAAAGGAGTGGCTTTATGTTAATTTTCATGTCTACTGGGCCACACATTATTTCCAATCCCACGAGGTCATGTTACAAAGTCAAAAAGTATTCATGAGATTTTTTTTTTTTTTGCTTTATTGGGCTTGTGGTTCTGCGTGGTAAGGAATAGACTGCATGAAAAAGTACTATAAAGTAAAATCATTAAATGCGTCTAAAATACTTTTCAAAACCTTAAGGGAGATTTATCGATTAAGCAAAGGTGCTAAACTAATGACAAGTAAGGAGCAGTCACCATGGAGACAAATAGAATGTTTCTCAACATTTAGCACTTTGCACCTAGAATAGCACCTGTTTTGCCTTTAAAAAATCTCCCCCTTTGTCTTTTTTCAGTAAAACAAAGGACTATTAAAAGCAATCCAGGAGCTGTCTGTTTTCAGGTGCTGAACTTGGCTCTTGTACGTATTCGGTGAGCTTGCCTTGTTCCTGGATTGTACACAAAGTGTGCTCCAGTTCATATACAATATATAAAAACAATATTATATCCTCACTTGCATCTACATCATATTAGAATCATTTTAACAATGGGCACAGCCAACAAGATTTTAGCTCAATCATTTTTTTTAAACACAGAAACATCAATGCTTTTGCTCTCCTCTTGTAAAATAGCTGTGGTATTCTGCATTGTTTGTGATAGATATAACACAAAGTACACACACCTAACAATAACTAGCTCCAGAATCATGTCACACATTTACTTAACAGAGAAATGCAGGCTACATGGCCTGCAATCTACAGCCATCTCAGAAATACACACACACACACACACACACACAACCCCCAGATTATTCCTAGGAGAAGAATAATTCAACCAATCACAGACGCTGATGTTTGTGTGCATGTTTAGATGCAAAACAGGGATATTCTATGCACTGTGATTTCACAGGCCAATGCAAGCAGGAGGTTGTGTTGCATCTCTGTGCTCATACCACAATAAATACTACTTCTCTTCAAAGCTTTTTATTTTCAAGATACAATGTATTTAAAAATGGAATGCTGTTTCATGAGACACACTTTCAGGCCAGATATATTCAATGCAGCACATTCAAATGATATTGAAGAGGCTCATGCATCAATGCTCCAAGTGAATTAAGATAATCTGTCCTTTAGGGAATATCACAAAGGATCATAAAAAAGGGATCTTTACAGCAGCAGTCTGCTGTGTTTAGACGAGGCCTTTTTGGTCAATATTTATTAATCGCATCTGATGAAGGAAAGCAAATGCAGGGCCTAATGTGCATGGCTGGAAAATGAGGTTTGCCATTAAGTGCACACAGATATAAAACACATAAAAATCCATGAATTTTAATTTCCCTTTGTCCTCAGCAGTCTTCACTACATAGCTGCATGCAGGGGGAAAAAATGTCAATCACACGCATCATTTCTTAAAAATGCCAGTTCTATCAAGAAATTGAACACCGTTTTTCAAATCACAAATTGGATGTTGCAGCAGTACAAAAAAAAAAAAAGGTTAATATTTTTATTTAGATAGAGGGTCTCTTTAAAACCCCAAAAAGGCATGGATGTATGGACATGGATAAAGAAAAAAAATTATATATATATATATATATATATATATATATATATATATATATAGATAGATAGATAGATAGATAGATAATATACACACACTATATATATATATATATATACCCACACACAATATATATACACATAATATTTTATATTTAAAAAATAATAAAAAAAAGTGTGTATATATATATTTATATATTTATATAATATTTAATATATTTAAAAATATAAAATTTAAAATATATATATATATATATATATATATTTATTATATATATTTTTACCCTCTTATAGCCTAAATGGAAAACTCTGAAATGGTTAAATAAAACAATACAATGGTTAAATATGTAATTTTCCATCCAATAATAATTCATAGATGTGTAGAAAGAAAAACACACACACCTTTTGCATCACAACTGCAGCAGACAATAATAAAGTAAAAGGAGTGTATTCTAACCCATACACAGAATTTAAAAAAAAGCAAAAAAATAAATAAAGACATGGACTGAACACATGTAGGCATCCAACTGTAACATGCAAGTGACATGTATACCTTTTTCTTCCTGTCTCTAGAACGTTTTCTATGTCTCCTTTTTTCTTTACTTTCCTCCTCTGCATTAATGTCCAGATCCCTGTTCTTCTTCAACTGGGATGCTGCGTGAGCCATTATGAGACTAAATATCCCATTAAACAATGTTCCTTGGGAAAAGGTGGCAGAATCCTGGTGCACCCTCTATCCAGCTTCACATGGAATGAATGGTCCAACTATTAAAAGGACAGAGCAGAAATCCAAGCATGCAGGGTGGAGAAAGCCACAGGATACATGTATCTCTCCTCTATTTTCATGTCTTTTTTTACTTTCTGTTACCTGGATATTTCCCAGTCATTGTTATACCTTATTGGAAGGAGGAAGGCAGCTGTAGCAGAGTGCTCTGTGATTGTTGTATCTCTGTACCACCAGCTGGAAGTGTCTAAGTGATCCCAGCAAAAGGGGGAATGCTCTTAATGATGCTCTATGCAGAAAAACGCTCAGAGAGAGCAGCACATGCTAAGACAGATGATTAGAATTTGCTTTCCAATACACTCACAGTAGGCAGCTAAAACATGGGATTTTGTACTTTGCACAAGGGCAAAATATCCACAAAAGGAATTTTCTAAACCCAAGATGCAGTGCAGAACCCCACTACAGAATACATCAGCTGCTGCTGCTGAAAAAAAATAAATTATAATAATAATAATTTTTTTTAAATATATATATATATTTTTTTTTATTGAAGAAATCTGCAATCTGTATTTTGCAGAAAATCTATATGCTTCCAATTCTCCATAATTCTGCCCAGTATGCTGGCTTCATGCAGCATAACAACACATTCAGGGGAGGGAGCTAAATAAAGCACAGTTTGTTTTCTTCTTAATTTTTTATGTTTTTTGTTTTTTTTTAATTCAGTGTTTATTATAACTCACCACTGCAAGAGAGGAGAAAAGTGTTTTTGTGTTTATTAGAGGTAATAGATTCTGAGATTTCATAAAGAAAAGAAAACCTCTATAGTGGGGCAAACTGAATTTTGTAAAATGAGTCACACAACCTTGATGTGAAGATTATGGATTAATGACTTGTATTGAGATCTCTTCAATCACCTCAATATCTTTTCACCACCTGAGTCCTCCACAGTATCTGCAGCTCCTGAATATTCATTATGTGAGAGCCAAAATAGCAGTAACAGCAGTACCTAAGCCCTAGAGGAGAATCTATTAATGGAATGTGAAATAAAATTACTGTGTGAATAATATAAATATATATACACACACACACACACACTTCAAAATGTTCAATTGCTGCTCAAAACACATACGCATGTAAACGAAGATGGAAGGTATGGGCAATTGTTGAAAGGTATGCTAACAAAAAGATGAAAAACAATTAAACGAGAACTATAATTATTCTGATTAAAAATGAAAGGAGAGTTTCCCGCATATCTTAAAATTATCACCCCATTTTCCCTGTTACGTAAATTAAAAATATGAAAAAACATTTTAAAAAAAAGTTATTGTATAAGTCAAGAATGTGTGAAAATGTGTCACTACATGCACTTATAATGGAATTGATATCTGAATATGCTTTATAAGAGGATATCAAATATTTGTAGAATTTAGGAATCAGTGACATTATTTAGAAGCAAAGGAAGAGATTTGTAAATCATTCAAAAAGTTAACAGTGAGTGAGATTTGCTTTCTACATAGATATGCCATTATAAACATACATCTAAATAATCTCTATGAATTAAAGGTACAATTACTTGTTTTTAAGAAATAAATCATGCAGTGCCTTTTTTATGATGTTCAACACCAGCTGGAGTGCCGTAGGTTGCCTAACCCTGCGCATGTCTAACAGGTTACCATGTTACAAACAGGGATTGCTGTCTGCATCGCTGAATCTTGAGGACTTCATTGGCAGCATGTTAAAGTGTACATTCAGTTTATGCGCATGTACTGGACTAACTTGCCTCTGATCGCTGATTTTGTATGAAATTAAAAGGAACTATAGTGCCAGGAAAACAAAGTATAGCTTCCGATGATTTAAGTATGAAAAAATAATTTTACATCTAATTCCATTTTATTTTAATGTACAGCATTATTGAATTTGTATTTTTTTTAGATAGAATTATTGCAATTCCATTGCACCCTATTAAAGTCCCACCTTCTTGCCAACACAATTCCTCTCTCCCTTCTTGACTTTTAATTTATTTCATCAATGTATTCATTTTCCAGACCATGGGTTAAGTTCTTCTCAGTTTCAAATAATTAAGAGCCCTGTGCATTAATCCTAATGTCATTTAATTAATGCGCTCTAGCCTCATACTATCAAACGCATACAACATGTTCACAGTGGGACACTTTCTTAAACAATCTCCAGACCAGTATTTCTCTAGGATACACCCTAGACTGAGATATTTAAACTTAGAGAATGTTTGTGTAATTAAAGTGGTGTTTATGATATATTAGGGATGTGCACTGGTGAAAAGTTTGTTTTGCTTAGTTTTCTCCGTTTTCCAATTTTGGGTTGTCTGAAATTGGGAAAATATTGGGTTGGACGAACCAAATTTTGTCTGAAAATGTTAATTCCCTAAATTTGGAAGCCCACTATCCCCGATTAAGAATGGATGAAGGTGGCAGTGAAAATGGTTACAAAGTAACATTTAGAGGGTAGTCCACTAAACTACTAAAAAATAAATAATCAAAATGAAGAAAAGCCTTTTTCTAAATTTTGATCTTTCAACTGTTTAGTAGATAACTCCCTAATTCATGTGGCACTGCCATAAGGACACCAATTAAGGGAGCTATCTGCTAATCAGCTACCTGTATTGGTATTCTTAAATCTGGAAATCGAACATAAGGGTACCAAATTAGGGAGTTATCAGTTAAAATGCTTAAAAAGCAAAGTTAAAAGTTATTTTCTTAATATTGCCCTTTCAGTTGTTTAATAGATAGCTCCCTAATTTGCTATCCTTATCAAAACAAATGGATTTGTGTAAATTCATTTTAAATTTGTATTCATTTCGGTTTCTGTCGATTCAGAAATTCGGATGTCGATATATATTGCTCAACATTTTTGCTCTCTTGAAATCTATGAGAGAGATATGAGGAAAGCATGGGAAAGCCTTGAGAAATAAACTCTACTTAAAACAAAAAAATAATAATGTAAAAAATGACATGGGTTATGGGTAGGACCCAATCAAACTGCGTCACTGAGCCTCAAACGGACGATTTGGCTAAATCCACTTGGGTTACTTGGTCTACATCTTGCAGATTGGTCATGAACTCTTTACAATTCCCCGTTTAGGAAAAAAAAAAAAAAGGTATATTGTATCTCAAGGAAACAATATATTGAAATTAGTTTTCATCTGCAGAGTTAGTGGCTGGTATCTGGATAATACATTGGTCAACGAGGAAGGGGTTAATATGACAATTTAAAACATAGGGACTGGTGACCTAAAAAGAATTGATCCAACAGACAAACAAACAAACGCGAAAAAGCTTAGTTTAGACAGTATTACGCGTTTCATCAAGACTAGAGATGCAGTCATAAGGTCGAGTCTGGTTAATCTGCTCTTGGCTTATCCAGATGCTTTCATATACGTAACAGGAGACCAATAAAACCTTCTAATATGCATGCAGGGGTAAATGGTTTATCCAAATTCTTTTAATCCAGATGAAAAATTGATTTTGCCAACTGCCTTGTATTAACTAGGTCAGGCTGTGAGGAAAACAACAGCACGTCAGCTGATTTAAGAATCTGACTGGTTCTGGGGAAAAAAAAGTAAAAAAATAAAAAATACAGATATGTCTAATGCATTCCATATTTTAACTAGGTCAGATTACCAACTAGAGCAACCAATCTAAATTAGCCTCTTGTTTGTCTAAATGTGCATAGTGGTTTTACTGGAATTTATACCTGGATGTAGGGAACGGCAGATGGATCCAGATGTGACCCACATTAACATAGGGAAGGTTTAAAAGAGTCTAAAAGAACACTGGTGCAAAGTAAGTGGAGCAATCATCGTGGGAACTAGTGGATGTTTCCTGCCGGATACATCTGTTGCCATGGTGATTGCTCCTATGAAAAAAACTTCTATAAATATCCCCTTATGTGTTTCTTTTTTATATAACTTGTTATCAAATAATTATAGTCTGAAGAAAAAGAGGGGAAAAAAGTAACCCAGGTGATTATTTATTAATGAGATGATAAGGTTGAGCTGACAAACAACTTGAGGAATTTAGATCAAACAGGCAAGTTAGAAAAATGTGCACTTTTTAAACATGCACCTATGTAGTTATGAGTAGTGACCCTATTTCAAAAATTAAAATATTTAGTTCTCATCTTCTCTTCTTATTGTCTGCACATTGCTTGGAGGTTGTAGTTACTCTGCCAGACTGGACAGCGGAACATACATGGCCCTATTCACAGTCCCACTTGGTGGTGCAACAATGAGTTACAGTGCAGGGAATGGGTGTTGTGTGTACCCCTATCCAAGCAGTCACTCAGAGAGGACTGATCAATGAGACATGCCAAAACGTTTTGTTTTTTAAGTAAACATAGAATGTGACGGCAGATAAGAACCATTCAGCCCACCTGGTTTTATCTTATGTCTAGAATAGCCTTATGCCGACCCCACGCATGCTTAAACTCCTTCACTGTGTTAACCTCTAAAACTTAAGCTGGAAGACTATTTCATGCATCAACTACCCTCTCAGTAAAGTAATACTTCCTGATATTATTTTTAAACCTTTGCCCCTCTAATTTAAGACGATGTCCTCTTGTTGTGGTTGTTCTTTTAAATATGGTCTCCTCCTTTATTGTGTTGATTCCCTTTGTGTATTTAAATGTTTCTATCATATCCCCCCTCTCGTCTTTCCTCCAAGCTATACATGTTAAGATCATTTAACCTTTCCTGGTAAGTTTTATCCTGCAATCCATGAACCAGTTTAGTAGCCCTTCTCTGAACTCTCTCTAAAGTATCAATATCCTTCTGAAGATACGGTCTCCAGTACTGCGTACAATACTCCAAGTGAGATCTCAACAGTGTTCTGTACAATGGCATGAGCACTTCCCTCTTTCTACTGCTAATACCTCTCCCTATACAACCAAGCATTCTGCTACCATTTCCTGCTGCTCTATTACATTGTCTGCCTACCTTTGAATCATCTGAAATAATAACCCCTAAATCCCTTTCCTCAGATGTTGAGGTTAGTAGTGTATCAGTGCAGTGTAGTGTAGTGAGGTTATGCACTTTGGGGTAAAGAATGCACAAGCAACTTACACCCTAAATGGTAGTGAATTAGGAATAACAATACACAAGAAGGACTTGGGAATTGTTATAGACAACAAATTAGGCAGTAATAGGATATGTCAATCTTCAGTTGCTATGGCCAGTAAGGTTTTGTCATGTATAAATATCGGCATAAATTCTCGGGATGAAAATATAATTTTGCTTCTTTATAAATCACTAGTAAGACCACACCTTGAATATGCTGTGCACCTATTCTAAAGAAGGATATCATGGCACTAGAAAAAGTGCAGAGACGGCTACCAATAGATAAAAGGAATGGAGCATTTTAGTTATAAATGTAAAAATTTAAATCTCATTAGTTTGGAAAAACGACGCTTCAGAGGGGATATGATAACATTATACGAATATATTCGGGGCCAGTAAAACCATTATCTGGAAATATTTTCATAAACAGGGCTACACATAGGACACAAGGTCACGCATTAAGGCTAGAAGAAAGGAGATTTAGTCTAAGGCAAAGAAAAGGTTTTTTTTTTTACAGTAAGGACTATAAGGATGGGGAATTGTCTGCCTGAAGAGGTGGTTTTATCAGAGTCCATACAGATGTTTAAACGGCAATTGGATAAATACTTGCAAAAGCATAACATACAGGGATATCATTTCTAATTAGTGGGGTAATAGCTGCTTGATCCAAGGAGACATCTGGCTGCCATTTTGGGATCAAGAAGGAATTTTTATCCTAGTTTGTTGCAAAAGTGGAAGTGCTTCAGACTGTTTTTTTTTGCCTTATTTTGGATCAACAGCAAAAACATTTGTGAGAAAAATGAACTTGATGGACGCACGTCTCTTTTCAGCTATGTAACTATGTAAATATTCTATACTCTGCCCTTGGGTGTTTACGTCCAAGATGCATTATCTGCACTTATCCACATTAAATGTCAGTTGCCACAGCTCTGACCATTTTTCTAGTTTACCATTTGGCTTATACCTCTTGAAACATCAAACTTGGATCATCAGCAAAAAGACATACCTCACCAACAAGACCTTCTGCAATATTACTAATAAAAATATTAAAGAGAATGAAATAACAAGCCCATGCTTTGAATATACTCCATTGACTACAACCCTTTGTTGCCTGTCACTCAGCCACTGTTTTACCCATTCAACAATATTGGAACCCAAACTCAAAGATTGCTTTATACAAATCAAGAAACAATGCTGAAAGGCCCAGTACAGGTCTGCAAGAAGAGTTAAAACAAAGTTAATAGATACTGACTTATAAAAAGTTGATAGAGATTGTTTTTTTGAGATCACATGTGATTTAAATGTAAGCACGCAACCAGATTACCAGGATATGCAACTAGTATACTAAACCACCAACTAACAGCCACGGAGATAAGATAAAACGTTTGCATGGAAGCAGATAAACTTACACATACATTACATATGCAAATCATACAGAATATATGGGCAAAAGGAATGGACACGAATGTCCAATGGCACGATGAAGCAATTTTTCTATACATCAGGGAAGGTGTATAGATGTAAATATCCTAGAATCCCTGACTATGCCACTGATCGTTGCAGACAAACCTGTTGTTGGGGATTGATAATGCAAGATATTAAAGGATATGGTGAAGCAACTGTGTGATTTGCAATAACCTATAGACAGTCTAAATTATAGAAAAACTTTAGGCACCATAACCACTAGAGAATGCTGTGTTTATGGTACTGTATGGCACTGTAGTGATTATGGTGCCAGGAGTGCCCTGCCTTACTCCCAGGGGAAGTAGTCAATTCATCTGTGAACTGTTTGACAACCAAGTCACAGTGTCCAGGAGAGCACATAGTTTCTGTTAGCATGAGCTCCCGTAAATTCCCCAGAGTTAAGCCCTGCCTTGCAGGGCCAGTTCATAGTCTGAGAGCATCAGATGACCGTTCTCAGCCAAAAAGCTAAGCGCTACAACACCATGCTAGCTCAGAGCAGATAGCTTCTGTCTCTCCTGGAGGACGTTATAGGTGCCTGGCAGTCTCAAAGTAAGTTTTCCAACCATTTGCACAATGCAGTGGTTATGGTGCTTCAAATTTTAATTTAAAAGATATGTTTTGCATTTGTTTTTGGGCACTATTGGGACACTATTTCAGGTGTCTAGTGCAGATATCATAACAACTATTTTGTAGATCGTTTCAACAGCCTTTTACCATTTCAACAAAAATGAAATTATACATCTTGCACTGTCTATGAGAAAATGACAAATTGCACCAGTAAAGGGTTTGATCTATCTCAGACTATACTGCTACAGTCTGAAAAGATTAGACCACAGAGATAACAGTACAGAATAGAAAGGAGAGACACAACTGTATTAGATATCCATAATAATGATGACTGGAGATAGACAACTGTAATGGATACTTATTTCTGGTCATAGGGATAAAAAGTAGTAGTGTGCATGATTGTATGTCATTATGTAATTGATAGTGTGTGTGGTACTGTATATCAAATGTGTATATAGCAGTATATATTTGTGTATGTCTGTGAATGTGTGCCTGTTTGCTTTTTTTGGGGAATGTATGTTAAACTGTGAATATGTGTCTGTGAGAGCTTATCTATGTTTGCATATGTCTGGGAATGTGCATGTGTTTTTGAATTTGTAATTGTGCGCATGTCTGTGAATGTGCATTAGGGATGCTATGTAAAAAGGGTCTGTTAAAAGCCTGGCAATTTCAGCAGTAGCCCTGACTGCGATAGGTTCATAGGGAATCCAGTGCTACCATGTAAACTATGCTGATAGCGGACGCTCTGTTATACTGTTGAATAGAGAAGCATTATATTGGCGTAATCGCAGTGATTGCACGCAGGAGAAGCATCAGATAGAACATAGTAATCCCAATTGATGACTTCATATGAGCAGGATTGTGCTAGTGAAGAGTTGTCCATCCAAACACAAGAATAAAGTTTAAAGGTACACTTAAATGGAGTTTTCAAAATAATTTAGTAGATTTCCCCCAATGAAAACATGCATAAATGTATTGCTGCATTTCTTTATATTGCGGTGTATCTAAAGACCGCTTGCAAAAGCTGCAGATCTGTTTAAAACCTTTACAAGTCCTCCGCCCAATCATGGTAACAAACCGATGGGACCAAATTTAAAAGTGTGCCCATAAACATAATTAAGAATGTTATCATGCAACAGGCATAACCAATCCACAATGTCTGCAACAACAAAAATCAGATTTGTGGTTGTTTAGAACATTTGTTTAGTAACAAATAAAATCGGGGGTTGTAGATCGTCTTTTACATGAAAAACATTCCCAATGGCACTGAAAGTCAAAATAATGTTGGCTTCTTTTATTATATAGCCTTGTTAGGAACCTTAACTTAATAATTTAATTTTAATATTTAATAAATCAGTTTCATGACCCAGAGTATACCAGCATTCAAAGTATCTTTACAAACACACACCAACACATATTGTCCATCTTAAATACAGCAACTAACATGGGAAGCACTTAATTTGAAAAATTGAAATGGTCTGGTTGTAGTGTCCCTGTCCCACTTAGTCATGCAACGTAAATCTTTCCAGTTTTTGAAAAACTGCAATGATTAACATTGTAGGACTAAGACTGCCTCTAGTAGCTGTCAATCAGTGGTGGTTAAGCGACTTTTGGTTGCCTATCGTACGATTATCGACCTTACGCACTGTATGAGGACATCCAGCATTAGCAATTCTGTTTGTATGTGGACTGCCTAATGCCTCGGTGCATATGCCGCGCACACTGCGCATGCGCAATAGCCGCCCCCCCTTGGGTAAACTGGGAGGAGGCAGAGGGCAGACTCAGCGTTGAGGGAGAGCGGCGCTGGAATTGGGTGAGTACACAAAAGGGTTTTTAACCCTTTCAATGACGTTGGTAGAAGGATGGAACTATAGTGTAAGGAATACAGATTTGTATTCCTTACACTATAGAATCCCTTTAAATCAAAAGACTGAAAAGATCTCTTCTCCAGTTATATTCATGGGGCAATACAGACCTAGCAGCAAGCAATAGGCTTTGCTCCTGCTGAGCTACATTAAACCTCTTATAGGAAACAGTAGGAATAATGAACGCAGTCATACGCGTAAATGGACAGCTCAGTGATGGATCAGCCGATAAACTGAACACAAAGAAAACAATCAAATTACCTTAAATTCTTATTACACGAGCGACGTATATTGCAAGTCATAAAAAAACTAAAATCTTGTAAGTGGAAAAAAACCGATTATCGATCCATTTGGCACATGAGCAGAGTATGCAGAAATATCAAATTATTTGTACTATTACTACTGTACTTTTGGAATATTTTGTATTAAATGGTATGTATATATATTACACATGCCTTGAATAGTAGAGAATACAATGCATGGCTGGTTGATTAGTGATGAGAAGAATGTGAGCAGGAGAGAATTGAAGAGATGAAGAAAAAGGGATGTGACAGCTGCCACTGATAGAAATGGAGGAAAGGAACTGTGATTTATTGGGGGAAGGGAATTAAAAAAAATAAATCTCTGCTTATCTATCTTCTGGTAACATTGGGGAGGGGAAGCCCATTTTTTAACTCATTTAGGACCTAGTTTTAACAGAAATGTCTACTTTTACACGAGTATACCCATTGAACACTGCAACATTTAAAAAAATATTAATAATAATAATATGTTTTCATATCAGTAGAGGTGTCTTTCTCTTAATTACATATAATTATCAATTTTTTTTTTATACATGGTTGCCTATAAATATCTTCAGACAATACTCCTTCTAAAGAAAAATACCTAAAAAAAACAGATCTTTTATTTTCCCTTTTCCTCTTGATTCCTAAATTGCTGCACAAAACACTTGAACCTTTTCTGGTCCCCTTGATCAGATACAGCTGGAAACAAAAAACAAAAAGTAAAATAATAAACCCAACACTGGTATAATATGGTGATTGTATTTGTAACTATAAAAAGTCACAATTATTGTTTTTATAGCCTTAAAGTGATACCCTAGGAACAAAAAAAAAAAATGTCACCTCATTAAACTGGTTATAGTGCATGAAGTCACCTTGTACTGTTCCTGCTGACCCTCTATTCAATTAAAATCATTTTGAAATGATTTAACATTGTATAAGTGTCCCTGTATGGCTAAGGCAGAGCGAGACTACACATTTCTTTAGCCATACCGATTCATACCAGCAATGGAAGGCTGTAATAGGCTGAAAGCTGTCAGCTGACACTTTCAGCCAACCACCGCCAATCACTGTTGCTTGTGCTAATAGGCAGATGGGGACCATTGTTTATCTTAATGTCATCCTTAAACAGTTTTGCACTGAACAGACGGACAGCGCTAAGATGCTGTAGACACTATAACCACTTCAATGAGATGAATCCTTTAGTGTTGACTCTAGGTTACCTCATGATAGTATTTGGTATAGGTGCATTGACCCCTCTGCTCAATCCAAATATCACACAGTCATGGTACATGTAAATTAAAAGGAAACAAGGATATAGTTTAACTCTGTTACAATGAGTAAGAGCTGTTCAGTAGATAGAATGACTTGTTAAGGAGCCTATTTATTATGTCTCTTTCTGTATCATCTTCAAATTCATCCAAATATAATCAAAATAATATACAATTGGTTTGTTCACTATCCTCCCTTTCTCTAGCTACATATATTACAGAAGATCGGGAGAGGTTAGGTTCCACCTCTTAGGACACTGAAAGCACGAATAGTGAAAGTTGGCACTGAGGATTAGCAAATAGGAAAAGGTGTAGGACTAATATATATTTTAACACACAAAGACTATTGAAATGTATGTTTAATTTTGTTTCCTATATAATACATTCTGTGTTACTTGGATTTCTTTAGTTATTTTGGCCTAATATTTAAAATTGTATTGAATTTCCAACAATTAACAATTTAGAGCATAACAATGACAGCCAGGGACTTTGCAATGGTAAAAAGAACACATTGGGCCTTAAAGGGACACTATAGTCACTAGAACAACTACAGCTTATTGCATTTGTTCTGGTGAGTTCCCTTCTGTTTTTTTGCAGTAAACACGGTCTTTTTAGAGAAAATGCAGGGTTTACATTACAGCCAAGTGATAACTCCACCGGCCACACCTCAGTTGGCTACTAGAGGTGCTTCCTGGGGCAGTGCTGCACATTCAGTGTCTCCTCCCTCTGCATGCGGACACTGAAGTTTCCTCATAGAGATGCGTTGATTCAGTTCATCTCTATGAGGAGATGCTGATTGGCCAGTGCGGTGATTGACTTCCAGCAGGCAGGTCAGAGGCAGACAAGGACAGAGCCAGCAGCTGCAGACTTGAATACAAGTAAGAATTTACCATATTTAGGGAGGAAAGAGGGGGCAACTGGGGTTAGATTGTGGTTTTAACAGTATAGGGTCAGGAATACAAGTTTGTGTTCCTGGCCCTATAGTGTTCCTTTAAGCTCAAAAATAGTTTGGTAATCCCTTCTTAAAGCCCCACCCACAATGTCCCGGTCTCCCTTAGTCTTGCAATGTAAAACATTGCAGTTTTTGTCTACAAGACAGCCACTAGAGGCACTCCCTGGATTCTACCGGACTCTGAGTCCCTTAAACAACGTTGGGTGTCAACGCACTCTGCATGAGGACATCCAGTGTCAGTGGACTCCCCATAAGAAAGCATTGATTCAATGCTTTCTTATGGGGAAGGCCTAATGCCAGTGGACGAGCATGCGCTTTTACATTAGGTCCCGCCATCGGATGACGTCGGAAGAGGTGGAGCGCCGACTCAGTACTGGGGGAGGTCGGTGCAGTAATCATGTGAGTAATGAAGAGTTTTTAACCCTTTATGTGCCGTAGGAGGTTGGATGAGACCAGTTTGCACAATAGTGTTAGAAATACAACTTTGTACTCCCAACACTATAGATTCCCTTTAGCACATCATTTGGCATATTTACAGACACACACAAAGATTCACATACAAACAGACACAGACACACAGAAGCACAACACAGTCACACACAAACACACAGATAGGCACACAGAGGCACAGATAGGCACACACAAGCCAGGTACAAAGGGAGGCAGAGATCAGGTAAGCAAGAGACAAAACCAGGTCAAGGACGCCTGAAAACAGAATAGTCAGGAAAAGCAGAGTCAAAAACCAGAGTGACACAGTCTAAACACACTAGCAGGACCAAACTGATATCACAACAGGGCAATGAGCTACAGATAGACTGGGGCATATATAGCTAATTAAATCCTGGTTCATTTCTGCTCACCCAGAACATGTGTGTGTGATGTTTTAAGAATGACGCAAGGCATTTGGGGTCATTACAGTGACATTCAACTGGTCTCCTTAAATGGAACAAGTATAGGTCATGGGACTTGGGCTTTACTTGTAATTGCCATTTTGGGGTCCCACGTGGGCTCTGACACAGATAAGCTTCCCCTCCCAATGTGACTGAATCAATATTTTAGTTTATGATTATAAAGTTTTCATCAGATTGTATTTTCATTTCACAAACCAGGACATTTTAGCCCTCTGCAATTAATTAGTTCTGGCTTTATCATTTTCTGGAAACGGTTTAACAATGTTTTATATTATAATCGCCAAATATGCACAATAATTCACTTTTTCATTGTACTATCATGCAAAATGTAATAAATGAAAACTTTCCAGATCCAACTAGCCGTGGTAGTTTAGTAAATGTAACAATTCAATATTGAAACTCACCCCCACAACAGTAAGTATTTTTCTAAATTATGATACCCAACAAATTTGAGTTTCATCCAGTATTTTTGTCACCCATTGAGAACAAATAACCAAAATTATTTAATTTCCCACTAAAAATAAGTTTCCTCTCTGATCACAGAAGGTTAAATAAATAATTAAGTGTTCTTGCATAGCAAGACCACTTAAAGGACCACTATAGTGCCAGGAAAACATACTCATTTTCCTGGCACTATAGTGCCCTGAGGGTGCCCCCACCCTCAGGGACCCCCTCCCGGCTGGCTCTGGAAGGGGGAAAGGGGTAAAAACTTACCTTTTTCCAGCGCTGGGCGTAGAGCTCTCCTTCTCTCCTCCTCCGATCCGCCCCGTCGGCTGAATGCCACGCGCAGCAAGAGCTGCGCGCGCATTCAGCCGGTCGCATAGGAAAGCATTTACAATGCTTTCCTATGGACGCTGGCGTGCTCTCACTGTGAAAATCACAGTGAGAAGCACGCAAGCGCCTCTAGTGGCTGTCAATGAGACAGCCACTAGAGCAGGAGTAGGCAACCTTTTAGCAGAACTGTGCCGATATAGGATTGTGATGTCCCGTAGCGTATCGGTCATATTTTTTTAAATTGAGGTTTGTATGCTGCCGTTTTCTGCTTGTGTTATTTATATTGTTATTGCTTTGTATCTTTGCATTTGTGCGTATATGAGCTATTATATTGTATATGTTCAGGAGTAGTTTGTGGTATCGTGTACCTATGAACGTGGGCTGTGTATGGGGACTGCTTGTGGAATTGTGTGTGGATGGATATGTCACATTGTGTGTTTGGTAGTGTGTGTATGTGTGGGGGCTGTTTGGGGTATTGCATGTGAGAGGCTGCATGTGGGGTTGTGTGCATGTATGTGGATTGCTAGCGGGTTACGTTTGTGCGGATTGTGTGTATGTTTGTTTGTGGGCTGTTCGTATTATTTGTATGAGGGGAGGGTTATTGTGCATTTCTGAGTATATCTAGCAGTGTGGGTGGCTTCCCTAGGTTCCAGTGGAGACCAGGCTGGCCAGGTACAGGTGAAGGGCAGGAGCTACCACAGTGTGGATTCCCATTCACAAGTGCTGGGAGGAAGTGATCTGAGGTCACTTCCGCTATGTGCTGCAATATATAAATTGAAGATTGTCCTTCACCACCTTTTCGTATTAGCAGATATCTGAAGTTTCACTGGGACTCCTGATAGGCCAGAGCCTGTTTGGCTCCAGCAGCCTTGAGTGCCGTGCAAAGACACCTTGAGTGCCGTGCATGGCACTAGTGCCAGAGGTTGCATACCCCTGCACTAGAGGATTAGGGGGAAGGCTTAACCGATTGATAAACATAGCAGTTTCTCTGAAACTGCTATGTTTATTAAAAAATGGGTTAACCCTAGCTGGACCAGGCACCCAGACCACTTCATTAAGCTGAAGTGGTCTGGGTGCCTAGAGTGGTCCTTTAATGTTATCTCACATATTTAATATTATTATAGCCAAATTTACCACCCTAACTCCTCCCACAGTTTTTACACTACATAGACAGAAATTTACCAAAACGTGTGGATTGTTCCCAATCGGATTGCTATTACTTTGTGGAACGTTTCGCCGAATGGTTCACGGAATATCGTCGTTCTTGTGGCGAAATTGGTCCCATAGGAATGAATGGCAAAATGTTCAAAACTAGAGTGGGAGCTGGCAAAAGTGGAAAAATCAGGACATGATTTCTAAACTGCCACCACTTCTCATTTTCAAGCCCACCTACACAAATCTTATATCAAAACGTTCAGCTATTCCTGCTGCCACTAAAAATGTCAACGGCTAAGCCATAGTCCTGATCGTTTTCACAATATGACCATTTGTTTGCAACTCACACCGTCCATTGACATTCATTGCCAGCTTAAATTTGAAGGGCAATTTCTAAACTGCGACTGTGCCTTCATTTTTAATACTCAGAAACATACTATGCATCAAAATGTAGGTCTGGGTCTTGTGATGTAGGATGTATAGTTTTAAAAATATGATCGTTTGAAAATACTCTGACCTGTGCCAGGCTGGAGCAGCAAGTGATGTCATAGACAGGGCCTTTTGTACACCTGCTAATGTTTTTATAAATGTATGTTTTAATGTAACTGTGAGGCACTTTGGGCAACAACGTTTCAATTAAATGTGCTATATAAATAAATAAAAGTTGAAATGCATTTCTCACTTTATCAAGCTTGCCATGTGCACTTTTTAAATTTGATCAATCAATTGGTTAGTGTAATGTTTACTATCTTTACTCACTCCAAACACTCCACATAGTTACTCTGCCCAGTCCAACCTTTCCACAGTTACTCCAGCCACTCCAACCACACAACAGTTACTCAAGCCACTCCACCCAGTTACTCTGCCCACTCCACCCATTGACTACTGGTGGAGGCAAAAACACTTCACACAATTTCCCCAGAAATTATAGCTTTTCTAGTTTGATTATAGTGTAATTAAATTTGCCCGAAACAAAAACCATTTTGATTCTTTTTTTTAAACTGTCATCCAGCAGGCAAATAGTATTCTAACTCAAAATTGCAAAACAAATGAAAAAGTGTTGTGCATTAACACACATTGAAAGGTTTTGGTTTTGAGCAAATCGATTTGTTACTAAACAAATTGATATGTTTAAAGACAAATACACATGTCGACTTTAAAGTAATTGCCATCATAGTTTTAAATTATTATATTTTAGATAAAGCCCACAAGTCAGGCGTTAATACTAGCTGATACATTTAAACAAAAAAAAGTTACTAATGCCCATTTAACATACAATGTTAACTGGTCTCATCAAAACATCATAACACTTCAAATTATTGCAACATTGATGGTATATAAACTCTTCTGCACTATTTCTTTTCTGTAGTTATAAGACAGCCCTATAGCCATTGAGTTTTGAGTCCCCAGCTGCCGGTGTCAGTTTTGTCCATATGGTATGTGTGGTGGAGAGAAAGCAGAACCTTGGGCATATTTGGTTGTCGGCTCTGCTCTCTGCCAATGGATACAGCCGGTATACTAAACAATGATCTGATGTAAATGTGTAAAAGATTGAAGCCGTGCTATGGATGCACATTTGGGACGACCCGAAATAAAAGGTTCTCGCTCTGTGAATCCTTTTCCTGGTGAGGTAGGAGTCTGCTTATTATGGACATTTTCTGTGAAATTGCAGTGATAGAAGGACCTTTATAAAATAAATAAATAAATGATTAATACAACTATACTTTCTCTTGAGGTATATCACGTAAAGTTACATTGTAGATCATGATATTAGTGTTTCACATGACATACTGGTGTGTCTTAAGGTCGGAATGTGTTAATACACATATGCCCTTTGCCCTGACTGGTTGCTGCTTCAATATGCTGAGTGGGTCCATCAAATCTCAAGCTAATTAAATACAGAAACTGCATGTATACCTTCCATCCTCACAGTCTGAATTCTCATGGTATCAAAAAACTTTGAGTATCAAGCCTATTCACTAAAGTGAGAAATCTAAATTAATTTCAAATTTAATGCCAAAATTGCCAAACTGTAAAAATTTGTTTCTATGTCTAAAGTCCAGTTACTTTTACCATAAATATGAAATGAACTGTGAATTCTCACTTTACTGAATAACCTTGTATATGTTTTCTTATATCCCAAAGAGCTTTTTGCTCTAAGTATATAGGATCCTCTAATGGTCTCATTTGGTATTACACAAAATATGGACATGGAGATTTTTTCTCTTTTTGCAATTTAGCGGATTTTAGAGCCGGCTTAGAACTCTGGTGCAGCTGTTCTCCTCCTCACAGAGTCAACTCGTCATTATTGCCGAATTATTTTTTATTGATATTTTACAAAGAGGCTTGGCCATTTCACTGCACTGTATATGTAAACTATGCTATTTCAATCATGGAGGCGAGGTAATCATTTACTGGGCAGTTAATCTCCAATACTTCACATAAAAAATCAATAGCAAATGACAGCCATTCACAGTGGCCAGTATACTGCTTTTAAACATGATGGGTAAAAACAATAAAAATAAAATAAAATAGTTCCTTACAGAAAATCATTCCAGAAGATGCCTTGTTAATCTCGATTACAGTTAATCACACTAAGGAACAAGAAGGCATTATATAGTACAGAGGATGGCAACCTTTAGCACTCCAGATATTGAGGACTACATCTTCTATAATGCTCTCACAGCCATAATGTTGGCAAAGCATAAAGGGAGATGTAGTCTACAACATTTGAAGTGCTGAAGGTTGTTTATCCCTGGCATCCATTACACCAGCGTTTCCCAATTGGTGTTCCGCAAGAACAAAATTGGGGTTCTGCATCAAATTGCCCATTGGTTGGCCCAAGCACTTAGGGCCACCCAATGGGTATTGCTAAACAGGGGATCGGTAAAGGCGTCGCTGCTGTTTTAAACCTCTTCCTCCCAGACATAACGCGCGCCAACTGGAGGGAGAGAGGGAGCAGCGGAGACTGAGCAGCTGCCAACCTGGCACACTAGCTTCAGCCAGCAGCACTAAAGGAAATCACCCTCCTGCAGAAAAAAAGGTAAGCGAACAGGAGGTTGACTGTGAATTTAAACATATGTGTGTGTATATGTCTAAGTGTGTGTGTCAAGGTGAGTATGTGTCAATGTGTTTACCCGTATGTCAATGTGGATCTGCCAGTTTGTGTATCTGTGTGCCAGTGTGTGTATATGTCACTGTGTGTGAATCTGTATGTCAGTGTGTGTATCTGTGTGTCAGTGTATCTGTCAGTGTGTGTCTATGTGTATGTGTGTGTGTGTAGTTGTCAGTGTGTGTATCTGTGTTCCAAGGTATGTGTATCTGTCAGTATGTATATCTGTGTGTCAGTGTGTGTATATCTGTATGTATCTGCCAGTGTGTATCTGTGTGTGCCAGTGTGTGAGTGTGCCAGTGTGTGTATCTGTATGTCAATGTGTGTATATCTGGGTGGCAGTGTGTCTGTGTCAAGGTGTGTGTATCTGTGTGTCAGTGTGTATATGTGTGTATGTGTGTGCATCTTTGAGCCAGTGGGTGTGTATCTGTGTTTGTATGTGCCAGTGTGTGTATCTGTGTGTCAGTGTGCATCTACCAGTGTGTTTATTGGTGTGTCAGTGTATCTGTCAGTGTGTATCTGTGTGTATCTTCCTGACAGTGCGTGTGTGTATCTGTGTTTGTGTGGGCATATGAGTGTGTGTATGCGTTAGTGTGTATATGACTGTGTATGTATCAGTGTGTTTCTATTTGTTAATGTGTATGTATATCTGTGCAAGTGCAGACATCCCAGCAATCATAAACCAACACAACACACACTCCTGCAAACAGAAACATGGCATACAAAGACACTTCTGAACTCTTACTATAAAATGATATACAAACACTCAAACACCAATACTACACACAAATGTACATCTGCATTTAAAATCCAACACTAAATCCACTTCTGCACACAAATGCAAACATTAAATGCAAACACATCCCTGTATTAAAACACTAGAATAATATACAAACACCAACTCTACACACATAAACACACCTGCGCGTAAGTACTACAATCTGTTTACTATCTATAGAAATTAGTGTATATAAAATTTGCCAAAAAAGAAAACATTGCGCTCTGCTAATTGAAAGGTTTATGCTACAGGCGCAAAATTTGTGGGGGGTTCCACGATGTTGATACACTATGTCAAAGCATTCCACAGGAAAAAATAAACGGGGACCCCTGCATTACACAATTAACTTAACTAACTACTAACAGAGTCAATCGCAGCTGAAAGCCTTCATACAGATATTTATACCATCTCAGATGTTTGGATGTGCACCACATGCAATCATTTAAAATATTAAAGATTCCAAATCTAGATTGAATTGTTTTTGTGGGCTGTTTTTTTTGGTTGTTTTTTTTACATCTTCACTATAACTGACCAAACCTGATGATTTGATGTACCCATTTAACCCTTCTAGTGTGTGTTTTTATTTCTAGGACCATAGACCAATCATTTTATGACCTATTTTTAATTCCAGGACTATAGACCATCACCAGTTTTGCTATTTCTTCTTTAGAGAACACACGTTATGACATTTTTAAAGGAGAGAAACACTCTCTTGGTGGCTGTCCTTTTTGATTGGCAAGCAGCGTGGCATGCATTCATGCCAGGCTAACCTACCAGATTTGTGGTTTGACCTGCCTCCTATCCGGGACTGATTTTGAAGTGGTATGATAAATTCCCCTCAAAGTAAATGTATCTCTCTATACATAAGGTTAGGCACATCAATAGCAGGAGGAGGAGCCCTATAGATCTGGATTTTATTCCATTGGCAGGGCTGGCACTATCTTTAAATGTACCCATGGGCCCACACAGATAAATTAGGGTATATTTATCGGCCAGTGGAAGATCAAAGAGATCTCCCTCACTGGCCTCTTGTACCAACTGTAGAGTAGAATTGAGATCCATGGGAGCATCTGATCTCTCCCTCTGTTCGGTGCCAACCTGGTAAATGGCTAATGCAAGCTCTGGGCAATTCAGACCATTGCCATGGAAACAGTCTGATACTATGAGACTGTACCACGTGAAAGATATTACATGAGGAAGACACTCTCAGAAGAGGAAGAGATCAGAGACTCTCCACACTGGACTACCAAGAACAGGCAAGGTAAACACTCAACAGGCAACCATAGAGGGATGGGAATTAAACTTCTTTTAATTTTTTTAATTTATTTATTTTTTAATATGGGCTGCTGCATATAGGCAGTCAATCACAAGCGCACAAACACACACGGTATCCCTAGCACACACTCACACTGTATCCCCAGCAAAAACAAACTAAATCCCCTACACACACTACATCCCCACCCACACAATGTATCCTCTGTACAAACCGTACAGCCTCTATATATACACACACACACTATTCCTACAGCTCTTAGTCACACATACTACACCACAAACACAAAACAAACAAATCTATTTATCACAAACCATCCCCTTAATACAATCCCACAAGCAACCTCACTATACTGTTCCCTGCACCCGTCCCATTTTGTCCTCTGGTATCCCATTTAAGGAGTCACCAGAGACAAGCCACCAGCAATTGTGAGGTTTATTACAGTGGAACTCAGTGATACTGGCATACAAAAAATAGAATTTAATAGCCATGAAGCTCTGTGATAGACTGTTACAAACGTTATGTTAAGAGTTTGTACTTGTCTGTGTGTACCTGTCTGTGTCTGCCTGACTGTGCCTGTGTGTTCCTATCAGTTCCTGTTTGTGTCTCCATATGCTTATCTTTGTATGTGTTTGCCTATCTACCCCTTTCTGTGTATGTATGTGTCAGTGCCTGTCTTTGAGTCTGTGCCTGTGTGTGATTGTGCATGTCTGTTTATATATCTGTATGTGTATCTGAGTGTGTGTCTGTAAGTAACAGTGACTGTGTAAAATGGTGGAATTGGGAAGAGGCACGGCTGGGGTCCAGAGAGGGACAAAGCGTGGTGTTTTAGGAAAGGCATTTTTTGTTTTGTTTTTTACAGTAGCAACGCCCTTGCATTAGGCCACAAGATCCCTAGCCTAGTTTCAAAATGTGTGCATTTTGGAAAGAATTCATTTTATCTTCCTTTCCACTTCCAAGTAAAACAGACTGCTTCCCTGGGGAAATATACAGAACTGGGACACTGGCATTCACATAACCAAGGAGATGGATTGGTGTGCCAATGAGAGCAAGGTTATTCCCATTAACACTTTAGCGGTGACAGATGCTACTAAATAAGTTTAGGTATTTCAAAATGTTAAAATGATCAAAAAAAGAGCACAAATCTCAGATTAGCCAAATGACATATTTGCTAATGAAGTAACAGAATAGATATTTCAAGTATTGTCAAAGGATTAATGCTAATTCTTTGATACTCCAAAATGGCAAGAATATTTTCTTCTGAATCTGCACGAATAGATCCTTGAAGGGTGAACTCTTTGGATTTGTAAAGGTCTATTGTTTCCTGACTCCCAATGTAATTATGTTTCAAGGTCTCTGTCAGTCTCAGCTGCACTACCTTTACTGGAAACCTGGTGGATGGATCTATTAACCTATGTTAAATTGCGGTTTGCTTATATTTCTGTTGAAACAGTGCATAACACGATGCATAGACTCAAACCATAGACTAACCTCAAGATTGATTCAAGACTGTCCAATTTATTTAAAAGGGAAAGCAGATTTTCTGGTTATTCTTTCATAAGATTTACTTAATCATCAACAATGCGATTACTGATATTACCTATAATCATAACAATCTGGTCTCTGTGGACTTCTAATGGATAATCGGACTCAGAAACGGGCATAGTGGGCCCACCTGGGACTCATGCTATGGCTGTGGGGAGGACTTCCTTGTGACATTAGAGAGATCAATAGTGTCCCCCTTCACTTGCTCGAATGACTTTACTGGTCTGATATCTATTATGTGCAGCTCACTTTAAGAGCTTCCTTGCTGTTCCCTGGTGCTTTCTTATTATGTTATTATCTTTTTATTTTTATAAATATATTTTGTTTAATATCTTATACGGATAAATTGAATCAGTGTACAGTGATCAGAACAGGCAATCTAACTAAGAAAGCGTTATTTGAATTTGGATACAGAGTCTATTTTCAATATATGACCAGCCTTGGGGAAGGTTAGAGTAGCTAATTTAATTCTATTAATATATACTGCTTCTACCAACACTATCAACCTCCCCCCCCCCACATGAACACACTGTAACTACACATACTGCCAGCCGCACTGTACACACACACACACACACACACACACACACACTCTCTACAGAGACACACATGCTGACACACATACACAAAAATACATATACTAACAGACAAGGCAGCCATCAGAAATTGTGAGGCCGTTAACACAGCACAAAGCCTGGGGGCCAGCCCACAGGGCCCATCCCCACAATTTGTGTTTGAATGTAAGCATGTTTTTGTAAGAAATATGTGTGTGAATCTTGGTGTTTGAATGCAGGCCTGAATTTGTGTGTAGTGTATACATGGACACGCATACACACACACACACACACACATACACACAGTTACACACACACTGACACAAAAGGACACACATATACACACACTGATACACATGCTGATACAGAGATACACATACTGACACACAGACATACATACTGAGACCTACACACACATACAAACATACTGACACATACTGAAACGCAGACAGACATACTGATACACACACACATACTGACACAGACAAAGAGACACATATACAGACACACACGCAGCTCTTTTTTCGGCCACCCTCCTGTTTCTTACCTTTTGGGTGGCTTGGGCTGATGGGAGTTGATCTGGCTCACCTCTCCTCATGGCCTCATCTCTGTCCCCTCCCACGTGGAGTAAGCTGGGAGGAAGTGGCCAGACGTTACTTACTCCCAGCACTGGCTGTGGCTGACATCGTAACAGGGGGTCTGATCGTGCTATTAAAGGGCAGCAGCATTGACTAGGCTCCCTCACACACACACACAACACTCACATAAATAGAGCCCACGTCTCTAGGGGGGGTCATCCTGCCTGGGGCCCTGAGCAATCTTAATCTGGCTCTGCTGCTATCATTGAAAGAGTGGGGCACTGAATTTTGATATAGGAGATTTAAAATCCAATTTTTTATGATATAGTCAGTCTATGGTCCTTAACATGTTAAAATATATAATTATGTCTTGCTTTGTTTTGTTTTTTACATTTTGTAAAATTGTCTGAAATAATTACAACTGCTAGATGCATAACAATCGTTTGGCCATAACTGTCAGGAGACACAGAGACAGATATCTGCCATTACTGTGAGAGAAGCTCTAAGCAAAACGTGATCGTGCCATTTTACAGTGCTCTAATAATAATAATAAAAAAAAAATCAGACAGTACCCTCTAGTGGTCTAAAGTTATTATGTCAGTTCAATATTTTTTGTTATGATTTTGGTACACATGCTTTTACTGACTGTATAATGGCACTTGGCCTAATAACTTGATCAACAACATGGTAAATTAATAATGTCTAGATCACAATTTTAGCTGAAAGGTACACTCTAGCAGTACAAATACAAACATGTATTTCTAATGCTAAAGTGTTTATCTTCAACACCCTCCCCCACGCCCAATTTAAAAAACAAACAATTTTTTTCCCCCTTATCTATAGTCCCACACAACACTGCTCCCCCGCCTGCTTAGCTCATCAATGACACCAATGACCTCAGTTAATCCAAAGCATTGTGAGGCCACTACGCATGTGTCCCAACCGCCATGCTGTGTCAATCAGCATCTCCTCAAAGAATGTGATGATGCTGAATGACTTTAGTGCAAAGATTGTAGGACCACAACAGGAAGATCCTCAAGAAGTTGTCTGAGTAAGAGCAACAGCATTTTCGTATCTCTAGGAATCAATGTAAACATAGCCCTTCTCAGAAAAGGTAGTGTTTACATTTCAAAGACTACAGGGACAGTCTATTTGCACCAGAACCACTACATTAAGCTGGAGTAGTTCTGGTGTTTAAAAAGGCAGGTTGGAATGCCACCACTTTAATGCATTGTGGATATGAAAAAAAAACAAAAAAACAATCTTGACCTCTGGATATGTGCCTACTATGTTGAGGTCCTGAGAGGTTTTCTTAGGCCAGGAGTGGTAAAATCGCTATACAACTACAAGTCCCATGATGCTTTATGAGAGAGATTCATTGGCATCTCTACTGAACTTCTTCCAAGTGTCAGTTTAACTATCTTATGTTCTTTATGTGGGAATATTTTTTGTGGTATAAAATCGTACCTCATAAAATGTAAGCTCTTTTTTGAGAAATACAAAATGCGTTTATTTAGACATAGCAAAGTTGGACCAGAAGAGTTCTTACTTTGCATTCATAATGAAGCAATACATTTGAAAATATTAAAAGTTGCATATACATATATAAACATAAACCGTTTACGAAATTTTTATATTTTCAAATGAATTGCTATATATATATATATATATTTCCTCCAAATTAAGCCAGATCCTGCAGGAGCCTCTCCAGCCCGCAACCGGTCAGCATGGCGGTCGGGCCCCGCCCCCGACTATTGGAATTTTTTTAGATATCTCTCTCTCTCTATATATATATATATATATATAGAGAGAGAGAGAGAGAGATATCTAAATAAAAAATTTTTTTAGATATCTCTCTCTCTCTCTCTCTCTATATATATATATATAGAGAGAGAGAGAGAGAGAGAGAGTGAGAGAGAGATATCTAAATAAATTCCAATAGTCGGGGGCGGGGCCCGACCGCCATGCTGACCGGTTGCGGGCTGGAGAGGCTCCTGCAGGATCTGGCTTAATTTGGAGGAAAAATCCAAGCTTAAAGCCTGACTCAGAGCTAAGAGACCACCTCTCATGTCCGGGTGGTTGCTGGTGCCACTGTGGTCCCCGAGATCGGGAGTTTTGCAGCCCCAGGGGGAGATGCGAGACTTCTGGGTCTGCGGCCTATGTGGGTGGAAAGCGGGGCGGACGGCCGTCGTCCTGCTTCGGAACCAGGCTGCCACGCAATAGCCCAGTGATATGTATCACGGGCCCCTGCTTCCCCCCCCCATGGACCGGGGGGGATACCCACCGAGCACACCTAGCACCCCACATCCTATGCCTGGGCGCCAAAATGGTGGCGACGCGACTGAAGCTGAGAACAGCATCTGCATCTACCTAAAAACAGCTCTGCCCGCAGGTCAACAAGCAGCATACACGGGCCACGGAGTCCGAACCTGCAGATAAGCGTCGGACCCTCTAAAAAGCCCCTGCTTACCCACTCACGGATCAAGCCTGGTTCCACGGCTGGGCGGGGAGCGGGGAGCCCCCAAAATTGAAACCTCGAGAGCCTGACCAGAAGCAGACACCAAGCGTCAGGGGGATGGAGGAGCAGACAACCGCCAGCAAATGCAGCAGCAGATCTGCTATTGCTTGCCTTACTCACTTGTGAACTGTAATACTTGACATATGTCCTGCTTTCCGCTACCTGCTACCACTCATTACCTATATATTTTTTAAAAGTGCATTTCTCACCTGCCATAATTGCGAAGCGTTGTATTACTGAGCTTATCACTGCTATTGTGGCAGAATAAGCTGATATGTTCACTTATGCATCCAAAAATAAAGAATTTAAAAAAATTCCAATAGTGATTGTATTTCTGATTAATTAATCAATTGCTTTGCTATATAAGTTTGGTTTTATCATATGTATTGTGTGTGATGCATTGATCCTGAGGAAAGCCACGGATGGGGGCTGAAACGTCCATCAGTTTTTAATGGATATACAATAAAGGAGACTTTTTCTATTTAAAAAAAAAAACATGAGTGCAAGCCTCTTACTACTCATATTATATATATATATTTCCGATCAATGTAAGGAAAGTCAAAAATAATCGTAGAAAAAAGCAAGATTTTTTATTAAGATGGCACGTCAGAGTTTCCATGTAAATTACATAATCCCCTCCCCCCCCCACATACATGCAGTAAATTGAGAAAATGTAGCAGAACACTTCGTTGGAGGCAAAATTGTTATAAATAGAAAATTACCGCAGATCATTATTTACCTCTAAACACCCTAGTACTGACTGGGATGAGGGAACAAGGACCGGTCACCTAAAGAAAGATGACAGTTCCCACTTAGAAACTGTTCACTTTATATGAAAGATAAACTGCAACTAAATAGTTCACTCCATTAGAACAGGACATTTTAATTTCTGAAGATTCCATTTTTCTTGATCATCCGTATTTTCAAACTCTGCTTATACTACAGCACCTGTGCATTTATTCCTATGCAATAGTTCCATCTAGTGGACAATATTATTACTGCAGAATACAAGTTTCTGCCATACACTACAATAATATATATTTAGTTACAATTGTTGGTTTGTAATGCCAACCAATTTAGCTGTAATAAAATAAAAGTCAGTATTGATGTTTTTACATTACAGTAACAATAAAAAAAATGTCTGGCTAATCAGAAACAATGAAACAAATGGAATAGAATATAAGCAAAAAAATACAATACCTGATGGATCCATTCAAACTAACATTTGTTTTCATTTTTTTATTTGAATACAATTCAGGCCTATATACAGAAACATGGTCTTAAAGGACCACTACAAGCATCCATACTACATAATCTCCATGAAGTGGTCTGGGTGTAGTAGTCCTGTATTTTTTCATTTTGTCTTGTAAAAACGGCAATGTTTACATTGCAGGGTTAAAAAACCTATTAGTGACCACTAGAGTCACTAATGCCTCAACCCTAAAGCTCCTGTATGAGAATCATTGGATTGGAGAAGAGATAGAGAGAGAGAGAGAGAGAGGTGAAACAGCACCGAGGGACTCAAAGCACTGGAAAAATTGTAAGTAAAAAGCTTTTTTTTTAAACTTTATTTTTACAGTTAAAGAGTGGAGGGGGCTGAATTTAAATATAACTAGGACACTATAGTGTTAGGAATATAGTATGTGTTTGTAATGCTATAGTGTTCCTTTAAATGATCCTAAGAGACCATTTGATGTTTTGGAGAAAATAGATCCATAAATGCATCAATTTGAACACCTGTTATAGAAATACACAGTAGTTATGACATACCTTCCAAGTCTCCCTATTTAGGACGGACAGTGCTTATTTTTGGACCGAATCCCCCGTCCCTATTTTTAGTAATTTTTTAACTCTTTTCTAGGAGCTCCATATTGTTGGTGTGCCTGAGTGTATAACAGAGTTTAACAGCAATAATAATTATACTAATGTGTCTTTAACTGATTACTCCAAGTGCCATGACCACTTCAGAGATTTGAAAGGGTCATGGTGCCTGGATTCTGTTTGTGCAGCTATTGGCTGTGAAACACTGCATATACAGTGCTTAACCCCTCAGTGCTGGATTGTAAACATAGAAACATAGATAGAAACATAGAATGTGACAGCAGATAAGAACCATTCGGCCCATCTAGTCTACCCAATTTTCAAAATACTTTCATTAGTCCCTGGCCTTATCTTATAGTTAGGATAGCCTTATGCTTACCCCACGCATGCTTAAACTCCTTTACTGTGTTAACCTCTACCACTTCAGCTGGAAGGCTATACCGTGCATCCACTATCCTCTCAGTAAAGTAATACTTCCTGATATTATTTTTAAACCTTTGTCCCTCTAATTTAAGACTATGTCCTCTTGTTGTGGTAGTTTTTCTTCTTTTAAATATAGTCTCCTCCTCTACTGTGTTGATTCCCTTTTATGTATTTAAATCTTTCTATCATATCCCCCCTGTCTCGTCTTTCCTCCAAGCTATACATGTTAAGATCCTTTAACTTTTCCTGGTAAGTTTTATCCCGCAATCCATGAACCAGTTTAGTAGCCCTTCTCTGAACTCTTTCTAAGGTATCAATATCCTTCTGAAGATACGGTCTCCAGTACTGTGTACAATAGTCCAAGTGAGGTCTCACCAGTGTTCTGTACAATGGCATGAGCACTTCCTTCTTTCTACTGCTAATATCTCTCCCTATACAACCAAGCATTCTGCTAGCATTTCCTGCTGCTCTATTACATTGTCTGCCTACCTTTAAGTCATCAGGAATAATCACCCCTAAATCCCTTTCCTCATATGTTGAGGTTAGAACTCTATCAAATATTCTGTACTCTGCCCTTGGGTTTTTACGCCCAAGATGCATTATCTTGCACTTATCCACATTAAATGTCAGTTGCCACAATTCTGACCATTTTTCTAATTTACCTAAATCATTTGTCATTTGGCTTATCCCTCCTGGAACATCAACCCTGTTACATATCTTAGTATCATCAGCAAAAAGACATACCTTACCATCAAGACCTTCTGCAATATCACTAATAAAAATATTAAAGAAAATGGGTCCAAGTACAGATCCCTGAGGTACCCCACTGGTGACAAGCCCAAGCTTTGAATATACTCCATTGACTACAACCCTCTGTTGCCTGTCACTCAGCCACTGCCTTACCCATTCAACAATATTGGAATCCAAACTTTAAGATTGCAGTTTATTGATAAGCCTTCTATGTGCAACAGTGTCAAAAGCCTTACTGAAATCTAGGTAAGCAATGTCTACTGCACCACCCTGATCTATAATTTTAGTTACATCTTCGACAGCATCATTGGGACATCATTAGCCAGCTCAGAACAAGAGTTCAGGGCTAGTTAATGTAAAGTTCAATGCATATCGGACATCTGTTGTGGGCATCCAGGACATATTGGCGACAGACAGCCATTGGCAGCACAGCCATCACCAACATGCTGCCTATGTCCTCCCCTCAGGGGACTGCTGATATCATTCTGTGATGGAATGGAGGTAAGTTATAGAAATTTGATTTCATTTTGGCAGGACCAGTACTTTAACCCCTTAAGGACACATGACGGAAATAGTCCGTCATGATTCCCTTTTATTCCAGAAGTTGTGTCCTTAAGGGGTTAAGGTAACCCTTTAAACTACAAAAAACTGACCAGGAATCAGTCTGTGTAAAATAACATACATTGTTCTTATTCTAAATTACATATTGGTTGCACACATTTTTTATAATTTACCTCTAATTACACCCTCACTCACACCCCTAAAATTAAATTGTTCCTCTTTGTCTATGTGAAATGTTGTGAGGTACTGTTTTAAGCCAATGTATTTTACAAACCCCAGGAATGTGTTGATTCCAAAGCAGTGCTACCACTAACAATATTAGCTGTGTTAATATTATTTCATTCACATTTTTTGTGGCCAGCACCTATAAAAACAGCTGTGGTTTAGCTCCTCATGGCAGCACTGGGACTACTCTGTACATTAACCATTTAGGCACTGATGATGTTTGCATTAAATAATAGGTACATGGTAGTGTTTAAATATCACTCATTCTTGATTTAAATGAATCTGCTCTTAAATTCTAGAATTCACCAGCAGAGGTCAGTGTAATTCTGTCACTCTACAGAAAAAACAATTTCCATACAGAACAGCGAAATGTTAGAAGACAAAAAATCATGTTCATCATCACTCACGTTCTAATGTTTAATAACATTAAGTAATGGACAGATGTAGCTGTCTGATAAACATCACCTTGCGGTAGGTAGGCTTATGTACATGGATTTTGATGCCCGACGTTGTAATCTGCTTTTAAAAACACAGCTTAAAAAAAAAGCTACAGGTTTGCTCCAAACAGTTACACCTGCATTAGGAAGGTGACATATGCATGAAAGATGTCAGAATTTTTTATTTGATCAAAACAGCAAATTGCTATGCGCTTGCTGTTTATAGTACAGTCTTTGGTATTAGGAGGTAAACACAGCTGGGTGCCTCTGTCATTTAATTTCTAGGTTTCACTGGGCAAATTCAATAGGCTGCCAATTGCTTGTGTACCTTTAGCTACCTAATCTAATTTGTCCTAGAAGTTCTATTACTGCAGCAAAGGCGTCAGTGAATTTGAACCCTTACAGAATTTATTCTAGAAATGGGCATTAAAATGGTACATGCTGGGTGACAAAGAGTGAGTCATGCGGAACTAAAATACATTTCTATTGTTGGACTAGAATTACCAAGGTTGTCAAAACAGTCGCAGTTGCAGGTTGTTTTCACTTCTGCTATCTCAGCCCGTTTTAGATTTTATGGAAATTAATTGTTTAGGGAATAAACCCCAAGACCTTAATACACAAACATAGATAACGAGAAAAAAAAACTAAACAAAACAACACCACCACCTTCATTTTTACACCTTGGAGGAGAGGAGAGAAGAGAAGAAAAAAAGTAGATGTGGTAAAAATCTTTAAATAAATTAAGGGATTACATGCACCACATTTAAAGTTGGAGGGAGAATAATTATGGGGTAATGTAATAAAACACTAAGAAAAAAATGGAACTCGTCTGGAAGCTGTGAAGTCTAATGATGTTACAGAATTTCTGAAGAACAAATACATTAAAAAAAAAAAGTGAGAGGCTACGTGGGTCTGTGACGGACCACCTGGCACCCCGAGTGGATAACCCCATCAATCGCAGCTTCCTAGTACATGTGAGCACCATAAGCACTGTACTTGAACACCATAGCCACCATAAACCCTACGAACCGCCACAAGCCTGGTTGGGGTCTCGCAATCCTCCACCCACCCTGGACCCAAGTCTAGGATCCAGTTTCCAGTGGGTAGACCTATCCTAGTCCAGAGAGCGTAGCAGGAACAGCTCTTATAAGATTGGTCCGTCATCCAAATTCCATAACTCCAAATCGCCATATGACTGAATTAATTTTTTTAAATTTGTGATTCATAGATCCTCCTGTGGCATAAAAAAAATATATATATATATGGCTGATTCTAATGGAACAGCCACTAAATCAAATAAATATATGAAACCAGGGATAAGCCAGACTGAATGCCCTACATTCACAACCGAAGGCTCAAAACTGAATGACCAAATTAGCAAATGTTTACCAATTGTGATCCATATTTGAATGGCTTGACTGAAATCCCGATGAGAATTAGTTCAGAAAATAAGATTTGCCATATATATTTATAAATACACATAATATGACATAAATATTATGCATACATTTTGCAGTCATCTGCATGTGTTCAAACTCTTTTGGTTTGCCCAAATCTTTTTCTCTGAATCACTTGCATGGATGAAATTTAACAAGTCAAACCACTACATGGACAAAATTAGTTTTTTTCTCCAGACAAATTGATTTAGACCATTTATAAAGCAGTCACCTGGTATTCTAACTAAGCCTGATAAAATATTGTTTTTTTTTTTTTTTTTTGACCAACTACCCTTAGGCAATCCAATATAAAATACTAAGCTAGGCTTTAAGTTTCATTGATAGACCATAATTTAGGTCAAAATGTATAACACTCAGCTTAGGTGAAATAGGACAAAGTCGTGGCTGCAAATTTACGATGTCTTTACATACGTCAATAAAAATTTTGTGTTTTGGATTATTGGACTGACATAATTCTCTTAAAACCTGCCTGGGTGTTCTGTTGTCTTTGTTAAGAATGGTGGAAGCTCTGGATGCAGTCAGCCATGAACAAAGTGAGTGCATTGGATATGCTCATAAAGAATGTTATTGTGAGACACAGTGTGAACAAGATTTACAAGATGATGGGCAAGGGAAATGTGTGTGGGAACATAATGTACAGAATGCCTTCACTGGTGGATGTCCTGTCCAGGATACAATAGAAGATTATTGATATAGACACTGAGTAGATACTTTAAAAGGATGGTAGGCAGATTGCCTGGAGGAATGTCAGTCCACTGAGTGTGTTTGTTGCTTAAAGGACCACCATAGTGCCAGGAAAACATACTCTTTTTCCTGCCCCCACCCTCAGGGTCCCTCTCCCGCCGGGCTCTGGGGGGAGGAAGGGGTTAAACTTACCTCTTTCTCCAGCGCCGGACGGGGAGCTCTCCTCCTCCTCCTCTTCGGCTGAACGTGCATGCGCGGCAGGAGCCGCGCGCACATTCAGCCAGTCCATAGGAAAGCATTCACAATTCTTTCCTATGGACGCTGGCGTCTTCTCACTGTGAAAATCCGCCAGGCTCTGGGGGCATGCGCATTCAGCCGAAGAGGAGGAGAGGAGGCGGAGAGGTGGAGAGCTCCCTGCCCGGTGCTGGAGAAAGAGGTAAGTTTAACCCCTTCCTCTCCATCCAGCCCGGCGGGAGGGGGACCCCGAGGGTGGGGGCACCCTCAGGGCACTATAGTGCCAGGAAAACGAGTATGTTTTCCTGGCACTATAGTGGTCCTTTAATGTTCACGTGATGTTTGATTTTCTTTTAACATGATCAATTATTATACTGTATAAGGTCAGCAAGAACTCGATGGGCAAGGTGAAAACAACTCTAGGAGCCAATTCCAGGACAAGAACGCTACAAAAGTGAACATCTATATTAACATCTATATATCAAGGTGATGCGCTATCCCCAATGCTGTTCTGCATAGGCCTCAACCCCTGTTAGCCAGATCATCATGAAGAGTGGATATGGACACAGGTTCCAGAGTGGAGCTACCATCAGTCATCTACTCTACATAGATGATGCCAAGAGTGAGCAGAACATTTACTCACCGATCCACCTAACTAGGATATACAGCATGGACATCAGAATGTAATTCGAACTAGATAAGTATGGGCGGATGATAGCAAAAAGAGGAAAGTTGATCAGGACAGAATCAGTTCAAGCTCCAGAAGGTCAAATAGGAGATGTAGAGAAGAGCTACAAGTATCTGGGGATACCACAAACACATGGCAAACATGAGGAATAAGCAAGAAGGATAACAACATCAAAGTACCTCCAGATAGTCAGACAGGTCCGGAAGTCCTATCACAATGGCAAGAACAAGTTCCAAAATAAATTGGAATTGGGGGCACACCCAGAACATGCATTTCTAAGCAGTAGGGCTGCAGTACAGACCAAAATCTATATAAAATACAGCAACACACAAAAACAAAAATACAGTTTTACATTTTTAAGGCTACTTCAAATTACCTATCTTAGCAAACAAATATGAGGATTCCATTCCATCATATGGCCATATTGTGTTAAGCCCACCACTACGTAACAATAACCTCAATATCAGTGGGTCCTACACTAATTATAACATGGAAGATTTACATGCTAACTTTCAATACTTGCAGCTTAAACTGCTTCCAGAGAGTACTCAATGTATGCTTTCCTGTGGTCACCTCCAAAAGGGCACCCATAGTGGATGGGTAGGATGCTCACAACAAGAACAAGATATAAGCCATCAACACATATGCCCTACCAGTCATCAGGTACCTAGCTGGAATAATAATGAGAAGAGCTGGTCACCATGGATGTCAAGAGCTGGAAACTATTCACTATGAATGGAGGATTCCACACGAAATCCAGCACCCAGAGACTGTAGACCAGCTGGATGAAAGGAGATAAGTGTTTAGGCCACAGTCCTGGATGAAACACAGAGCATCCACAAGTACATCATGAAGATGAACTACTAAGTAAAGGGCAGAGACAAAAAACAGATAGAAAGCAAAGGAGGAGGTTCCATGGCAAGATAAAGCTCTCCATAAGGTGTACCACCAAAAGTTAGTGGATGTGGTTCATATTACAAAATCCTACCAGTGGTTGTAAAATGCAGGACTGAAAGACAGCACTGAGGCACTAATGTTAGCAGCACAGGAAAAGGCACTCTGCACCCGATCAATAGAAGAGGATGTCAACCACACCAGACAAGACCCAATTTGTAGATTGTGCAAAGAGGCCTGTGAGACAATCTAGCCTGGTGGAAGAGGTTAGCAGGGAGAAAATACACTAAAGATACCTAAATGCACAGAATATGGGCTGGACCTGCCTAATTCCAGATGGGAGATATCAGATGGGTAGTTAAGAATGACAGGGCTAAGATCATGTGGGACCTTCAGATCCAGATGGACAAGCAACGAATGGCCAACCAGCCTGGCATTATGGTGGTAGACCAGGAACAGAAGACTGCGGTGGATGTGGCAATAGCCAGTGACTGTTACATTAGGAAGAAGGAACATGAGAAGGTGGAAAATACCAAGAACTGAAAGAAGAGCTAGAAAGGCTCTGGTAAGTGAAGGCAGTAGTAGTCTCAGCTGTGATAGGAGCATTCGAGGCTGTGACTCCCAAGTTGTGGAAGTGGCTTCAGCAGATTCCAAGTGGGACATCCAAAATCACTGTCAAGAAGAGTGCAGTTCTAGGAACAGCTAAGATACTGCACAGAACCCAGGCCCGTAGTAAAAGACCAAAGAATGAGGGATACACAAAAATACCATTGGAAGGGTGAGAAAGTCAATTTATATAAATAGACATATATTTTTTTTTGTTGTTCTAATTTGCAAAATCTTATATTCCCAGATCCTCAATGTTGATCCTAGAGAATGATAAACATTATCCTGTGTAATAATATTTTTCGAAGAACCTTCATTTTCTACTAAAGCTTCCAAAATGCGATCAGCCATATGGTTTCTGTGAAGAAATATTCAAATTATTTCAACACGCGTATGTGAAAAAAATGACTAATATTTATGTAGATAGCATTTGTTGATAAATAGTGCTATGGTGTTAAAATCTTGAATAATTCCCCAGAATAATTTAATAATTTCAAACATTTACCTTTCATTCATGAGGAGAACTTTAAACATGCATCGTATTCGTCATTTCATTCATGATTTACTGAAAAAGGGGAAAGATGTATTCATCTGTTTAATTTATTGAAAAAGTACATCAAAAAATGCTTGGCGGATGTAGCCATTTCCCATTTTGACCGAGAGCATTTGTAATATTGTAACGGCTCTGAGATTTCTCTACTACTACTTTCAAAGGGTTATTCACTGAAGTGAGGAATGCTGGGAATTCAACATGAATGTTAACATTAATGTCTGAAAACCTGAACTGAAAACAAAGCAGATTTTTCTGTTTTGGCTATTTTGTCCTAGATTTTGAAATTCAGTTTGAATTTGTGGAAATTCTCACTGTAGTGAATAATCCTGTTGAATGTAAACAAGGGCATATTAAGAGACACAGACCTATACATTATGCTTGTTTTATGCTTAAAGAAAAACACTTACATTTAATTTATGTTTTATTATCATTATTATTTTAGCACATGTGGTTTATACCTCCTGTGAAAGCAAGCATTCCGTTTCTGTAGCTAAATACAATGAATTGGCAGAGATATGCTCATTAAAGGATCACTATAGGGTCAGGAACACAAACCTGCATTCCTGAGCCTGTAGTGTTAAAACCACCATCTAGCCCCCTGGGCCCCTCATGCCTCCATAAATATAGCAAAATCTAACTGTATTCAAGCCTGAAGCTGTATATCTGCATGCTGTTTGACTCAGGAAAACAAGCAGTCTGCTGACATCATCAGAAGTGGTAGCCTGATCCAGTCACAATGATTCCCCATAGGATTGGCTGAGACTGTCAAGAAGGCAGATCAGAGGCAGAGCCAGCATGATTCAAACACAGCCCTGGCCAATCAGCATCTCCCCATAGAGATGAATTGAATCAATGAATCTCTATGAGGAAAGTTCAGTGTCTGCATGCAGAGGGAGGAGATACTGAATGTTTGGATGCATTTTAGGCAGCCATAACCCAGGAAGGATCTCTAACAGCCATCTAAGGAGTGGCCAGTGAAGTTATCACTAAGCTGTAATGTAAACACTGCATTTTCTCTGAAAAGACAGTGTTTACAGCAAAAAGCCTGAAGGTAATATTCTACTCACCAGAACAAATTCAATAAACTCAATAAACTGTAGTTGTTCTGGTGACTACAGTGTCCATTTAAAGTTTCAAAGGAATAAAGAAAACCATTTTTATATACAAAGATTCCTGCGATTAGAAAGAAACTGGATGTATCAGCGATTCCTCCCAAAACAGCAGGAACATGGTGTAAGTGCTGAGAATTGCCAACATAGTTTCTTGAAAAACAAACAAATAAAACTGCTCATTGTCCAAAAGTATATACATATAAAATATACAAGAGGTTCTGGTCATATTGTTTGTCCCAAGCGTTATTAAACTTGCTATGGGCCTCTATTACAAGGCAGGTAGAGTGGTTACCAAAGCAGTATGTAACAACTTTAGTGAATTATTATCCCTCTCAATTAACCTAAGTAACACAAGCTGTTCCTATGTCACGAAATAAGGTTGTGTCAGTCCTCCAACAATGTTATAGGGTACCGAATGAAACCGTTTGATGACTAAGCTGGTTATACGCTCAAATCATATAATAAAGTTTCAGCGAGATGAAGACAGACAAACAGATATATTCTAGACTAGGGGTAGGCAACCTTCGGCATTCCAGATGTTGTGGACTACATCTCCCCTGAGGCATTGTCCAAATTGTGGCTGTAGGAGCATTATGGGGGATGTAGTCCACATCTGGAGTGATGAAGGTTGCCAACCCCTGTACTACACAAACAGATAGATATACTAGATACATACTAGGCAAACATATGTGTAATTGACACAAAGTTGAGTATGATACAAGTACAGGGAATTAGGTAAAATACCATAAATACACAGGGCGATTATTTCTCATGCTGACAATTTTAAAATAATAAAAATAAAATGTTCTTATTTTTGCAGCTGAGTCCCACCGATCCCCCAGTGTCAACCACATAGTTCATTTTCTTGGGAACGCCTGCGCATTCATTATATTACTATAATAATACAGATGCCATTATTTGTAAAATATTAGGCAGCAGCAAAAAGGTTTATTACTTGACAGTTTTTATCACTTACTGAGAGGTTTGAAAATATCCATATCAATATCAGTTAAAGGCAAAATTCAGGCACCCAGACCACTTCAGTTCATATGAGTGGTCTGGGTGCAATGTCCCATGTCCCTTAACCCTGCATTAGTAATTATTGCAGTTATTGAGAAACTGCAATAGTTACTATCCAGGGCTAACTCCATCTCTAGTGGCTGTCTACCAGACAGCGACTAGAGGGATTTCCTGGGCGGAGCCTGACCCAGCGCTGAGAGACATCGGGGGTGCGAGGGACAGCGCAGGAGGGGAGGGGGAAGGAAGGTGGGCACAAGAAGGAGTGCACTGTAGGATTCTATAGTGCCAGGAAAATGGCTTTGAATAAATGTTTTTCTGATGTCTAAAAAGTTTTCAATATACAGAGAGAAGATGGAGTTAGACACACGGAATTAGCTCTAATTGGATGGGAATAGGAATTTCATCAAATCCTATAAAGACAATAGGGATGGCACCATATAATATAGTGCAACGTATCCAGGAGCTATGTAGACTATGAAAACTGAGGTATACACTTTCACACAAAGTGTAATAATATGGTAGATACTCTTAAATGACCAACTGCAATATATATGGTATAGGTATTCTAATCCCTGATTGGAGGAAGCAATACAGGGTAAGTGGTACCAATGCCAAAATAATATACTTCTAGAAGGAGAAAAGATTATAGTAAGGTCCACTTAAAGTGAAGCATACCAGTATATGGAACTGGTTGCTAGAGGCAATATAAATAATATATCGCTAAAACCACAAAAATAATAATAAAAAGAACAAACTGGGATCAAAACAACCAGTTTATTATTTAAAAGTCAAAAGTTAAAAATGAAGATAGATATCAATGCACAAGAGTGTAACCAGTCTATTGCAGGTAACAAGGGCAAGATAACCTTAATTTCCACCCATGATGTATTTGATTGTTGTCCAAGGTCCATTGAAGGTCAATTATGTTAAATCAATTAGAATAATAAGTAATTTATTTAATAATACAAAGTATAAACATAGTATAAACACAGTTAAAGCATCTCTTACTGGGGGTTTAATTCCAGCATTCCAGAAACACTTGCCCAGTTGAGTTCACTCTAAGTATAAAGGCAAAAGAATACCTGACTTTAAAATAGTAATGTACTCCTCGCTTGGCTAAAATCTGGGTAAAGGGTAGAAGTTACACTTCCAGAGTATGATTTAATTGTGGCTTCTTTAAAAAAATACAGAATGTCTAAAAATGAAAGCGAGACATAGGGATGTCTGACAAAAACCAGGCTTTTGGGAGGTGTGATGCTCTACTTAATAGCCATTTTTATATGGAACATTTAAAATATACATCTTTCCTTTTAGTAATGAGAGTATGAGGTTTCAATTTAAGAAAACCCAGGCTCCCAGACTGTCATCTGTTAGTTTGGAGCTACGTTACGACTCTCCGAGTATCCCCAGATAAGAAAGAAGAGCATACATTACTCAAAAGCTGTCCTTGGCAAAAGAAACATTTATCTGGCTTTATAAATATTTAATCTGGGACAGTTCAGCGGAGACCCACGTGGGTACCAAACATTGTTGGGCTTAAATATGCAGTGAATCTGCAATAGCTCTTCCTGACCTCTTTATTACATTGTTTGTGACTTGCGGAGTTGGCTGGTTATAGACACCCTGTTATATAACGCACCATGTATTTTTAATGGGGATTCCCACAAGATAAACAACTGCTGTTTTCAGAATCCAGCTGCACCTTGCTTATTTTCTGACTGCGTAGATTTGCCTTATGGCGAATTGAGATGTTTAGGCATAGTGACAATGCTTGCTAAGAAATCCGTTTGTCACATTTATCTGTGTGACAGCTTTTAACTATGGGCACTGCTCGCCACAGACAACTGCTATTGTACAAGTCCCTCCAGTAAAAATAATTATAGCCTTCAAAAATAAAACAAAAGGAAAAATGAAAAACTGCTGTGGTCTGTAGAAGAAATTGGTTGTTCCTCAAGCCTTTTGCCCAAGATTGTCAGGGTTATGCAATAAAGTAGGAACTCCAGGTAAATAAAATGCTAAACTTGAAAAATGCTATATCTTCCTTGTTTTAAGTTAAAGGCCACAAGGTGTATAAACAAAAAGATTGATGCGCATATGGACGAAACGGCTGGATTGCAACTGTGTTTGCGTTTAGTAAATATCACAATTGCAAATTCCGGTTTTTTTTTAAAACAACTTTTACTGATCCATACCAAATTCAGTTCTAAATGAATAATGCAGTATGTCAGTGCATGAGTCTGTGTGTTCTACAAGAAAATCGGCATACAATAAAACATGAGTTGGTACAAATGTTGCCCTTTTCCCATTTTCTATATTATTTGAAATAATTATGACTTGCCAGGAGTTTGACTTTTTTTTTTTTATAAATTAATGTAAGAGAGGTTATGGAAGACGTCGAAAAATGTATCCTATACTTTATGTTTTCATTCCTTCTAAAAGGGGTTTATACATGTCTAGCTTGATCAAAGATAAGGATGACAGAAAGTGTCAGCTCTTACAGGATTTCAATGACTCATACTCCAGAAAATTATGACTTTCCATTGCTGTGAAATGTTTTCTTTCCATTTCTGTCTAATACCACATAATAGAACATTTACTGAACTGAGCAAAGCCCTTGAAAAGACAGGGTATGACTCATAGGTTATTCAAGATTTCGGACAATCCTGGCTAAATTGTATCACACCACATAACTCTTTTTTTTTTTAACCTAAAAGCACATTTTAGCCTTTAAATTTCTGCAATTCAAATGGTTTTTGTTTCATTTACATATGATCTATAACATATTTAAAGGGTATACATAATCTTAATAGTATATATATTTTTTTTAAATTCAAGAATGTCTATTTTTCATTCACATAAATTACCCCATATATTTTATTTATTTATTTATAAAATATTTTACCAGGAAAGATACATTGAGATTTCTCTCGTTTTTTTGAAGTATGTCCTGGGTCCACAAATCATTGCATTGTTACAATTAGGGTACAATAAAATACAAAAACAATATTAATACACAATAAATACAAAATTTAACATAGAACAGGCAGGAAATATATAATCAACCATGACAGGTGCATTCTGTTTTGAGGTATGTAGAGAGGGATCTCTTAAAGGACTTTAGGCTTAGGGAAGATTTTAAATTGTGCGGGAGGTCGTTCCACAATTGCGGTGCTCTGTAGGAGGAGGAGGATCGGGCTGCTTTCTTTTTGTATTGAGGTAGACTAACTAAAGTGTTGGTACTGGATCGGAGGTTATAGGAAGTGGGAACAGCTGGGGAAAGCATTGTGTTCAGGTAGGGTGGGAGTTTCCCAGAAAAGCTCTTAAACACAAGGCTGGAAAGATGAAAGGTGCGTCTGGATTCCAGCGACAGCCAATTTAGTTCTTTTAGCATATCACAATGGTGAGTCCTGTAATTACATTGTAGCACAAATCGGCAGAACGAGGTATACAATGTGTTGAGTTTATTAATGTGGGATTGTGATGCAGATGCATATACTACATCCCCATAATCAATGATTGGCATCAGCATTTGCAGTACAATCTTTTCCTTTACTGTAGGGCTTAGGCAGGATTTGTTTCTGTACAGGGCACCTAGTTTTGGATAAAGTTTAGATGCAAGCTTTTCTATGCGCAGGCCAAAAGATAGACTGGGGTCTAACATCATACCCAAGTATTTGAAAGAGTGGACTGCGGTCAGTGTGCCATTTGAATTTGTTTTGATGGATAGGTGGGAATTGTGTAATTTGTGTAATTTAGGTACTGTTCTAAAGATCATTGCAACAGTTTTGTCAGTGTTCAGGAAGAGTTTGTTTTTTGCGATCCACTTTTCTACCTCTGTAAATTGGTCTTGGAGCACAGCCTCAAGCTGCGGTAGATCGGAATTGCTCGCATAGATTACTGTGTCATCTGCGTACATGTGTACATTTGAGGATTTGCAGACATTAGGCAGATCATTTATAAATAATGTAAATAGTAGGGGGCCGAGAATGGAACCTTGGGGAACACCACACGTGACTGGGAGAGGGAGGGAGTCACTGTCTGAAATGGACACATATTGCGAGCGATCCGATACATACGATCGAAACCAGTTTAGCGAACGATCACCAATACCTGAGTTTTTGAGTTTGTGCAGTAGAATGTCGTGGTCTACTGTGTCAAAGGCCTTAGCAAAATCAAGGAAAATAGCTCCAGTTAGGTCTCCCTGTTCTATACCAGTTTGGATGTCATTGCAAACTTTTAAGAGGGCAGTTATAGTGGAGTGATTCTGGCGAAAGCCCGATTGACCAGGGGTCAGATAGTTTGTATATAAAAATCATGAATCATATACACATAATTATATTATTGTAAAATAACGAATACTGCAAGCAATTCTTCCATTTTGGAGATGGTATTGGGATAAAGATTGTGGATGGTCATGCTGTGCTATACAACATTACCTCCACCACCCGCATTCTGCAGCTTGAGGTCAGTGTAAGCTGCACCTCATTTGAGAGGACAGAGGAGGGCACTATTGTGATATTAAGCTGCTAAGTACAAGCAGAAGTTTGCGTCTTGAGTATTCTGGATTTGCAGTGATAACATGTAAGGAACCATTCTGACCACAATATGATAAAGTGATTAATATTAAATTATATGCTGCTGTAATTTACCACAAACACATGCGTGTAACTAGCTACAGCACATTCACTACCTGTAAACAATGTAAAAAATCAGGTCGGGTTAGGTATGTGTGTGTGCTGCATTTAGTGACTACAAGAGCAGCATTGGGTGGTTCTTATCCATAGTGAATTATCTCTCCATCCACTTAATTACGAAAGTTTACACATAGCCAATTTCTTAGCATGTCCATCCAGAGGACCATTTATTTACTGTAATTCCTACACCGTTCACAGTTCAGGAATTCGGATACTTTCTTTAGTCATTTTACTATTTCAAACATATTGATTTGGAATACAGAGCAAAAAAGAATTGTCCATATATTTAGGAACTGCCTGCACAACAGATTAGAAAAGGGATTTTTTTATTTTTTTTTAATTATAAGCACTATAAGTAACAGAAAGAATATCAGTGAGAGCATATTCACTGACAAATTATTCCTAAAGCCAGTAATTCGAAACTGGTCCACCAAAAATAGATTTTTTTTTCAATTTTAGGCACTCTGAATATAACAAAAAAAGTGTTACTTTAATAACAAAAACAGTAGCAAAAAAATGTTCTTAATAAGTTTTTTTTTAAATAATGGTATAGAATCAATTAATTTGTTAATGATCTTTGGTGTGCTGTGATTCACCTACATTCTTAGGAAATATAATTAATGAACAAAAACCTTGCATATTAATATTCCAAAGCAAAATAAAGATTATTTTTTAAATATTACTTTTACAAGAGAAACTTTGAAACATTTTTGTATGTCCATGTGTGTCTTTAAACTATGAAGAAAAAGCAAGGTTTTGATATTTTATTAATATCGACAAGAACATTTTGACTTTGGTTTGTATGCCGGAGGGGTTATAATGTTCAGAATTCCCAGATAAAGTTCACACCATTTTCAGTAGAAATTCACATTTTAAAACTATGGATCTTGTTTTTAAAAGGCTCCCTTATTTAAGCAATACTCAATAATTCGAATAGTGCAATTTTTACATACCACTCTTACTTTGAGTCACACCACCACCATTCTAAATGAAAGAATTGCAGATATATTGATGATTTATTTTTAATTTGGGGTGGTAGAGCCTCCAGGTATTTTTTAGTGAACAAATAATTCACAATTCTCATTATTCATAAATAACATGGTATAAAATTAAAAAAGTAAATTTAGAACCAATAAAGTACAAGTTTTGGATCTGAGTTTACATTGAGAATGATAAAACTGCTATATTGAAATAGAGAGTTGTAATTGTAGTCACTGGGTTAATAATGTGCCATAGAGTCAGTTTATCAGATTTTTTTTTTTTTTTTCTTTAAAGGCAAGGTTTTTAATCATCATAGTGGAAATATGAGCTGGGTTTCTTTCCATGTAAACATTGTTGGGAATTTAAAACCACTTCTTTAAAGAAAAATAAGATAGCTACCTTTAGCTCTTATTCTACTAAGAAACAATTTAACGTTAAACATTCCCTGTCTTGTAATACTTCCAACGTTATCTATCAAACGTTATCTATCTTTTGTGGTATCCTTGTGGACTACAATATGTAGAAAGGGCCACAAGGGCACTAAAACCAGGAGTTGCTGAACACAATAATATTCTTAAAGGATAAAAAAAAACAGAATGTTTCGGCATATTTCTTTCTGGTTCACCAAGAAGAACCATCCCTCCTTTCTTTTGAGGCCTTATAGAAAAAGAAGACACATTTGAGAGTTTTGTGAGTTATGAAAAACTGAAACTAAATGAATCTTTGAAATAGATATTCTGGCTCCAGCCGGTCTTAATTTGTATTTTCACTTAAAAAAAAAAAAAATTCCTAGAACTTTAAATATGTGAGATTTGAAGGTATTGGAGTTCAGCCGGACTCACGTCCAAAAAATCTCCAATAAGTATATAACACAAAATCAACCAAAAGTGTTCTTCATAGAGAAATATGTAAAAAAAAAAAACAAAGAAAAAAAGGTTCACCTGTCAGTAGACAGTGGAGCCTAATCTAAAATTAGGTGCCTTGTTGCACGAAACGCGTTAGGCTATTTTACTGGGAAATACTTTCTTAGGTTTTGCACTGCTATGACCCCTTTTTTGTCTTTTTATTTTTACAATTTTTTAATAAAAGGTATATTTTACTTAAACATGGTTTGCATCTTCTTCATTTCATATATGTTTCTCAGTGTTAGCTGGTGTATCTATGGATTTTTCCCTGTTGGACTTCGTGTACTTATTCCTTTAAAGGACCACTCTAGGCACCCAGACCACTTCAGCTTAATGAAGTGGTCTGGGTGCCAGGTCCAGCTAGGTTTAACCCATTTTTTATAAACATAGCAGTTTCAGAAAAACTGCTATGTTTATGAATGGGTTAAGCCTTCCCCCAAATCCTCTAGCGGCTGTCTCATTGACAGCCGCTAGAGGCGCTTGCGTGATTCTCACTGTGAAAATCACAGTGAGAGCACGCAAGCGTCCATAGGAAAGTATTGATAATGCTTTCC
>OW240922.1:78364049-78434066 GCA_933207985.1 Pelobates cultripes
TGTCTGCCTGACTGTGCCTGTGTGTTCCTATCAGTTCCTGTTTGTGTCTCCATATGCTTATCTTTGTATGTGTTTGCCTATCTACCCCTTTCTGTGTATGTATGTGTCAGTGCCTGTCTTTGAGTCTGTGCCTGTGTGTGATTGTGCATGTCTGTTTATATATCTGAGTGTGTGTCTGTAAGTAACAGTGACTGTGTAAAATGGTGGAATTGGGAAGAGGCACGGCTGGGGTCCAGAGAGGGACAAAGCGTGGTGTTTTAGGAAAGGCATTTTTTGTTTTGTTTTTTACAGTAGCAACGCCCTTGCATTAGGCCACAAGATCCCTAGCCTAGTTTAAAAATGTGTGTATTTTGGAAAGAATTCATTTTATCTTCCTTTCCACTTCCAAGTAAAACAGACTGCTTCCCTGGGGAAATATACAGAACTGGGACACTGGCATTCACATAACCAAGGAGATGGATTGGTGTGCCAATGAGAGCAAGGTTATTCCCATTAACACTTTAGCGGTGACAGATGCTACTAAATAAGTTTAGGTATTTCAAAATGTTAAAATGATCAAAAAAAGAGCACAAATCTCAGATTAGCCAAATGACATATTTGCTAATGAAGTAACAGAATAGATATTTCAAGTATTGTCAAAGGATTAATGCTAATTCTTTGATACTCCAAAATGGCAAGAATATTTTCTTCTGAATCTGCACGAATAGATCCTTGAAGGGTGAACTCTTTGGATTTGTAAAGGTCTATTGTTTCCTGACTCCCAATGTAATTATGTTTCAAGGTCTCTGTCAGTCTCAGCTGCACTACCTTTACTGGAAACCTGGTGGATGGATCTATTAACTTATGTTAAATTGCTGTTTGCTTATATTTCTGCTGAAACAGTGCATAACACGATGCATAGACTCAAACCATAGACTAACCTCAAGATTGATTCAAGACTGTCCAATTTATTTAAAAAGGAAAGCAGATTTTCTGGTTATTCTTTCATAAGATTTACTTAATCATCAACAATGCGATTACTGATATTACCTATAATCATAACAATCTGGTCTCTGTGGACTTCTAATGGATAATCTGACTCAGAAACGGGCATAGTGGGCCCACCTGGGACTCATGCTATGGCTGTGGGGAGGACTTCCTTGTGACATTAGAGAGATCAATAGTGTCCCCCTTCACTTGCTCGAATGACTTTACTGGTCTGATATCTATTATGTGCAGCTCACTTTAAGAGCTTCCTTGCTGTTCCCTGGTGCTTTCTTATTATGTTATTATCTTCATTTTATTTTTATAAATATATTTCGTTTAATATCTTATACGGATAAATTGAATCAGTGTACAGTGATCAGAACAGGCAATCTAACTAAGAAAGCGTTATTTGAATTTGGATACAGAGTCTATTTTCAATATATGACCAGCCTTGGGGAAGGTTAGAGTAGCTAATTTAATTCTATTAATATATACTGCTTCTACCAACACTATCAACCTCCCCCCCCCCACATGAACACACTGTAACTACACATACTGCCAGCCGCACTGTACACACACACACACACACACACTCTCTACAGAGACACACATGCTGACACACATACACAAAAATACATATACTAACAGACAAGGCAGCCATCAGAAATTGTGAGGCCGTTAACACAGCACAAAGCCTGGGGGCCAGCCCACAGGGCCCATCCCCACAATTTGTGTTTGAATGTAAGCATGTTTTTGTAAGAAATATGTGTGTGAATCTTGGTGTTTGAATGCAGGCCTGAATTTGTGTGTAGTGTATACATGGACACGCATACACACACACACACACATACACACAGTTACACACACACTGACACAAAAGGACACACATATACACACACTGATACACACGCTGATACAGAGATACACATACTGACACACAGACATACATACTGAGACCTACACACACATACAAACATACTGACACATACTGAAACGCAGACAGACATACTGATACACACACACATACTGACACAGACAAAGAGACACATATACAGACACACACGCAGCTCTTTTTTCGGCCACCCTCCTGTTTCTTACCTTTTGGGTGGCTTGGGCTGATGGGAGTTGATCTGGCTCACCTCTCCTCATGGCCTCATCTCTGTCCCCTCCCACGTGGAGTAAGCTGGGAGGAAGTGGCCAGACGTTACTTACTCCCAGCACTGGCTGTGGCTGACATCGTAACAGGGGGTCTGATCGTGCTATTAAAGGGCCGCAGCATTGACTAGGCTCCCTCACACACACACACAACACTCACATAAATAGAGCCCACGTCTCTAGGGGGGGTCATCCTGCCTGGGGCCCTGAGCAATCTTAATCTGGCTCTGCTGCTATCATTGAAAGAGTGGGGCACTGAATTTTGATATAGGAGATTTAAAATCCAATTTTTTATGATATAGTCAGTCTATGGTCCTTAACATGTTAAAATATATATATAATTATGTCTTGCTTTGTTTTGTTTTTTACATTTTGTAAAATTGTCTGAAATAATTACAACTGCTAGATGCATAACAATCGTTTGGCCATAACTGTCAGGAGACACAGAGACAGATATCTGCCATTACTGTGAGAGAAGCTCTAAGCAAAACGTGATCGTGCCATTTTACAGTGCTCTAATAATAATAATAAAAAAAAATCAGACAGTACCCTCTAGTGGTCTAAAGTTATTATGTCAGTTCAATATTTTTTGTTATGATTTTGGTACACATGCTTTTAGTGACTGTATAATGGCACTTGGCCTAATAACTTGATCAACAACATGGTAAATTAATAATGTCTAGATCACAATTTTAGCTGAAAGGTACACTCTAGCAGTACAAATACAAACATGTATTTCTAATGCTAAAGTGTTTATCTTCAACACCCTCCCCCACGCCCAATTTAAAAAACAAACTTTTTTTCCCCCCTTATCTATAGTCCCACACAACACTGCTCCCCCGCCTGCTTAGCTCATCAATGACACCAATGACCTCAGTTAATCCAAAGCATTGTGAGGCCACTACGCGTGTGTCCCAACCGCCATGCTGTGTCAATCAGCATCTCCTCAAAGAATGTGATGATGCTGAATGACTTTAGTGCAAAGATTGTAGGACCACAACAGGAAGATCCTCAAGAAGTTGTCTGAGTAAGAGCAACAGCATTTTCGTATCTCTAGGAATCAATGTAAACATAGCCCTTCTCAGAAAAGGTAGTGTTTACATTGCAAAGACTACAGGGACAGTCTATTTGCACCAGAACCACTACATTAAGCTGGAGTGGTTCTGGTGTTTAAAAAGGCAGGTTGGAATGCCACCACTTTAATGCATTGTGGATATGAAAAAAAAACAAAAAACCAATCTTGACCTCTGGATATGCGCCTACTATGTTGAGGTCCTGAGAGGTTTTCTTAGGCCAGGAGTGGTAAAATCGCTATACAACTACAAGTCCCATGATGCTTTATGAGAGAGATTCATTGGCATCTCTACTGAACTTCTTCCAAGTGTCCGTTTAACTATCTTATGTTCTTTATGTGGGAATATTTTTGTGGTATAAAATCGTACGTCATTAAATGTAAGCTCTTTTTTGAGAAATACAAAATGCGTTTATTTAGACATAGAAAAGTTGTACCAGAAGAGTTCTTACTTTGCATTCATAATGAAGCAATACATTTGAAAATATTAAAAGTTGCATATACATATATAAACATAAACCGTTTCCGAAATTTTTATATTTTCAAATGAATTGCTATATATAAATATATATATAATATTTGTGTTCGGGGCAAATAGCCGTATATGGAGTAAGGTTCCAGCATAAGCGTAGGATAGTATAAAGGGAGCAAGTCGGTTGTGGTGTGCCGAGACCGACGATACGGTAGGCCTGTAAATAAAGAGGGCCCACCAAGGAGTAAGTAAGTAAAGTAAATGGAAAGAAAAGAGAAAGTGTTGAAATGAGGAGTGGGTGGGAGGGTCATTCTGATGCTGACCTCAAGCGATATGAGTCAGGTAAGGGGTGTCCCTTATATAGGGGAGTGAATTAATTTAAGCCCCTCCCACAAATACAGGCCAAATGGCCTTAAAACTTGTGTTCGGGGCAAATAGCCGTATATGGAGTAAGGTTCCAGCATAAGCGTAGGATAGTATAAAGGGAGCAAGTCGGTTGTGGTGTGCCAAGACCGACGATACGGTAGGCCTGTAAATAAAGAGGGCAAAAAGAATAATCAAAGATTTAATACAGTCAACAATATATACAAATTAACCAGACATTTCCTTAAATGCATTACGGTATTTAATTCCTGGAAGGATTTTTGAAGGTAGGAATCTAGGACTGCAACTGGACACCATTTGTTGTGGGTAGGATAGTATGTTATCTCTACTGTTGGTGCGTGTTGACTCGTTTCGGAATGTGGTAGTGCCAATAGGTAATGATATACGTGTTTACATACGTGGGATCGTTGAAGACAATGATCTGTCTGAGTGGTGGTTATGGTAGTGGATGCTCTGGCCTGAGAAAGGCATAAAAGGCAGTGTGCATGGTGGTAATGGCCAACTTGGTAGTATAATTGAATGGTTGTAGCTCTAATAGGTCCGATAAGGATGGAAAAGTTGGATGGCTATTGGTAATATCTGAGAGGAACGTGGGGGGATGGATTCCTGAAAACCTCTGAGTATATTCTTGTCTGGTATGATAGCATGTAGTTATGGTAGTTTTGGCCATAGGTTATCCTGTGTTGTTGAATGCCTGTAAAATATATAATTAATGGTGTGTGAGATGGTTTTAGTTTAAGGTGGCAAAAAATGAAGCAAAACCTAGGAGAAATGTTATGACACAGGTTGAGCTATGTCGTGTTCCAATGAGATTCTTTAAAGCCAGGTGAATAGGTGTTATGCGTTCTACAAGTATGGGATGAAAGTGCTAGGTGGGATAGTGCATGCAATGCTGCATGAGTATGTCTAATCCATGATTTTGTCTCTGGAACGAAAGAGTGGCCGTGACTGTATGGGCGGCTGTAGGAAGCGTATGATGAACGTGCCTGGAATATAAATGAGACAATTGTCGGCAAGGATGTATACCAACGCCTGGTACATGAAAGTAAAAGAAATGTGGTAAGTGGCCAACCAAGTGAGTTCCCCAGCAATACCATGATCGTATGGATGATGAGTGGCATTTGTTGATGATATGACATGTGCTTAGTTGTCTGAGTAACAACGGATTGATGACCCTGACCATGATTTACCCCATGCCACAGCAGCTGCTTTTAGCGGGGATAGGATTGCCCATTTTATGCCATGTAAGTGCCAGTTTGTAGGGTAGATGGTAGCAGTTTACTGTGTTGATGATATTGGTCTTACTTAACGAAGCTTCAACCCATGCTTGAGTGATAGCTGTAAAGGTAGATCAATGGTGTGTATAGTAAGGAAACTCCTCGGAAGGTATGAGGGAGTTGAGACTTGGGGTAGCGAAGGTGTGTGGTGCCAATAAGTCTATGGTTAGTCTTTGTTTAAGGGAAGATTCCCTTGTGACAATACCAATGTGTTTGTGTTTGGTGCCATTGTAAATGGTGGAGATTGGAAAACCCAAGTAAAAACCCCTCTGCAAATCTTGGCTATGAGTGTGTTTACAGCCGACGGTTCTGTTGTGCTGACTGTAAGTGAGGGCATACTATATTCCTTGAGAGTTTATTTATGATACCTGTATGGGAGCCCTTTGAAGCTCCAGAGCCTTAGTAAATCTACTACAAGTCTGGAAGGGTGATGAGTCAGTAGTGTTGAAAATGCATTGGTGTGTACAGATGGTGAGTACGTTATTTGTAAGTTGTATTGGGACACATGGTTTGTCATGTGCCCTGAATGATTTGAACATATATGCAACAGTCTATATGCAATGCAACTACTAATACCAATTGTCTCTGGTAGTTCAGAGGTGCTGGTACCTGGAGCCTGAGAGTGCTCGCCCGTTTGTTTGGGAGAAAATCCCTTCTGGATGGGTACCTGCACAAATAAGCATCTCTACATATTCCAAATGCCAGCACAACCAAGGGATGGTCAGTTCCCGATTTACCTAGAATCCCTGGGTCTGACCATCATAGATACATCATCATACATATATATGCCTTGTTTCCCCAATGTGCCGGGATCATATGTGCAGGGTTAACATCTTGAACCAAGTAACCGAGTTTCGGTTGGTGCTGGTTGTACAGTAGCGTGAGGCCCAGCCTTTTGAGGGCTGTGACTGACTCGAGATTGCCAGTCTGTCGTAAATTTTTTGGCTCATGAGTTTATGAGTAAGGCTAGCATGGCCTGGGTGTCACCTGAGTTGGTGTTGCTGGGCCTTCCCCCTCCGTGTTGTCCATTGCTGTATGGAGGAGTTTGAATAACTCTGCTTTCCTTGCTGTGGCAGGGTAGGGGATTTGTCGCCTCCTTAGGTCGGAGCCACATCTCCTCTGCTTGAAGGTGTATCACTTCTACCCGGGGTGCCAGGAAGAGGTGATTCTTCACCATCTTTTTGAGAAATACTTAAATAACAATAAAGATTGCAATTATTATTTGTACCCAGGGGTCTTGTACTGGCTTGCTAGCTAAGCCGTAAGGCGAAACGATTAGGCTTGGTGTTTTTTGGTGACTGGTGAGGCCCTGCTAGTTGCCAAGTGGCTTGAGAGGCTCTATCTATGCTTGGCGCGAGGGGATTTTGTGTGGCCACCGAACGTTGTGGCAGGATGTTGGCCTCTCGGTGACAGTAACCAGAAAATAGGAAGGGGAGTGACAGGTGAGGCCCTCTCTATGATACAATGCGAGGCGGCTAGCTCACGAGTGGCCCGAGGGGTGTATGCCTCCGAGTGTGAGGCGGGGTGTTGGCCTCGCGGGACCACTAACCAAAGCGTAAAGCAGAGAAAACAGGAGTAATACCTATTGGGCCATAGAACCCTAATTGCCAGTACATTACTACTATTCCAGGGAAGGTAAGAGATGAAGGTGTATCACTTCTAGCCGTGGTGCTAGGAAGAGGTGATTCTTTACCATCTTTTTGAGAAATACTTAAATAACAATAAAGATTGCAATTATATATTTGTACCCAGGGGTCTTGTACCGGCATGCTAGCTAAGCCGTAAGGCGAAACGATTAGGCTTGGTGTTTTTTGGTGACTGGTGAGGCCCTGCTAGTTGCCAAGTGGCTTGAGAGGCTCTATCTATGCTTGGCGCGAGGGGATTTTGTGTGGCCACCGAACGTTGTGGCAGGATGTTGGCCTCTCGGTGACAGTAACCAGAAAAATAGGAAGGGGAGTGACAGGTGAGGCCCTCTCTATGATACAATGCGAGGCGGCTAGCTCACGAGTGGCCCGAGGGGTGTATGCCTCCGAGTGTGAGGCGGGGTGTTGGCCTCGCGGGACCACTAACCGAAGCATAATGCAGAGAAAAAAGGGGGTAATACCTATTGGGCCCTAGAACCCTAATTGCCAGTACACTATTACTATTCCAGGGAAGGTAAGAGATGGATAACTACGTGAGCAGGTGTACGTACCTGGTAGTTGGTATTGAACCTGACAATCCGTATAGGTTTTTTAGCAGTAACTGTAACCTGAATGGATAAAATCGTATGGCATAAGGAAATATGGCATAGACCAAGCTTATCTTAAAACATACAGTATATGTGAAAGTAAAGTTCCGTGATATGTAAATATTAAACATCATATCCATACTGGTTAAATATGTATCAATCTTAACCCATTAAGTGCCGTATGTAAGTGAACCATATTACCAGTTACGTATATACAGATGCGTGTGCTACTGTGTAATAATATGTGTATTTATAACAGATATTGATATACTGCTTGCTATGTGAATTGTTGTATGCCTTATTGAATGGCAAGTGAACATGGAGTTGCAAAATGCAAGTGCACTGGAGATCTGCCGAGTGCCCTATAGGTGGCAGTGTAGTTGATACTGATTGGTATGTGAAATGTTGTTTGTCTGTTGACCTATAGGGGTCAGTGTTTTGGTGTTTGTAAAACCCCATGAAAAACCCCATGAAAATTGTCAATGTACTTGACAGACCTGTAGGTGGCAGTGTTGATAGAACCACGGTTAGTCTTAATGTGAAATGTAAATTATTGTGAATTAAACCTGAAGTTGAGCCTGTGTTGGAGTTTAATTCATGGTTTATGGTTATGTTTAAAACAATCTTATGTGTAATTTATATTGGCTGGTAATTGTATATGAGATGTGAAGACAGTTTTGCTGTTGACCAGTAGAGGTCAGAAATGCTGATTGTATGGTAAAATACCCTTTAACCCCTGAAGGATACATGACATGTGTGACATATCATGATTCCCTTTATTCCAGAGTTTGGTCCTTAAGGGGTTAATCCAAATGCAAGGTTAACGTGAGATTTTGAGAGTGACCTGTAGGGGTCAGTGTGGTTTATGTGAAACATTGTTTGTGAGCTATGCCCCAGCATTATAGTTGTGTGACAGGGAAACAAACAGTGCCGTTTGACAATATACAATAAGTGAACATAATAGCTTAATAACAGTCATTGTAACAAACCAAAGTTCTGTTCATGGGTTGTAAACGCACGAAGCGTGTGTGTAGTACAATAGTAAATGCATGAACTAGTACCCGTTTGGTAGAAAATTGCACGAACCGTGAGCCTGGTATGTCAGGGAAACAAAACGAAACGAGCAGTGATATTCGAAATGCACGCACAGAATTGCCTAGTATGTTTAGGCAATTGAAACAGAATGTGTTCCCGTTTGGAAGTATGCTAATGCTCGAAATGAGCCAGTGACAGATATAAACAAGTGAATTTAAACAAATGATATGCATGAACATCCAATGGTTTTAGGACAGATTTAGACAAAATGCAGCCGTAAAGTGAGGACCTGACCCGTGCATGGTGCCGTGGGACTGATGCCTGGCGTAACGGGTAGGTCGACTTACGGTTTGTGAGTCACTTGGACACCATCCACAGCGATAGATTGAAGAAAGAAGGTGGTAGGCCGGAAAAGCCTGTGGCTGAATTCCTGACACAGCTCAGCTTAGAAAACCTCATGGAGTAATCAGGTAAAATGGCGTCTGGATGACCCGGAAGTGGAAATCATTCTGATGCTGACCTCAAGCGATATGAGTCAGGTAAGGGGTGTCCCTTATATAGGGGAGTGAATTAATTTAAGCCCCTCCCACAAATACAGGCCAAATGTTAAAACATATATATATATAGAGAGAGAGAGAGAGAGAGAGAGAGAGAGAGAGAGAGAGAGAGAGAGAGAGAGAGAGAGAGAGAGAGAGAGAGAGAGAGAGAGAGAGAGAGAGAGAGAGAGATCTCTAAAAAAAATCCAATAGTCGGGGGCGGGGCCCAACCGCCATGCTGACCAGTCGCGGGCTGGAGAGGCTCCTGCAGGATCTGGCCTAATTTGGAGGAAAAATCCAAGCTTAAAGCCTGACTCAGAGCCAAGAGACCACCTCTCATGTCCGGGTGGTTGCCGGTGCCACTGTGGTCCCTGAGATTGGGAGTTTTGCAGCCCCAGAGGGAGATGCGAGATTTCGGGGTCTGCAGCCTATGTGGGTGGAGAGCGGGTCGGATGGCCGCCGTCCTGTTTCGGAACCTGGCTGCCGCGCAATAGCCCAGTGATATGTATCACGGGCCCCTGCTTTCCCCCCCATGGACTGGGGGGGATATCCCGGTCCTCACTGGAGGGAACCACCGCCTAAGTGACCCACCGAGCACACCTAGCACCCCACATCCTATGCTTGGGTGCCAAAATGGCAGTGACGCGACTGAAGCTGAGAACAGCATCTGCATCTACCTAAAAACAGCTCTGCCCGCAGGTCAACAAGCAGCATACACGGGCCACGGAGCCCGAACCTGCAAATAAGCGTTGGACCCTCTAAAAAGCCCCTGCTTACCCACTCACAGATCAAGCCTGGTTCCACGGCTGGGCGGGAGTGGGGAACCCCCAAAGTTGAAACCTCGAGAGCCCGACCAGAAGCAGACACCAAGCGTCAGGGGGATGGAGGAGCAGACAACCGCCAGCAAATGCAGCAGATCTGCCAATCAATGCACCCCAGAGGTCCCAGGCCACAAGACCAGATGGAAAGGGCGACATAAACGGCAAAGCTCCAGTGGACTTCTCCAACACATATGGGCCACCCGATTGACAGTATGCTTTAGGCTCTGTGGCTACCAACTCTCTGCATAAGGCATATAGTCTAGGCATAGTTCCTTCCATCTTGACACACTCATGATTCTGCTTACACTTACTATGACTAACCCAACCAGTATCTGCCCACTCAACATACATAGAATTAAGCTAGAACACTCAACATACTAGAACTAAGCGCAGTAAAACGAATTCAGACAGCCTAAGTAAATTTTATTAAGCGTGTTTAGTCAGTCGGGCAGGCCTAAATGTTTTTTCTCACTTTGCTTCCCTCTCCTAACAAACGTGCACCGCTTGCTTAACAGTTACGTGAACCTCACACACAGTGATATTTATGTTCGGGTTAATGTATATTGCTTGCCTTACTCACTTGTGAACTGTAATACTTGACATATGTCCTGCTTTCCGCTACCTGCTACCACTCATTACCTATATATTTAGCGTTGTATTACTGAGCTTATCACTGATATTGTGGCAGAATAAGCCGATATGTTCACTTATGCATCCAAAAATAAAGAATTAAAAAAAATTCCAATAGTGATTGTATTTCTGATTAATCAATCAATTGCTTTGCTATATAAGTTTGGTTTTATCATATGTATTGTGTGTGATGCATTGATCCGGAGAAAAGCCACGGATGGGGGCTGAAACGTCGATCAGTTTTTAATGGATATGCAATAAAGGAGACTTTTTCTATTAAAAAAAAAAAAAACGTGAGTGCAAGCCTCTTACTACTCATATTATATATATATTTTTCCGATCAAGGTAAGGAAAGTCAAAAATAATCATAGAAAAAAGCAAGATTTTTTATTAAGACGGCACGTCAGAGTTTCCATGTAAATTACATAATCCCCTCCCCCCCCCACATACATGCAGTAAATTGAGAAAATGTAGCAGAACACTTCGTTGGAGGCAAAATTGTTATAAATAGAAAATTACCGCAGATCATTATTTACCTCAGCAACTAAACACCCTAGTACTGACTGGGATGAGGGAACAAGGAGCGGTCACCTAAAGAAAGATGACAGTTCCCACTTAGAGACTGTTCACTTTATATGAAAGATAAACTGCAACTAAATAGTTCACTCCATTAGAACAGGACATTTTAATTTCTGAAGATTCCATTTTTCTTGATCATCTGTATTTTCAAACTCTGCTTATACTACAGCACCTGTGCATTTATTTCTATGCAATAGTTCCATCTAGTGGACAATATTATTACTGCAGAATACAAGTTTCTGCCATACACTACAATAATATATAGTTACAATTGTTGGTTTGTAATGCCAACCAATTTAGCTGTAATAAAATAAAAGTCAGTATTGATGTTTTTACATTACAGTAACAATAAACAAAATGTCTGGCTAATCAGAAACAATGAAACAAAGGGAATAGAATATAAGCAAAAAATACAATACCTGATGGATCCATTCAAACTAACATTTGTTTTCATTTTTTTATTTGAATACAATTCAGGCCTATATACAGAAACATGGTCTTAAAGGACCACTACAAGCATCCATACTACATAATCTCCATGAAGTGGTCTGGGTGTAGTAGTCCTGTATTTTTTCATTTTGTCTTGTAAAAACGGCAATGTTTACATTGCAGGGTTAAAAAACCTATTAGTGACCACTAGAGTCACTAATGCCTCACCCCTAATGCTCCTGTATGAGAATCATTGGATTGGAGAAGAGATAGAGAGAGAGAGAGAGAGAGAGGTGAAACAGCACCGAGGGACTCAAAGCACTGGAAAAATTGTAAGTAAAAAGCATTTTTTTTTTTTTACTTTATTTTTACAGTTAAAGAGTGGAGGGGGCTGAATTTGACCATTTGATGTTTTGGAGAAAATAGATCCATAAATGCATCAATTTGAACACCTGTTATAGAAATACACAGTAGTTATGACATACCTTCCAAGTCTCCCTATTTAGGAGGGACAGTCCTTATTTTTGGACCGAATCCCCTGACCCTATATTTAGTAATTTTTTTAACTCTTTTCTAGGAGCTCCATATTGTTGGTGTGCCTGAGTGTATAACAGAGTTTCACAGCAATAATAATTATACTAATGTGTCTGTAACTGATTACTCCAAGTGCCATGGCCACTTCAGAGATTTAAAAGGGTCATGGTGCCTGGATTCTGTTTGTGCAGCTATTGGCTGTGAAACACTGCATATACAGTGCTTAACCCCTCAGTGCTGGATTGTAAACATAGAAACATAGATAGAAACATAGAATGTGACGGCAGATAAGAACCATTCGGCCCATCTAGTCTGCCCAATTTTCTAAATACTTTCATTAGTCCCTGGCCTTATCTTATAGTTAGGATAGCCTTATGCCGACCCCACGCATGCTTAAACTCCTTTACTGTGTCAACCTCTACCACTTCAACTGGAAGGCTATTCCATGCATCCACTACCCTCTCAGTAAAGTAATACTTCCTGATATTATTTTTAAACCTTTGCCCCTCTAATATAAGACTATGTCCTCTTGTTGTGATAGTTTTTCTTCTTTTAAATATAGTCTCCTCCTTTACTGTGTTGATTCCCTTTATGTATTTAAATGTTTCTATCATATCCCCCCTGTCTCGTCTTTCCTCCAAGCTATACATGTTAAGATCCTTTAACCTTTCCTGGTAAGTTTTATCCCGCAATCCATGAACCAGTTTAGTAGCCCTTCTCTGAACCCTCTCTAAGGTATCGATATCCTTCTGAAGATACGGTCTCCAGTACTGTGTACAATACTCCAAGTGAGGTCTCACCAGTGTTCTGTACAATGGCATGAGCACTTCCCTCTTTCTACTGCTAATACCTCTCCCTATACAACCAAGCATTCTGCTAGCATTTCCTGCTGCTCTATTACATTGTCTGCCTACCTTTAAGTCATCAGAAATAATCACCCCTAAATCCCTTTCCTCAGATGTTGAGGTTAGGACTCTCAAATATTCTGTACTCTGCCCTTGGGTTTTTACGTCCAAGATGCATTATCTTGCACTTATCCACATTAAATGTCAGTTGCCACAACTCTGACCATTTTTCTAGTTTACTAAATCATTTGCCATTTGGCTTATCCCACCTGGAACATCAACCCTGTTACATATCTTAGTATCATCAGCAAAAAGACATACCTTACCATCAACACCTTCTGCAATATCACTAATAAAAATATTAAAGAGAATGGGTCCAAGTACAGATCCCTGAGGTACCCCACTGGTGACAAGCCCAAGCATTGAATATACTCCACTAACTACAACCCTCTGTTGCCTGTCACTCAGCCACTGCCTTACCCATTCAACAATATTGGAATCCAAACTTTAAGATTGCAGTTTATTGATAAGCCTTCTATGTGCAACAGTGTCAAAAGCCTTACTGAAATCTAGGTAAGCAATGTCTACTGCACCACCCTGATCTATAATTTTAGTTACATCTTCGACAGCATCATTGGGACATCATTAGCCAGCTCAGAACAAGAGTTCAGGGCTAGTTAATGTAAAGTTCAATGCATATCGGACATCTGTTGTGGGCATCCAGGACATATTGGCGACAGACAGCCATTGGCAGCACAGCCATCACCAACATGCTGCCTATGTCCTCCCCTCAGGGGACTGCTGATATCATTCTGTGATGGAATGGAGGTAAGTTATAGAAATTTGATTTCATTTTGGCAGGACCAGTACTTTAACCCCTTAAGGACACATGACGGAAATAGTCCGTCATGATTCCCTTTTATTCCAGAAGTTGTGTCCTTAAGGGGTTAAGGTAACCCTTTAAACTACAAAAAACTGACCAGGAATCAGTCTGTGTAAAATAACATACATTGTTCTTATTCTAAATTACATATTGGTTGCACACATTTTTTATAATTTACCTCTAATTACACCCTCACTCACACCCCTAAAATTAAATTGTTCCTCTTTGTCTATGTGAAATGTTGTGAGGTACTGTTTTAAGCCAATGTATTTTACAAACCCCAGGAATGTGTTGATTCCAAAGCAGTGCTACCACTAACAATATTAGCTGTGTTAATATTATTTCATTCACATTTTTTGTGGCCAGCACCTATAAAAACAGCTGTGGTTTAGCTCCTCATGGCAGCACTGGGACTACTCTGTACATTAACCATTTAGGCACTGATGATGTTTGCATTAAATAATAGGTACATGGTAGTGTTTAAATATCACTCATTCTTGATTTAAATGAATCTGCTCTTAAATTCTAGAATTCACCAGCAGAGGTCAGTGTAATTCTGTCACTCTACAGAAAAAACAATTTCCATACAGAACAGCGAAATGTTAGAAGACAAAAAATCATGTTCATCATCACTCACGTTCTAATGTTTAATAACATTAAGTAATGGACAGATGTAGCTGTCTGATAAACATCACCTTGCGGTAGGTAGGCTTATGTACATGGATTTTGATGCCCGACGTTGTAATCTGCTTTTAAAAACACAGCTTAAAAAAAAAGCTACAGGTTTGCTCCAAACAGTTACACCTGCATTAGGAAGGTGACATATGCATGAAAGATGTCAGAATTTTTTATTTGATCAAAACAGCAAATTGCTATGCGCTTGCTGTTTATAGTACAGTCTTTGGTATTAGGAGGTAAACACAGCTGGGTGCCTCTGTCATTTAATTTCTAGGTTTCACTGGGCAAATTCAATAGGCTGCCAATTGCTTGTGTACCTTTAGCTACCTAATCTAATTTGTCCTAGAAGTTCTATTACTGCAGCAAAGGCGTCAGTGAATTTGAACCCTTACAGAATTTATTCTAGAAATGGGCATTAAAATGGTACATGCTGGGTGACAAAGAGTGAGTCATGCGGAACTAAAATACATTTCTATTGTTGGACTAGAATTACCAAGGTTGTCAAAACAGTCGCAGTTGCAGGTTGTTTTCACTTCTGCTATCTCAGCCCGTTTTAGATTTTATGGAAATTAATTGTTTAGGGAATAAACCCCAAGACCTTAATACACAAACATAGATAACGAGAAAAAAAAACTAAACAAAACAACACCACCACCTTCATTTTTACACCTTGGAGGAGAGGAGAGAAGAGAAGAAAAAAAGTAGATGTGGTAAAAATCTTTAAATAAATTAAGGGATTACATGCACCACATTTAAAGTTGGAGGGAGAATAATTATGGGGTAATGTAATAAAACACTAAGAAAAAAATGGAACTCGTCTGGAAGCTGTGAAGTCTAATGATGTTACAGAATTTCTGAAGAACAAATACATTAAAAAAAAAAAGTGAGAGGCTACGTGGGTCTGTGACGGACCACCTGGCACCCCGAGTGGATAACCCCATCAATCGCAGCTTCCTAGTACATGTGAGCACCATAAGCACTGTACTTGAACACCATAGCCACCATAAACCCTACGAACCGCCACAAGCCTGGTTGGGGTCTCGCAATCCTCCACCCACCCTGGACCCAAGTCTAGGATCCAGTTTCCAGTGGGTAGACCTATCCTAGTCCAGAGAGCGTAGCAGGAACAGCTCTTATAAGATTGGTCCGTCATCCAAATTCCATAACTCCAAATCGCCATATGACTGAATTAATTTTTTTAAATTTGTGATTCATAGATCCTCCTGTGGCATAAAAAAAATATATATATATATGGCTGATTCTAATGGAACAGCCACTAAATCAAATAAATATATGAAACCAGGGATAAGCCAGACTGAATGCCCTACATTCACAACCGAAGGCTCAAAACTGAATGACCAAATTAGCAAATGTTTACCAATTGTGATCCATATTTGAATGGCTTGACTGAAATCCCGATGAGAATTAGTTCAGAAAATAAGATTTGCCATATATATTTATAAATACACATAATATGACATAAATATTATGCATACATTTTGCAGTCATCTGCATGTGTTCAAACTCTTTTGGTTTGCCCAAATCTTTTTCTCTGAATCACTTGCATGGATGAAATTTAACAAGTCAAACCACTACATGGACAAAATTAGTTTTTTTCTCCAGACAAATTGATTTAGACCATTTATAAAGCAGTCACCTGGTATTCTAACTAAGCCTGATAAAATATTGTTTTTTTTTTTTTTTTTTGACCAACTACCCTTAGGCAATCCAATATAAAATACTAAGCTAGGCTTTAAGTTTCATTGATAGACCATAATTTAGGTCAAAATGTATAACACTCAGCTTAGGTGAAATAGGACAAAGTCGTGGCTGCAAATTTACGATGTCTTTACATACGTCAATAAAAATTTTGTGTTTTGGATTATTGGACTGACATAATTCTCTTAAAACCTGCCTGGGTGTTCTGTTGTCTTTGTTAAGAATGGTGGAAGCTCTGGATGCAGTCAGCCATGAACAAAGTGAGTGCATTGGATATGCTCATAAAGAATGTTATTGTGAGACACAGTGTGAACAAGATTTACAAGATGATGGGCAAGGGAAATGTGTGTGGGAACATAATGTACAGAATGCCTTCACTGGTGGATGTCCTGTCCAGGATACAATAGAAGATTATTGATATAGACACTGAGTAGATACTTTAAAAGGATGGTAGGCAGATTGCCTGGAGGAATGTCAGTCCACTGAGTGTGTTTGTTGCTTAAAGGACCACCATAGTGCCAGGAAAACATACTCTTTTTCCTGCCCCCACCCTCAGGGTCCCTCTCCCGCCGGGCTCTGGGGGGAGGAAGGGGTTAAACTTACCTCTTTCTCCAGCGCCGGATGGGGAGCTCTCCTCCTCCTCCTCCTCTTCGGCTGAATGTGCATGCGCGGCAGGAGCCGCGCGCACATTCAGCCAGTCCATAGGAAAGCATTCACAATTCTTTCCTATGGAAGCTGGCGTCTTCTCACTGTGAAAATCCGCTGGGCTCTGGGGGCATGCGCATTCAGCCGAAGAGGAGGAGAGGAGGCGGAGAGGAGGAGAGCTACCTGCCCGGCGCTGGAGAAAGAGGTAAGTTTAACCCCTTCCTCTCCATCCAGCCCGGCGGGAGGGGGACCCTGAGGGTGGGGGCACCCTCAGGGCACTATAGTGCCAGGAAAACGAGTATGTTTTCCTGGCACTATAGTGGTCCTTTAACGTTCATGTGATGTTTGATTTTCTTTTAACATGATCAATTATTATACTGTATAAGGTCAGCAAGAACTCGATGGGCAAGGTGAAAACAACTCTAGGAGCCAATTCCAGGACAAGAACGCTACAAAAGTGAACATCTATATTAACATCTATATATCAAGGTGATGCGCTATCCCCAATGCTGTTCTGCATAGGCCTCAACCCCTGTTAGCCAGATCATCATGAAGAGTGGATATGGACACAGGTTCCAGAGTGGAGCTACCATCAGTCACCTACTCTACATAGATGATGCCAAGAGTGAGCAGAACATTTACTCACCGATCCACCTAACTAGGATATACAGCATGGACATCAGAATGTAATTCGAACTAGATAAGTATGGGCGGATGATAGCAAAAAGAGGAAAGTTGATCAGGACAGAATCAGTTCAAGCTCCAGAAGGTCAAATAGGAGATGTAGAGAAGAGCTACAAGTATCTGGGGATACCACAAACACATGGCAAACATGAGGAATAAGCAAGAAGGATAACAACATCAAAGTACCTCCAGATAGTCAGACAGGTCCGGAAGTCCTATCACAATGGCAAGAACAAGTTCCAAAATAAATTGGAATTGGGGGCACACCCAGAACATGCATTTCTAAGCAGTAGGGCTGCAGTACAGACCAAAATCTATATAAAATACAGCAACACACAAAAACAAAAATACAGTTTTACATTTTTAAGGCTACTTCAAATTACCTATCTTAGCAAACAAATATGAGGATTCCATTCCATCATATGGCCATATTGTGTTAAGCCCACCACTACGTAACAATAACCTCAATATCAGTGGGTCCTACACTAATTATAACATGGAAGATTTACATGCTAACTTTCAATACTTGCAGCTTAAACTGCTTCCAGAGAGTACTCAATGTATGCTTTCCTGTGGTCACCTCCAAAAGGGCACCCATAGTGGATGGGTAGGATGCTCACAACAAGAACAAGATATAAGCCATCAACACATATGCCCTACCAGTCATCAGGTACCTAGCTGGAATAATAATGAGAAGAGCTGGTCACCATGGATGTCAAGAGCTGGAAACTATTCACTATGAATGGAGGATTCCACACGAAATCCAGCACCCAGAGACTGTAGACCAGCTGGATGAAAGGAGATAAGTGTTTAGGCCACAGTCCTGGATGAAACACAGAGCATCCACAAGTACATCATGAAGATGAACTACTAAGTAAAGGGCAGAGACAAAAAACAGATAGAAAGCAAAGGAGGAGGTTCCATGGCAAGATAAAGCTCTCCATAAGGTGTACCACCAAAAGTTAGTGGATGTGGTTCATATTACAAAATCCTACCAGTGGTTGTAAAATGCAGGACTGAAAGACAGCACTGAGGCACTAATGTTAGCAGCACAGGAAAAGGCACTCTGCACCCGATCAATAGAAGAGGATGTCAACCACACCAGACAAGACCCAATTTGTAGATTGTGCAAAGAGGCCTGTGAGACAATCTAGCCTGGTGGAAGAGGTTAGCAGGGAGAAAATACACTAAAGATATTGTGTACCTAAATGCACAGAATATGGGCTGGACCTGCCTAATTCCAGATGGGAGATACCAGATGGGTAGTTAAGAATGACAGGGCTAAGATCATGTGGGACCTTCAGATCCAGATGGACAGGCAACTAATGGCCAACCAGCCTGGCATTATGGTGGTAGACCAGGAACAGAAGACTGCGGTGGATGTGGCAATAGCCAGTGACCGTTACATTAGGAAGAAGGAACATGAGAAGGTGGAAAATACCAGGAACTGAAAGAAGAGCTAGAAAGGCTCTGGTAAGTGAAGGCAGTAGTAGTCTCAGCTGTGATAGGAGCATTCGAGGCTGTGACTCCCAAGTTGGGGAAGTGGCTTCAGTAGATTCCAGGTGGGACATCTGAAATCACTGCCCAGAAGAATGCAGTTCTAGGAACAGCTAAGATACTGCACAGAACCCATGCCTCTAGTAAAACACCCAAGAATGAGGGATACACAAAAATACCATTGGAAGGGTGAGAAAGTCAATTTATATAAATAGACTTATATTTTTTTTTTTGTTGTTCTAATTTGCAAAAGCTTATATTCCCAGATCCTCAATGTTGATCCTAGAGAATGATAAACATTATCCTGTGTAATAATATTTTTCGAAGAACCTTCATTTTCTACTAAAGCTTCCAAAATGCGATCAGCCATATGGTTTCTGTGAAGAAATATTCAAATTATTTCAACACGCGTATGTGAAAAAAAATGACTAATATTTATGTAGATAGCATTTGTTGATAAATAGTGCTATGGTGTTAAAATCTTGAATAATTCCCCGGAATAATTTAATAATTTCAAACATTTACCTTTCATTCATGAGGAGAACTTTAAACATGCATCGTATTCGTCATTTCATTCATGATTTACTGAAAAAGGGGAAAGATGTATTCATCTGTTTAATTTATTGAAAAAGTACAAAAAAAAATGCTTGGCGGATGTAGCCATTTCCCATTTTGACCGAGAGCATTTGTAATATTGTAACAGCTCTGAGATTTCTCTATAACTACTTTCAAAGAGTTATTCACTGAAGTGAGGAATGTTGGGAATTCAACATGAATGTTAACATTAATGTCTGAAAACCTGAACTGAAAACAAAGCAGATTTTTCTGTTTTGGCTATTTTGTCCTAGATTTTGAAATTCAGTTTGAATTTGTGGAAATTCTCACTGTAGTGAATAATCCTGTTGAATGTAAACAAGGGCATATTAAGAGACACAGACCTATAAATTAAGCTTGTTTTATACTTAAAGAAAAACACTTACATTTAAATTATGTTTTATTATCATTATTATTTTAGCACATGTGGTTTATACCTCCTGTGAAAGCAAGCATTCCGTTTCTGTAGCTAAATACAATGAATTGGCAGAGATATGCTCATTAAAGGATCACTATAGGGTCAGGAACACAAACCTGCATTCCTGAGCCTGTAGTGTTAAAACCACCATCTAGCCCCCTGGGCCCCTCATGCCTCCATAAATATAGCAAAATCTAACTGTATTCAAGCCTGAAGCTGTATATCTGCATGCTGTTTGACTCAGGAAAACAAGCAGTCTGCTGACATCATCAGAAGTGGTAGCCTGATCCAGTCACAATGATTCCCCATAGGATTGGCTGAGACTGTCAAGAAGGCAGATCAGAGGCAGAGCCAGCATGATTCAAACACAGCCCTGGCCAATCAGCATCTCCCCATAGAGATGAATTGAATCAATGAATCTCTATGAGGAAAGTTCAGTGTCTGCATGCAGAGGGAGGAGACACTGAATGTTTGGATGCATTTTAGGCAGCCATAACCCAGGAAGGATCTCTAACAGCCATCTAAGGAGTGGCCAGTGAAGTTATCACTAAGCTGTAATGTAAACACTGCATTTTCTCTGAAAAGACAGTGTTTACAGCAAAAAGCCTGAAGGTAATATTCTACTCACCAGAACAAATTCAATAAACTCAATAAACTGTAGTTGTTCTGGTGACTACAGTGTCCATTTAAAGTTTCAAAGGAATAAAGAAAACCATTTTTATATACAAAGATTCCTGCGATTAGAAAGAAACTGGATGTATCAGCGATTCCTCCCAAAACAGCAGGAACATGGTGTAAGTGCTGAGAATTGCCAACATAGTTTCTTGAAAAACAAACAAATAAAACTGCTCATTGTCCAAAAGTATATACATATAAAATATACAAGAGGTTCTGGTCATATTGTTTGTCCCAAGCGTTATTAAACTTGCTATGGGCCTCTATTACAAGGCAGGTAGAGTGGTTACCAAAGCAGTATGTAACAACTTTAGTGAATTATTATCCCTCTCAATTAACCTAAGTAACACAAGCTGTTCCTATGTCACGAAATAAGGTTGTGTCAGTCCTCCAACAATGTTATAGGGTACCGAATGAAACCGTTTGATGACTAAGCTGGTTATACGCTCAAATCATATAATAAAGTTTCAGCGAGATGAAGACAGACAAACAGATATATTCTAGACTAGGGGTAGGCAACCTTCGGCATTCCAGATGTTGTGGACTACATCTCCCCTGAGGCATTGTCCAAATTGTGGCTGTAGGAGCATTATGGGGGATGTAGTCCACATCTGGAGTGATGAAGGTTGCCAACCCCTGTACTACACAAACAGATAGATATACTAGATACATACTAGGCAAACATATGTGTAATTGACACAAAGTTGAGTATGATACAAGTACAGGGAATTAGGTAAAATACCATAAATACACAGGGCGATTATTTCTCATGCTGACAATTTTAAAATAATAAAAATAAAATGTTCTTATTTTTGCAGCTGAGTCCCACCGATCCCCCAGTGTCAACCACATAGTTCATTTTCTTGGGAACGCCTGCGCATTCATTATATTACTATAATAATACAGATGCCATTATTTGTAAAATATTAGGCAGCAGCAAAAAGGTTTATTACTTGACAGTTTTTATCACTTACTGAGAGGTTTAAAAATATCCATACCAATATCAGTTAAAGGCACAATTCAGGCACCCAGACCACTTCAGTTCATTGAAGTGGTCTGGGTGCAATGTCCCATGTCCCTTAACCCTGCATTAGTAATTATTGCAGTTATTGAGAAACTGCAATAGTTACTATCCAGGGCTAACTCCATCTCTAGTAGCTGTCTACCAGACAGCGACTAGAGGGATTTCCTGGGTGGAGCCTGACCCAGCGCCGAGAGACATCGGGGGTGCGAGGGACAGCGCAGGAGGGGAGGGGGGAAGAAGGTGGGCACAAGAAGGGGTGCACTGTAGGATTCTATAGTGCCAGGAAAATGGCTTTGAATAAATATTTTCTGATATCTAAAAAGCTTTCAATATACAGAGAGAAGATGAAGTTAGACACACGGAATTAGCTCTAATTGGATGGGTATAGGAATTTCATCAAATCCTATAAAGACAATAGGGATGGCACCATATAATATAGTGCAACGTATCCAGGAGCTATGTAGACTATGAAAACTGAGGTATACACTTTCACACAAAGTGTAATAATATGGAAGATACTCTTAAAGTGACCAACTGCAATATATATGGTATAGGTATTCTAATCCCTGATTGGAGGAAGCAATACAGGGTAAGTGGTACCAATGCCAAAATAATATACTTCTAGAAGGAGAAAAGATTATAGTAAGGTCCACTTATAGTGAAGCATACCAGTATATGGAACTGGTTGCTAGAGGCTAAAACCACAAAAATAATAATAATAAGAAGAACAAACTGGGATCAAAACAACCAGTTTATTATTTAAAAGTCAAAAGTTAAAAATGAAGATGGATATCAATGCACAAGAGTGTAACCAGTCTATTGCAGGTAACAAGGGCAAGATAACCTTAATTTCCACCCATGATGGATTTGATTGTTGTCCAAGGTCCATTGAAGGTCAATTATGTTAAATCAATTAGAATAATAAGTAATTTATTTAATAATACAAAGTATAAACACAGTTAAAGCATCTCTTACTGGGGGTTTAATTCCAGCATACCAGAAACACTTGCCCAGTTGAGCTCACTCTAAGTATAAAGGCAAAAGAATACCTGACTTTAAAATAGTAATGTACTCCTCGCTTGGCTAAAATCTGGGTAAAGGGTAGAAGTTACACTTCCAGAGTATGATTTAATTGCGGCTTCTTTAAAAAAATACAGAACGTCTAAAAATGAAAGCGAGACATAGGGATGTCTGACAAAAACCAGGCTTTTGGGAGGTGTGATGCTCTACTTAATAGCCATTTTTATTTGGAACATTTAAAATATACATCTTTCCTTTTAGTAATGAGAGTATGAGGTTTCAATTTAAGAAAACCCAGGCTCCCAGACTGTCATCTGTTAGTTTGGAGCTACATTACGACTCTCCGAGTATCCCCAGATAAGAAAGAAGAGCATACATTACTCAAAAGCTGTCCTTGGCAAAAGAAACATTTATCTGGCTTTATAAATATTTAATCTGGGACAGTTCAGCGGAGACCCACGTGGGTACCAAACATTGTTGGGCTTAAATATGCAGTGAATCTGCAATAGCTCTTCCTGACCTCTTTATTACATTGTTTGTGACTTGCGGAGTTGGCTGGTTATAGACACCCTGTTATATAACGCACCATGTATTTTTAATGGGGATTCCCACAAGATAAACAACTGCTGTTTTCAGAATCCAGCTGCACCTTGCTTATTTTCTGACTGCGTAGATTTGCCTCATGGCGAATTGAGATGTTTAGGCATAGTGACAATGCTTGCTAAGAAATCCGTTTGTCACATTTATCTGTGTGACAGCTTTTAACTATAGGCACTGCTCGCCACAGACAACTGCTATTGTACAAGTCCCTCCAGTAAAAATAATTATAGCCTTCAAAAATAAAACAAAAGGAAAAATGAAAAACTGCAGTGGTCTGTAGAAGAAATTGGTTGTTCCTCAAGCCTTTTGCCCAAGATTGTCAGGGTTATACAATAAAGTAGGAATTCCAGGTAAATAAAATGCTAAACTTGAAAAATGCTATATCTTCCTTGTTTTAAGTTAAAGGCCACAAGGTGTATAAACAAAAAGATTGATGCGCATATGGATGAAATGGCTGGATTGCAACTGTGTTTGCGTTTAGTAAATATCACAATTGCAAATTCTGTTTTTTTTTTAAAACAACTTTTACTGATCCATACCAAATTCAGTTCTAAATGAATAATGCAGTATGTCAGTGCATGAGTCTGTGTGTTCTACAAGAAAATCGGCATACAATAAAACATGAGTTGGTACAAATGTTTCCCTTTTCCCATTTTCTATATTATTTGAAATAATTATGACTTGCCAGGAGTTTGACTTTTTTTTTTTTTATGAATTAATGTAACAGAGGTTATGGAAGACGTCGAAAAATGTATCCTATACTTTATGTTTTCATTCCTTCTAAAAGGGGTTTATACATGTCTAGCTTGATCAAAGATAAGGATGACAGAAAGTGTCAGCTCTTACAGGATTTCAATGACTCATACTCCAGAAAATTATGACTTTCCATTGCTGTGAAATGTTTTCTTTCCATTTCTGTCTAATACCACATAATAGAACATTTACTGAACTGAGCAAAGCCCTTGAAAAGACAGGGTATGACTCATAGGTTATTCAAGATTTCGGACAATCCTGGCTAAATTGTATCACACCACATAACCCTTTTTTTTTTAACCTAAAAGCACATTTTAGCCTTTAAATTTCTGCAATTCAAATGGTTTTTGTTTCATTTACATATGATCTATAACATATTTAAAGGGTATACATAATCTTAATAGTATATATATTTTTTTTAAATTCAAGAATGTCTATTTTTCATTCACATAAATTACCCCATATATTTTATTTATTTATTTATAAAATATTTTACCAGGAAAGATACATTGAGATTTCTCTCGTTTTTTTGAAGTATGTCCTGGGTCCACAAATCATTGCATTGTTACAATTAGGGTACAATAAAATACAAAAACAATATTAATACACAATAAATACAAAATTTAACATAGAACAGGTAGGAAATATATAATCAACCATGACAGGTGCATTCTGTTTTGAGATATGTAGAGAGGGATCTCTTAAAGGATTTTAGGCTTAGGGAAGATTTTAAATTGTGCGGGAGGTCGTTCCACAATTGCGGTGCTCTGTAGGAGGAGGAGGATCGGGCTGCTTTCTTTTTGTATTGAGGTAGACTAACTAAAGTGTTGGTACTGGATCGGAGGTTATAGGAAGTGGGAACAGCTGGGGAAAGCATTGTGTTCAGGTAGGGTGGGAGTTTCCCAGAAAAGCTCTTAAACACAAGGCTGGAAAGATGAAAGGTGCGTCTGGATTCCAGCGACAGCCAATTTAGTTCTTTTAGCATATCACAATGGTGAGTCCTGTAATTACATTGTAGCACAAATCGGCAGAACGAGGTATACAATGTGTTGAGTTTATTAATGTGGGATTGTGATGCAGATGCATATACTACATCCCCATAATCAATGATTGGCATCAGCATTTGCAGTACAATCTTTTCCTTTACTGTAGGGCTTAGGCAGGATTTGTTTCTGTACAGGGCACCTAGTTTTGGATAAAGTTTAGATGCAAGCTTTTCTATGCGCAGGCCAAAAGATAGACTGGGGTCTAACATCATACCCAAGTATTTGAAAGAGTGGACTGCGGTCAGTGTGCCATTTGAATTTGTTTTGATGGATAGGTGGGAATTGTGTAATTTGTGTAATTTAGGTACTGTTCTAAAGATCATTGCAACAGTTTTGTCAGTGTTCAGGAAGAGTTTGTTTTTTGCGATCCACTTTTCTACCTCTGTAAATTGGTCTTGGAGCACAGCCTCAAGCTGCGGTAGATCGGAATTTCTCGCATAGATTACCGTGTCATCTGCGTACATGTGTACATTTGAGGATTTGCAGACATTAGGCAGATCATTTATAAATAATGTAAATAGTAGGGGGCCGAGAATGGAACCTTGGGGAACACCACACGTGACTGGGAGAGGGAGGGAGTCACTGTCTGAAATGGACACATATTGCGAGCGATCCGATACATACGATCGAAACCAGTTTAGCGAACGATCACCAATACCTGAGTTTTTGAGTTTGTGCAGTAGAATGTCGTGGTCTACTGTGTCAAAGGCCTTAGCAAAATCAAGGAAAATAGCTCCAGTTAGGTCTCCCTGTTCTATACCAGTTTGGATGTCATTGCAAACTTTTAAGAGGGCAGTTATAGTGGAGTGATTCTGGCGAAAGCCCGATTGACCAGGGGTCAGATAGTTTGTATATAAAAATCATGAATCATATACACATAATTATATTATTGTAAAATAACGAATACTGCAAGCAATTCTTCCATTTTGGAGATGGTATTGGGATAAAGATTGTGGATGGTCATGCTGTGCTATACAACATTACCTCCACCACCCGCATTCTGCAGCTTGAGGTCAGTGTAAGCTGCACCTCATTTGAGAGGACAGAGGAGGGCGCTATTGTGATATTAAGCTGCTAAGTACAACCAGAAGTTTGCATCTTGAGTATTCTGGATTTGCAGTGATAACATGTAAGGAACCATTGTGACCACAATATGATAAAGTGATTAATATTAAATTATATGCTGCTGTAATTTACCACAAACACATGCGTGTAACTAGCTACAGCACATTCACTACCTGTAAACAATGTGAAAACTCAGGTCAGGTCAGGTATGTGTGTGTGCTGCATTTAGTGACTACAAGAGCGGCGTTGGGTGGTTCTTATCCATAGTGGATTATCTCTCCATCCACTTAATTATAAAAGTTTACACATAGCCAATTTCTTAGCATGTCCATCCAGAGGACCATTTATTTACTGTAATTCCTACACCGTTCACAGTTCAGGAATTCGGATACTTTCTTTAGTCATTTTACTATTTCAAACATATTGATTTGGAGTACAGAGCAAAAAAGAATTGTCCATATATTTAGGAACTGCCTGTACAACAGATTAGAAAAGGGATTTTTTTTTTTTTTTAATTATAAGCACTGTAAGTAACAGAAAGAATATCAGTGAGAGCATATTCACTGACAAATTATTCCTAAAGCCAGTAATGTGAAACTGGTCCACCAAAAATAGATTTTTTTTTTTTTTTAATTTTAGGCACTCTGAATATATATATAAAAAAAGTGTTACTTTAATAACAAAAACAGTTGCAAAAAAATGTTCTTAAGTTTTTTTTTTAAATAATGGTATAGAATCTATTAATTTGTTAATGATCTTTGGTGTGCTGTGATTCACCTACATTCTTAGGAAATATAATTAATGAACAAAAACCTTGCATATTAATATTCCAAAGCAAAATAAAGATTATTTTTTAAATATTACTTTTACAAGAGAAACTTTGAAATATTTTGGTATGTCCATGTGTGTCTTTAAACTGAAGAAAAAGCAAGGTTTTGATATTTTATTAATATCGACAAGAACATTTTGACTTTGGTTTGTATGCCAGAGGGTTTATAATGTTCAGATTTCCCAGATAAAGTTCACACCATTTTCAGTAGAAATTCACATTTTAAAACTATGGATCTCTTACTTTGAGTCACACCACCATTCTAAATGAAAGAATTGCAGATATATTGATGATTTATTTTTAATTTGGGGTGGTAGAGACTCCAGGTATTTCTTAGTGAACAAATAATTCACAATTCTCATTATTCATAAATAACATGGTATAATATTAAAAAGTTAATTTAGAACCAATAAAGTACAAGTTTTGGATCTGAGTTTACATTGAGAATGATAAAACTGCTATATTGAAATAGAAAGTTGTAATTGTAGTCACTGGATTAATAATGTGCCATAGAGTCAGTTTATCAGACTTTTTTTTTTTTCTCTTTAAAGGCAAGGTTTTTAATCATCAAAGTGGAACTATGAGCTGGGTTTCTTTCCATGTAAACATTGTTGGGAATTTAAAACCACTTCTTTAAAGAAAAATAAGATAGCTACCTTTAGCTCTTATTCTACTAAGAAACAATTTAACGTTAAACATTCCCTGTCTTGTAATACTTCAAACGTTATCTATCAAATGTTATCTATCTTTTGTGGTATCCTTGTGGACTACAATATGTAGAAAGGGCCACAAGGGAACTAAAACCAAGAGTTGCTGAACACAATAATATTCTTAAAGGGTAAAAAAAAAAACAGAATGTTTCGGCATATTTCTTTCCGGTTCACCAAGAAGAACCATCCCTCCTTTCCTTTGAGGCCTTATAGAAAAAGAAGACACATTTGAGAGTTTTGGGAGTTAGGAAAAACTGAAACTAAATGAATCTTTGAAAGAGATATTCTGGCGCCAGCCGGTCTTAATTTGGATTTTCACTTAAAAAAAAATTCCTAGAACTTTAAATATGTGAGATTTGAAGGTATTGGAGTTCAGCCGGACTCATGTCCAAAAAATCTCCAATAAGTATATAACACAAAATCAACCAAAAGTGTTTTTCATAGAGAAATATGTAAACAAAAAACAAAAAAAACAAAAAGTTCACCTGTCAGCAGACAGTGGAGCCTAATCTAAGATTAGGTGCCTTGTTGCACGAAACGCGAAAGGTTTTGCACTGCTATGTCCCCTTTTTTGTCTTTTTATTTTTACAATTTTTTAATAAAAGGTATATTTTACTTAAACATGGTTTGCATTTTCTTCATTTCATATATGTTTCTCAGTGTTAGCTGGTGTATCTATGGATTTTTCCCTGTTGGACTTCGTGTACTTATTCCTTTAAAGGACCACTCTAGGCACCCAGACCACTTCAGCTTAATGAAGTGGTCTGGGTGCCAGGTCCAGCTAGGTTTAACCCTTTTTTTTTTTTTATAAACATAGCAGTTTCAGAGAACCTGCTATGTTAATGAATGGGTTAAGTCTTCCCCCAAATCCTCTAGCGGCTGTCTCATTGACAGCCGCTAGAGGCGCTTGCGTGATTCTCACGGTGAAAATCACAGTGAGAGCACGCAAGCGTCCATAGAAAAGCATTGATAATGCTTTCCTATGCGACCGGCTGAATGCGCGCCCAGCTCTTGCCGCGCGTGCGCATTCAGCCGACGGGGAGGAACGGAGGAGGATCGGAGGCAGAGAGCTCCCTGCCCAGCGCTGGAAAAAGGTAAGTTTTACCCCTTTTTCCCTTTCCAGAGCCGGGAGGGAGGGGGACCCTGAGGGTGGGGGCACCCTCAGGGCACTATAGTGGTCCTTTAAGTGCATAGGCCACTGGGAGGTTAATTAGAAATATACACATATTCTTTACTTCTTTTAGTTATCATATGCATTTTATTTGTATTTTTTTAATATATATTTTCCATATGTAGCATGTGGGAGACCTACACAATAATAGGCAGGTGTTTTTAATGTTGTGGTTGATCAGTGTATGAAAACAGACAGGTAACGAGAGAATGTGGAGGGAGAGGATAGGGCAATAGATGGACATCTAAGGTTACAATTACCTTGGAGAAATAGCCTAGATACCGAATACTAACATAGTGATTACTTGTATATGCCTACAGATCAGTATACGTAGCTGTTGCTTATTTAGTGAACAACTCTTAAAGTGGTCTTCCAGTGACAAACAACCAATTCTTGAACCCAAAGCACACGGAAAGAAAATATACACTTGCTCCAAAGGTGTAAAATATGTGTGTAATACCAAGATATGATTAGGCATGCTTCATGCACAATTCGTAAATAATCATATACTTTCCCGATGCCAACCTGTAAAATTCATCCTAATAGAAGCGCCAGTAAAGGATTACATGGATAAATTGATGAAGTCACCTTGGATTTAAACGTGACTAGCTCTGGTGTTTATTTACATATGTCTGGGATTTTATATTGCAAAATTGGTCACAGGAACCGCACTCACTCCCAGCAGCCACAGGTGCTCCGGAACAGGACCAGCAAACCCAACAATTTTGTTGCAATAAATCTGCCTGCGGCTTTCATATTTCTTGCTGGGATTTTATATCATCATCTTTAATAACCTTGAGAGCAAGCCAACCTCCAGCCATCTATTGGACGCCATTCTTTTATACGGTAAATATTTACCATGAATTTAAAATTTATATGGTAAATATTTACCTTGAATTTAAAATTCACTTAAAATTTACTCTGAATTCTTACTTTAGTGAATAACCCTGTGTACTATTTCTTGACATGGTAATTCTTGTACACCATCTTGCCATTTTCTATCCATTAGAAGCTTTTCTTCTTTACAACGGACTTGCAATGGTGAAGTATCAGGGCACAATGTGCCACTTAGGGTGTGCATCCATTGGTACTGGTCTTAAAAGGATACTCCAGCCACCAAAACAACATAATCTATATTAAGTTGTTATGGTGCCAGGAGGCCCCCAGAGGCATTCATACTTCAAGGAGTTACCTTTTCCAACCCAGCTTTGTGAATGGGGAGTCACTGATTGGCTGAGTGTGCCAGCTGAATTCAAGAATGCCGCCTGGGGGGGAGCGGACATCACCCCTGGAGGCAACTTTGGGGTTAAACCATTCGAGAGGTCAAACCCAAAATTTCCACCCCTTGATTAACTTTACTATAACCTACAATCGTAATAGCATAATTAGTATCCATGTAATTAACATCATTGTATATGCAGTCACAATCATACTGTGTTGTGTGTGCATGGCAGATCTTTCCTACAGAGACAGTGGACCTCACTGCACAACAAACTACGCAAGCAGCACAGATCATGTTGCTTGGAATATACCTTTATAGAAAGAGTGACCTTTTCAGACTCTGGTTTAAATCAAAGATACATGTATATAATAAAGTTATAAGTGCTAATATACATATGCTAGTATGTATATTTGATATGAATCCATCTCAATGAAGATAAGACATTGTTTAATTTATTCTTTCACTTTGTCCTACAGTGTGATTACAATGCCCTTCAATATAATAAGTTACAAAATCAAAAACTAAACTGAGTAAAGCTCTACAATTATTATTATTTGCATTTATATAGCCTCTACGTATCCTGCAATTATAGTTACGGGATATTTGACAATGAGTAATGACATAAAGAATACAGCAAGAGGAGGAGGCCCTGACAAACAAGCTTACAATCTCTCAAGATTTGTGTCGATCTGACCAGGATCATGATGTTAGCACTGCTCCAACAATAAATACCTTTAACATTAACCTTTCGTGTCCATGTTCACTGCAACCTTCAGCACTGCAGATGCTGTGGGCTACATCTCCCATAATGCTCTTACATCCATAATGCTGGCAAAGCATTATGGGGATGTAGTCCCAACATCTGGTGTGCTGAAGATTGCCTACCCATGACCTAGTGTCTACTTTAGTATTGTTCCCAGTATTCTGCATTGGAAGCCCCACTACACAGCCAAAAAATTGAGTTTCAAATAGGTTACGAGACAAAGACTAGTGTTATCAATCTCTCATCCCTTTAACACTCCTACAAATATTGGCCCCATTTACCTGCTAATATATGTAAAATAGCATATAATTAACAGGACTCAAAATTGCTACTCACCAATAGCCACTGGCGAGGGTATGCTATATATTGCGGTGACGAGCAATTTATATTTAAATACCACCAAGAGGGGTGATAAAATCAATGAATTTATTACGATATAAAAATATATTATTATTTTGTTAAATTGTGCAGGGTGCACCACTGTGGAATGAGTCTCTATAAACATCAGAATGGAGATCCCTTTAAGAGCATTTCTTAGCCATTCATAGTTACCTAGACTAAATTGAGTTCATTCCTCTGTGTTAACATTTGACTTCATAAGGCAAATGCAATTTTGTAATATAAATGTTCTCTCACGGTTTTAAATAAGCAATTGGCTTTGACTGTGGTTTTAAAAAAAAAAAAAGGACATCTTTATTAGGAGTGCTTTGTCCTTTTCGGAAGTCACATTTATCGTTAATACTTTTCCCCCACTGAGTTCATGCTTTTTAACATTTGTCTACAGCAGAGTGCATTTCTCATTTGCTTCTTTTAATCTGAAGTCTACAGTGAAACAGTAATTTCTCCTATTTTAATTAACCGCTACATAAGGACAAATAACCTGCCATTTCTAGACAGCCAAATGTCTCCAAAATAAACAGTAAAAAGACATTCCAAAATCTTGAACAAAGGGTAACTATTATTGCCTTGTCATTTACGAATTAGCTCTCTCTCTCTCTCTATATATATATATAACTGCATATACAGTTCACACATAATATTTTTATATAACTAGTTACGAATCACTCTTTAAGGCAGCATTTATTCACTTCTGAAGAATATTTCTAAATCCAGAAAAATAAACTGATTGGCCCTTTTGGTTAGTTTCCCAAATCAGGTTTCGTTACCAAAAGCCAAAGGTAGGCAGTCCCCCCAAAAATGTATTTTCAGAAAAACGTGGCTCTCGCCATGAACAAGTCTAGAAAGTGCACCGTTTAATGGAGACCCCCCTACTCGTCATAAAGAGGGGATAAAAATAAATGTGAATAACCATTGTACCACTGGCAGGCCTATACATATAATAAAAGTGATAATAGTAGACAAATAGTGAAGACCTCTAAAACAAGCAAAAGTACATGCAGAAGTCCATAATGAAATTTGCAAAGGTATATTTTCAGCAAGAAGAGTAATAAACTGCAACAAATTGGCAAATTGGTAACCATATGCAACATTGCATCAACTAAAATATTAGTTCTCAAAATTTTGAAAGAAGTATTACAACCCTTATTCTGGATTATGTTGTGTGATACACAATGACAAAAAACATTTGTGCTGAGGCAAAAATATAATCTGTATAATCTGTCTATATGCAGGATACCTTTATGATCAGTCTTAAATTTATATACATGGTGCAAGGCAGGTTAATGCATGGCAATATACATTATTCCCTGAATACAGTGCACCCATCAATATATAGAAAAATCAGCGCAAGCAAAACCTATCATGGTAGTCAATATCTCCTAGTCAACAAGCAATTGAAAGGTTCTTCGGTGACAGTGTGTCTAAAGTAAAAATCATACAGAGAAGATAATAGTTTCTATCAGCCCCCTCTCTTGAGCAGAAAGATGTGGTCAATCCCCATAAATTTAAAGGGTTTCTCCAGCCAAAAATCAGTACTCTTATAAAACACTGGTGTTGGTTAGAGTAACCCTTTCTGTGGTGGTCCACCCCCAAACATAGAAAAAATATCAAGGAAAGAGCTTACACCTCTGTTCTATCCCCGTGGCCAAGTGCTCTCCTCAGCCCAAACCTCCTTGGCTGACGTAACTCCTCCTCACTGGTGTGGAAGTCAGGCAGGGCAGAGGGTAGTACAGGGGCAGCACAGAAGGGCGACCATGCTGCCAATGACTGTCTGGTGCCAGCTTGCTGTTGTGGTGTCAGTTGCTATTTCTCACAGATTAGATATTAGTCTGCCAGGAGCTCTTGTTCCATGATGGATAATTGTTTCCAATGATGCTGCTGAATGTAAAGTTACACATCTGGCAGCAGTGAGATTAATCTCCATATGCGCTGAGTTTCATAGAGAAAAGCTGTGTATATACACTCCCGGCACCATGATCACTTCAAATCACTGAAGTGGTCATGGTGCTTGGAGTAAATCTTTCAGGGAAGGCAGGAGGTGACCTCCCTCAAAATTATGTATGGCCACTGGTGAGGCATCTTTTGGTGACTGTAAGCATTCCTAATAGTAGAAAGATGGTTCTAAAACCATTTTCGAAGATCATTTTTTGTTTTACCCACATAAAAGATCCCATAATCTTGCAGGATCTTCTATAGACCTCAATGCCTCCATAGACCTTAATTGCACATGCACAAGAGTAGACCAGTGATGGCTCCTGGCTTTGAAGCACCAGGAGATGAAGATGACCCTCCGGAACAAGAAGGCCATGCCTGCGAGGGACAGATTCAGGTAGCTATATCTCATCCCCCAGCAGCGATGTCTTTGCAAATTCGGCTAAGTCCAGACACGGTGACAGCAGGCTGCTCTACTCCAGTGTGGATTCCTTTTTTTACAAGTGCTGGGAGGTAGTGATCTGAGATCACTTCCTCTAAATGCGGCAATGTGTAGCTTGAAGTTGTCCCTCACCATCTGTAATCGCCACTCACATTGCACTAGCAGATATCTGAAGTTTGGCTCTGGCAGGCTTGAGTGCTATGTATGACACATGTGCCATAGGTTGCTGACCCATGTCGTGCAACTCATATCACCTAACCCTAATGATCCTTGTACTGATTGCTTTTATTAAGTAATTTGGCTGATCACAATTATTTGGCATCCTCTCATTTAACCCCCAACAATTTGTTTTAAAAGCACAGTATCTCCTTATTTTAAAATAAACCATCTAATAAAAGTTGAGTACCTACAAGACCAGTACTTAAAGGTTTGTTTTTTTACTGTATGACTCATGGGCTATCGCATTACTGTCAAAATGCGACAAAAAGTTACACATTTATGAATTTGTCAGTCATCCTGGTATACAGGAGGTCAGTCTGGGTCATGATAACATATCTCCTTCTATTAAAAACTTTGACAGGAAATGTAAAAAACAAAAAAATAAATGAACAAGGTACACTCTCTAAATGCAATTTTAGGATTCATTTTTCTTTACTATAATAAAACAATGCATTTACTGACAACATTAAGCATTTATCACCGAGCTGATGTTTCCATTTTACAATGAAATAAAAGTTGAGAGCTCAGCAGAGAATGCACTACATTCTCTTCGCAACCCATTATCTTACTGGCAACTGCTGAAATTGGAGAATTATTAACAAGAGCTTGCAAAAATCTTTCTGTAGAGCTGGTGAGATAATAATACACAGAGGGACACCTAAACATAATCAACACCTGATTTTGTATTGAGGTGTGACGTGGAAAGAAAATAGGCTTTTCCTCTGCACATCAAAATACACATCCGTTTCAAGTGGTGTAACAAAAATGCAATCTCAAGTTACTTAGAGTGAAATGATTACTTATTTCCAAGCAGGATGTTGGACATAGTCTTGCAGCTGTGCCACTAATGGTGCAACAAAAGCAGAAGAACTCCAACAGTCTGGTGTCTACATCACAAATAGATGGAGTGGTTGGCTTTTCATAAGGACTTCACATTAGGCAGTAGCATAAACAAAATCATGATGGACTCTAAGTGAAGTATCCAACCCATAGATCTTATAATTTCATAAACCTTTTATTCAACCATAAAACAATGGCCATTTAGACATTGATTTTGAGAATGCTGTTCCACTATTTCGTTTTCTAAATAAGACATTCCCGTGTCAATTTTTGGACATAAGCAGCCCTCCATCATCACCACAGCAGGAATTCTGCATGCATGGTTATTGAATCCAGGCCTTAGAGCTCTGCATCATTTCTCTGTTGAAGTCTCATTTATGATTCCCAATAGCCCTTTTGTTGTTCAGTGTGTTTGACTATCCTGATTTCAGTACTCCTAGGCCTGGTCTGGCATTATGTTCTTGTGTATTTATGGATCCCCTGCCCTCAGTTTCTTGACTCTTTTCCTTACCACCCAATAGAGGAACTGTTTTAGGCTCCATTATCCCTTTCATACAATTAGAATAGCATGAGTTTAAATTCTGTGTGTTCGGTCCTACCCTTTACTTTGACAACAACACAATATACATTCTCCCCCAATTTAGTGCTGACACCGTGGACTACTAAGGGCAGAAAAGTGGTGGCCTGCCTAGGACTCCCTGGGAACATAATCCTTCTTTGTTAATGACTCACTATAAAGTTGTATGAATTTTCAAGATTAAAAACCTACGGGTGGGCGGAGTTAGCAACAGACCCGGCAAGACATATCTCTCGTGACCTCCGATGCAAATAGCTGACAAACGGCCAAATTTAGCCCCAAAAACCAGTGCAAATGCACAGACACTTACCTTGGACCTGTGCAGACAGTCATGGGCTGGAAAACAAAAAAACCCAGGGCAGATCGGGCAACCAACAGCCGAGATATCGGCGATCTCTTACGGCGCGCACACCAGGCCGCACAGCCCAATATGAAGCCTCAGGATGATGCATCCTCTTACTCCTCAGATGACTTCCATGCTGACTTCCAGATGACTTGGATACCAAACATAGTGTATCAGCACATTTCCTTGAAAAACACAATGGTGACATTTCCCTTTTAAGTTTTATGGTGATTGGGAAAAAGCGGATTAACTGGAGAGGAGAGGATAATGTCCAAGCCAATTAGAGGGAAAATTGATTTTTACTTTGGATACCATGTGCCCCAAAGGTCTTAATATAGACTTTGAATTAGTAAATTTTTTATGAGTATACCATTTTTTATATTTAAATATTAGATATTTTTTATAAAAAAGAAAAATTTATATATATATATATATATATATATACACACACACACACACACTTTTTTATATAAATCTTATTTGTATATAGATATAATTTTAAAAATAAATTATATTATACTGGGCATTTTCTCCCCTCTAGACATTCATTCTGCTTCATTTTATATGTTTTATCTTTCATGCAAATTATAGTAACATATACCCCTTTTTTATTAGTTATTAATTCACAGTTTATTTACGGTTTTATATTTTGTCTCCTTTTTTAAACCTTAATTTTATCTGCACATATGGGCAAGTGCCCACTATTAGTATGGACTTTACTGAGACTATTTCCACCATGCCTGTGTATGGAATGCATGGTGGAACGCAATACTATCATGTGACCATGTCAAACCGGAAGTCATGTGGTTTTGCCGAACCGGAAGTGATGCAATCGGCAATATCCCTGAACCACAGCCGGAACAGCTTGAACATATCAAGAGGAGTATTTAAACCCTGAAGATTTTCCAGTGATACAGCACCGATGAAGGCCCTATCTAGGGCTGAAACGCATTTGCCTACCACTGGACTTTTATTGGGACTTTCCTGTTGGCAGTATTTTAGGTTTACATGCTTTTGTATTTTCACTGCTTTTAATTTTTGGCCATATTTGCGGTGCAATACTATACTTTAATACCTGCCTTACCTTTGTCCCTTAATATATATATTTCCTATATATTTTAATTATAATATTTAATAAATTTGTATCTATATATTCTCACATAGAGTTCTTTATAGAAGCATATCGAGAGCCTGGACAGGCACCCAAGGGCGATGTACATAGAGCCTATGTGGCTCCATCTTTGTGAGTTTATTCCACATATATTTTAAACTATTTATACTTTATTTTATGGAAAGCACTATGTATATCATTTGTTTTTCAGATGAAACTACAGTATTTATACTTGCAATAGGTGGTATATTTATACATTGCACTTTTTTCAGTGTGTGTGAATCAATTCTTATTTTCTTGATTTGGAAGAAGGAGCCTTGCTGGGAGCAGTGCCGAAGGTACGACTTGCACCACACGCTCACCAAGAGCCGATCACTAAGGCCATGCTGCAATCCATGCTGGCGGAGCTGCGCTCCAATATAGCAGCCGACATTTCACAATTTAAAGCGACAGCAGATAGGGCACTCACCCGACTTACGCTTCTAGAGGCCACCTCCAGCAAACAAGACTCCAGGCTAACCACCATGGAGCAGAGGCTGGAAGAGATACACTTGACCCAGAGAGGCATGGAGGCCAGGGTTTATACCGTAGAAGACCAGAGGCGAAGGTACAATCTCAAGCTGAGGTAAATCCCTGACACAGTGAGTAACGAGGAAGCACTGCACTACATAAGGCGGCTTATCTCAACCCTGTTACCATCCAAACAGGCAAAGGCACTAAAAGTGGACGGCATGTTCAGATTACCAAAACCAAAAAAAGCTCCAACTACTATCTAGGCTGACTATTCTCTGCTTTCAAACAGACCTAACAAAAAATACATTAATCTGGTGTAGGTCCATGAAACCTCTGCTACAAATACTAAAATACCAGGAAGTGGCATACTGCTGGGGACCCCCAGACTTCTCATTCTCACCCACCAGGAAGGCACCTACAGAGATAAGAGCCCACAAGACCTAGAGGCCAGCATATGCAGCCTGAAGATGCTACCTGAACAGGACACCTCCACCTCTCGTCTTCAGAACATGGATCCGTCCAAGATCCCAGCTTTCACACCTCCGTCAACCCCTGGACACCCGTCTACAACACCGGTTACCTGACTGAACTGATACACACAGTCCTCCTGCTGGAGGTATCTCCATCAACAAGCCAGAAGGACTATATAAGACCACATGAACTTGCCTAACAATTACTCTTTCATCGCTTAATCTATTCAGTTTTGGATGCAGCGATTGTGCTAGCCAGATACCTTGTGACAGTGTTACCATTTTATTTAAATCATCTATTAAAAGTTAATTTTTATCTACTATGGATTGCTATTTATGTACTAGTGGACTGTGGGCATAAATTCTATGTTTTCCACAGCTTCACCTGTACTTTTTCTCTACTATTTATTGTTTCAATAGGGGTTACCCCCCATATTCATCTATAGCAATCTTGACATACTCTTTTCTCTTTCTGTTTTTTCTTTTTAATACAATTACCTGTCGACAGTTCCATAGTTTTAGTATTTTACTTTTGTTGGCTTTTTCCTTTTTATCCGTTGCTGTGCTCCCTCTAATTCTTTGTTATCCTTCTCATCCTCTGCGACACTGCAGTTTAACTCACTGGGGTGCTGACATACCCCGACCTGGACGCTATCCAGATATACTCACTCTGAGGGTGTATTACACTTGAGAAGACCCCCTCCCTACTCTTTACAGTACGATACAAATTTGCACTGGTTATAGTATGGGAGGGGGCTATATTGTATAAGATCTTATGCTTTTTTGGACCCTACCTGTTAGGCCTGTACGCCTTTAACTACAAAATGCCTCCCTCCACTACATACTCACACACACTGTCTGAATGTCATGCGTGTTTCATTATATTGTATCTCTGTTAACCTACTATTTGTTGCATACTCACTAGTGGAGTGAGGCAAAAAATAAAGAATTAAAAAAAAAATGGTAAAAGTTCACTGGTGTACTCTACTGAAGTTTAAATAATAAAAGAGCACAGACTGAGAAAGGAACACAAAATAATTTTACATATTTGCCACTGGTATACAGGGTTGGATCTCTGTATACAGAAGGTAGTGAAAAAAACAACAAAATGGTGGGAATTGTGTTATGGAATCTTAGCACAGAAGGTTTAGCATAAAATGCCAGCAGGAGTCATCTATAGTAGCTGCACCACCCCAAGACAGGTAGAACGAAGCAAGGCCTCTGAGATCAGGAAACTAGAAGGAAGAATACATGAAAACAAGCCAAAGTAAGTAGAAAAGACTGAGTAACCAAGAATAGGCCAATGCATAGCTCACAACTGTAACAAAAACAACAAATGGCTGATTTGTCAGGAAGTGGAAATATTAAGACTGACTTCAGGGGAATAACTAATGGCAGTATAAGAAGTACACCTGACATGCACATGATACATCCTCTCATACAGAACAAACAGCTTGGGAGACGATGGAGTATGTGGCTGTGCAATAATAACTAACCTAATAAACATGTAAAACAGGACAAGCTGTGGAAAAAACTATTTCGAGAACCACCTGGTTATTGTCTTGGAAACTACTAAAATAACACATTGTGAGCCTTATTGTGTTAAACTACAATATAATACAGAATAACATTTTAATGTGCCATATAATATTCTGACAATATACACTGACCAAGTTATATAATCCATTCCTATTAATGTTATTAAAGCAAGCATGTCAAATTCAAAGGCTAGCACAGGTCACATAAACAAGGTTTTAAGTGGGCCGCAAAAAAACTAAACAACAAAAAAAAAATTCATAGAGACGTAGGTTTGTTTTGAAAAGTACAATATATATATATAAAAAAAATCAGCATTTCCTTCTACTAAACCCTAGTCCCCCACCTCTACTAAACCCCAGTCCCCCCATACTAATTTCCCAGTCCTCACTCTATACTAAATAACAGTCCCCCCCATACTAAATCCCAGTCCCCCCCTCCATCCCTCCATACTACATCCCAGTCCCCCTCCATACTAAATCCCAGTCCCTCCATACTAAATCCCAGTCTCCCCTCCATACTAAATCCCAGTCTCCCCCCATACTAAATCCCAGTCCCCCCATACTAAATCCCAGTCCCCCTATACTAAATCCCAGTCTCCCTCTATGCTAAATCCCAGTCCCCCCTCTATACTAAATCCCAGTCCCCCCCTCTATACTAAATCCCAGTCCTCCCCTCTATACTAAACCCAGTCTTACCCCCTATACTAAATCCCAGTCTCTTCCCCTGTACTAAATCCCAGCACCCCCCTCTACTAAACCCCAGCCCTTGTTTTAAAAAAAAACCAAAAAACAACAAAACAATATTAGCCAACAAGCAGACTCCACTCACATTGCCGCTGCCAGTATGCAACTCTGGAGTCCAGCCTCTGGTATACCCCCAATGGCACAATCCGCACCCTTTGCCAAAGGGGATCCTCCCGCTACTCCTTGAAAACCTATGAAGGTGGAGAACGTTGACCTCATGTCGGAATGCGACCTGGCATTGCCTCAGTGCACCTCCAGGTCCTCCACTGTCCAGCCGCGGCAATCGCAACACTGACACACACACTGACACACACTCGCACTGTCAGACAAACAGACACACACACACACTGTCTGACAGACACACGCACACTGCCATATTCCGGCACCACTACAGAGGGCATGCGTGAGGGAGCAGGAAGACTGAGCTCCCTCGCTGCCACCAGGGACCTCTCCTCTGGCAAGTTCCGGGAAAATTTGAGCAGAGTAGGCACCTGCAATGTAAGGAGAGCAGGTGCCTACACTGCCTTAATAATTATGTCACTTGCGGCTCGCTGGGCTGCAAATATATTAATTGTTGGCTGAATGCGGCCCGTGGCCCGCAAGTGTGACATGCTTGTATTAAAGAATTTCCATAGTGTTAGGAATACAAAGTTGTGATTCTAACACTATAGTTCCCCTGGTCCCCATGTAATGGATTGAAAAAAAAAACAAAAAAAACTTTATTTACTTCATCCGGCGGTGGTGGGTAATGCGCATGTGCGGTGAATGACACGAGCACATTAGTTTTTCACTCAATGCTTTCCTACGGGAATTTCACTGACACTGGATGTGCTAATGCAGAATGTGAGGACATCCAGGGTCATTTAGGTGACCTGGAGTCTGTTAACATCCAGGAAGTGTCTCAAGTGGCTGCCTGATTGACAGCCACTAGAGGCAGTCTTAGTCCTGCAAGGTAATCAATGCAGTTTCTCTAAAACTGCAATTATTTATATTGCAGAACTAAGTGGGACAAGGACATTGCATCCAGACCACTTCAATGAGCCGAAGTGGTCTGGGTGACTATAGTGTCCCTTTAAATATTTTAAATTTTTTCATATATGTGCATCTTAATGGGTTTAGCTGAGCCCAAATTTACCTTAATTCAAAGAAATTTGACTTAATTCAAAGAAAAAGAAAAAAACACACGAATAAGGTTTATGCAGCAAGCTAGCTGACGCCATCTTGTGCTGAACAGCGCATTCTATGTCTTTTCATGAATGAAACTATTTGCAGTTGCAAGACAATAGTTCATAGGACGTGCAGGTAAGTCCCACTCAAAATAACGTCAGGACTACGAATTGTGAGAAAATTCAGGTCCTTCCTGGTCCTTACCAAAACTGCACATTTATAAAACTATAGATATTCATATGTGGGTACATTTATTCTTTTTTATTATTGTTTTGTTTTTAATTCTTTTACTTTTTATATTGAATACACCATCATAATTAAAGGAAGGGATAACTCCAGTCTGAGGTTTTTTGGGGTTTGTTTTTTTTATATATATGCTTGTATTCCATAACTGTTTACAACTAACATAATATACAGCACACTTTAAAGATGTTCAAACAATCTGATGCTAAAGAACTAAGCAATGTTATGAACCCGCCGTCCCCCCCCCGTACTCAAGCTGTGCTAGAATTAACATTGTACACATAAGAAAACTTTTATAGCAAATAGGCATCTTTATGCCAATGACTATTGATCAACATAACAAGTGGCAGACTTGAGAACACGGTGTTAGAAGAGCTATTGTGAATACAAAGAATGAATTGTTCTTTATTGTAGTCTTTTTACATTTTTTTTTTCGATTCATCATGCTATGACGCACAAGAAATCACAAAGAAAAGAAAAATGTTTTTTCCACGTTTGACAAGACTTTGCTAAATGTGGTCTGGGGGGTGCAGGAGCTCTTAGTAATAGACTTTATGTTGGTGGAATAATCACAAAGGCATGTTAACCATTTCTACACCAAAGGTCATTCAATCAGTTAACTATATTTAGCTTACAACAATGATTGTCAGTGGTATGATGTAATGAGCAGGTGAATTCATGTTTATTCACTCAAGATTGAGAAACATTTCTATAATAAAATGTTTAGCGCTGTTTTCTGGCCCAGTGTTAAAATGCCAGGTTTGTTCTTTTTTATTTATCAGGAATTCATGCATGGGTAGACTGATCAATTTATACAATACCCAACGTTGTAGAGTCATTCTAAAATTTGTATATAATAAGTACACCTGGGAACATTTTCTTTATGATTGGCTGAAGATCTATAATAAACCAAGCAAATTTGTATTATCTAAAAAAGGTACAAAAGAAATAATATTTATTGCATATCCGTGGTTAAAAGTCATGCAGCCATCAGCACTTAACATGTTTCATGTATATAGCATTTAGCTTGCACTTTATCATAAGTGTTTTACGACAGGAGCAAAAACCAAGTGGCCCTGTTAAAGAAAAAAAAAAAAAAAAGAGCGGTTTTGTCTTCAAAATTATGTTGGGCAAGAATGAGGTGTGGGATCTCCTCACTTCTCCTCGCCTGGAGATCTTGCCTCTTCCTGTTGCTAATCAGTATGGAAATGTTCACGTCACCTAAAGTGAGTAGGCCAAACCAGAAGAAGTGCCTTCTTATTTGGAGATCTTCCCTGTCATATCGGGCAAGAAATAAATATCATATGGCACAATGGGTAGGTTTCTTCTAGCTTCTGCTTTTTATGAGACCTCTCTGATCCTCTTTTAATGGGAAACCTGATGGGCACGTCATGGTTGCACTCGCTGGTTCGATTGTTTCGGAGCTATCCTCTATGTAGAGCATGCAACTCAGAGAGCAGACAAAATACATTTATAAAACATTCTAGAACATCAGATTTGCGCAAAACAGTTCCTTATTTTTTGTATTTATTTTTTGGGTATAAAAGTTATCATTTAGCCTTATAACAAAAGAACAAATGAACAAGAATGTCAATGTCAAATCAAGGACTTTCAAAAACAGAAGGAGCATGTATATTATGAGAGAGTCTGAATATCAGATAATTAAATATAGATATATAATGTCCGCAGCTATGGTCCTTTTGACATGATAGCCTTTTACTAGCCATGCTGCAAACTCTAACACCAAGTAGTCAAATTATCATTATAAGTACACCAAGTAATATGTTATAATTCATGTTCTGCATCAGAATCTCTTTAACCACTGGAATAGCTGCTCTTTTAGATGGTTAATTTCAAGGAGATTTGGTTTTAAAGCAAATAATGTGATCATCAGATCTGTATCAAACACAAAACACAGCCCAAGCCCATTAAATAGATTCATGAAAACACAAGTCACAACAAGTAAGGTCCCATTTCCCCCCAAGGAATGCATAACAGTAATGCAGTTTAATGAAGGAAGAAAGTGTTTGGATTAAAGCCTGCGCCATAACTGAAATTAGAACAGTGCTGTTAGAATGTCCCTGATGAAAAGTGACATATTCTAAAGGGAACAGAAATAACATTGCACTGTTCCCTGCAGTAGCAAGTTTATTATATTATTTCTCAGAGATGTGTCCTATCCAATCAACAGACAAGAGACTGTGGGTGAGATGTATCCTTAGTATACTGATCTTCCAAGATACAAAAAACACCTTTAAGCTACCTGTAGACAACTCAAACCAGTCTTTAAAAGAACAAAGATAATAGAATCATATGAACTCGTGATCTGTAAGAAAGGAAACATTAAAACAGTATCTGCCACCGTATACAAACCATGCCAGTAAGGCCAATACTAGGACATGTGTTGTTCTGTGCAAAAAGAAAAAGTAATTAACTTTGACATTCTTGACCAGAGTAATTAAAACATAACAATACTACTAATAATATGGGATAATCAAATATATTCTGTTTCCTCCTCTGAGGGGCTGAGTCTCAAGTTCTTTAACTCAAAATCCTCTTCTCTAGAATTTTACACATCTATCTTATCAATACACACTTGAAAACTCTAATTTCCCCTTTCCCATTCCCTTGAACCTTGTCAAACTCTTAAATTAATCTCAAGCTTGAACCGCATTAAACTCTCAAACCAATCCCAAAATTGAACCTCATCAAACTTTTAAACCAATCCCCAACTTGAACCTCATACATTCTCGTTTACTTTGATTTACCTTGGAGAAGGTCCACAAGATATGGACAGGGGAACAGGACAAAAGACTGACAAATATTTTTTTGTGAATACATCCCTTAGAATTAAATTTGATACCCAGTTTAAAAAAAGTGAATACATCCCTTAGAATTAAATTTGATACCCAGTTTAAAAAAAGAAACTGGTGGCCTACAGTTTTCACTTACAAAATGTTACCTTAATACTGAATTTTGTAATTATAAAAGAGCAAACAATAAAATAATTACCGAAATAAGAACACTAGTGTTTTAGAATCCAGCATATAAATGAGTGCCAAATCTTTCTTCTACATTTTGAGATAGACCACTACATTCTGAAATCACAAATACCTTTTATAAAAGTACATTGTGATGAAAGCAACTTCGCCACTGGTTTTTGGAGGGGCCTGTTTGCCAGCCTCCTACACTATGGGCCCTGTGATAACCAATGTTCAAAAGTACTGTTTCTGCCCCTTGGACTTTTAACTGGAAAAGATTCAAACATGTGGCAGCGGCCATCTTAAATTGTCCAGCGGTGTTTTGTTGTTGAGTGTATGGAACTGTTTTGGGCATGGGACCATGTGCACGGTGGGGCAAAAATAAGACTTCCAGGAAATTCCTGAACCCCTGAACTGATCTGGGTGATTTTTGGATATGTTGTTCACCCAGATTGGGGCTATCAGGGTATGTGACTTTTGTGGGGATATGTTGTATTTTGGGGTACTTTTGAGGGTTTGTAAAAATGTACGTTTTTTCTGCTTAGAGTTAATTGAGTTAGTCCGTTGTCTTTGTTAATTGTATCAAAGGCAGAGGGGAGGGTTTGTGTACAGTAACTGGGAGTGTTCAAGTGTAAAACTCTGTTTTTTTATTCGATTGTGAATTTCATGTCCTGTGCCCCACAAGGTCCACCTTGTGGGGAAATACTGTATAAAAAAGCAGCTGTACCATTAAACTTTCAGTTCTACTTCACCCTCAATCTAGAGTCCTGTCTCTTATTGGGGGAAACTGCTACAAGTGATTGCTATGCTCTTCATACTCCCTTGAATAATCACTAGCTCTTGTAAGAGCTTGTTCCTGTTCCTGCTCTCTGGATTAAGAGAGGTTCACCCACTGGAACCTGGAGCCTTGTCATAGGTCCAGGGTGGGTAGGAGACGGCGAGACCCCAACCAAGCTGCAGCGGTTCGTGGGGTCTGCGGTGGTTATGGTGTCTGGTGGAGTGCTTGGAGCCCTCGGGAAGCACTGGGAGCATCTGTCAATGGAGGTACCCAGTCGGGGTGCCAGGTGATCCGTTACATACATACAGACAAAAGTGGCTCTTTTTATCACAATAAACCTAAAGATAACTGAGCTAAAATGTTTATTTGACCAATATTTCCGAAAATCATTCAAAAGTTAGACTTCAAACATAGTCAGTTTTCTTTTGTTTTGTTTTTTACAAAATTTCCGTTGGACATTGGGAAAGAAAAAAAAGACTTTGAATACTGTTCACATATAAAAATGTGCATATATCAACACATTAAACAGCTAACAAGAAATGCCCAATTAACATAAAGGAAGGTCGAATCAAACATCCAAAGAATTAATAATCACTTGAGAAAATGGCTTTTCCTTCTTTAAAATACCAATGTAATCACGAAGATGCAAATCTGGATGCTAAAGCAAATTGTGTTGCCTAGATAAGCACTTAGAATTCACAGAATTCTTATCAGTCAATTTCATATGGTAGAAGCTGAAAGCAGAGCTCTACCGCACTTGTGTACATTCACCACGGCTCAAGAATATAATCACAGCTGTAACCATGGTTACTGAAAGCAGAAAACCACAGTTTGTCTCCACTATTAGAATTACAGTAAATCTAACCTTTTTGATGGGGGATTTGAACTGTATGGAGCTTAATATCTGCATGATTTTAATCCTTTCTGCTTGCGGCGTGGAAAACACTTAAGAGAATTAGTTTGATGGAGAAAAAAAAAAATCCTCTTTATCTGTTTCTTTATTTTAAATGTAATTCTTTTTAGTCAATGACTTCGTTTATTGCTATGTATTGAATAAACTGTAATGCTTCGTTAAACTGAAGATTCGATTGCTGAAGAGGCATGGCTTACAAAACCGGTTATACCAGCCAACTGTTCTTATTTAAACAGGACTGTCCTTGTGCAGTAAAGTAAAATATGGTTGTTCATGCAGTGAGTGTTCTAGATTAGAATACAACACATGGCAAGTAGGCAACATGCATATTATTGGCAGAAAAAGACTCCAGTTCATCAAGTTCAGCCATTCATACATCTGTGTTACTACTGTTGATACAAACGTTGAAAAAAAATGCAGTTGACATGATTTCCAGTATATTAATACAAGTTGGGGGGAAAAGTTCTTCTTGACTTCAAAATGGCAGTCAGATGTCTCCCTGTATGAGCAAGCTATGATCCTACAATATTAAAAAAAAAAAAAAAAAAGAACCATAGATTGTGCAAAAATCTGTACAGAATCTGATAAAAAAAAACAACCTCTTTGGGCAGATAATTGCACGTCTTTATAATTTTTAATGTAAAGAGCCATTCCTCTACTGTAGATAAAATCTCCTTTAGTCAAGTCTAAATGGCAAATACTAACTACTTCTATACATACAAATGACTAGTGTAACTATTATTGGGAGAGCGAACTTCTAAACAATGTATTTGAACATCAATAAATAATACAGTTATTTCACAGAATATTCATCAAGACAAGAATTGTATGCTGGTGCATATAAGTTAAAAGGTACACTACCAAATGTATGTACATTCATAAACTTTCATTTGTATATTTTATGTAAAATAAAAAGTAATTCATAACTTTATATTGACATGGTTGAGACAATTTTCCAATTTTTTTTTTTTTTTTTTTTCAGAAGTCAAAAATTACCAAAACAATGTGTCAGTGTAATGCCAGAGGCATGGTTTTTGCCGATATGCAAACGTCTCTTATCCAGTAGCAAACTATTTATTTGATGATCTGCACACACACACAAAAAAATGGAAATCACAGCAGGAAGTGATGACACTGTATAGCTATCAAACACAACTACTGTATTTCTATAATTGAGCAATGGGGAAAAAAGGATATTTGTACCAGGCTGCCACTTGATATATTACTCACAATTATGGACAAATACACTTGCGATCTCATGTCACCAAACATAGCCATTTACGTAATACTGAATATGTACTACACTTTGACAAAGTTCCTTATAAACAATAATTATAAAACTCAATAATACTTGCATTACAAAATATATAACAATGTTATAACCCCATATCCTATTAAAAAAACAAAAACGTACAATAAAAACAAAACCTTTAGTGCTCATCATATAGAAACAAACAAGGATTAAATAAAATTATTGAGAGGGGTTAAATTATTCAAACTCACATATTTCAGATCATACACCACTGCATCTTATAGTGCCCAAGAGAAATATGCATGTGATAGAATCTAATCACTCCCTGTAATAATATGTATAGAGGAGGGGGGGGGGGGGATTATAAGAAAATAGATGACCACCAAAGGTAGCATAAACAATGTTTGTCTTCATTTGTTGATTATTTATAGAAATCATTAATTCTGTTAATTTCCAATGCTGGCATCCCGTGGCCGAGGTGATAGACTCTTCCTCTCCACTTGCCCACCTGATGTCACTTCCCTTCAGAGGTTCCTGCTTCTTAAAACGTACTAATGTCCCTAATTACAGGTGCCTCCATTTACATGCACAAGAGGTTCTCATTTAATTGTATCAAGTGACTAAGCTGCCACACGCTAATATAGCATTAAGCATCTGAGCCCATTCCAATAAAATTAAATGAGCAAGCACCGGGAATGTGGAAGTGTAACAAAATATAAATGTTAATGCTTTGTTATTCCACAAAGAAATACTGGGGAATACTGGGATTGGCTGATAGATCTCAGTCACTTCTTGGTTATTTTGGACTGCAGATTTTCTCTTGGAAAACCTATAGATAGGCATGCAAAGATATACATTATCTGTATAATAGTGATAATTCAATAAGGTTCTGTTTAAAAAGAAACTATAGACTAGGAATACAAAATTGTATTATAGTGGCCCCCTGGTTCGCGTGCCCCACCACCACAGAGCACAAAGCGATAAAAACCCTTAATTCTCTTACCTGAATCCAGCACCAATGTCACTCAGTGCTGGGTCAGCCTCTGCCTCACCTCACCTCGACATTGGGGACCTAATGCGCATTTGCGGCTAGCGCCACAATTCCATTATGAAAACCCCATAGGAAAGCATTGAATCAATGTTTCCCTATGGGGTTTTAACAGATGCTGGATGTCCTCATGTGTAGAGTGATGATGTCCAACTTCAGTTAAATGACCAGAAGTCGCCTAATGACCCTGAAGTCCCTCTAGTGACGCCACTAGAGGTGGAGTTAACCCTGCAATGTAACAATTTCAGTTTCTCAATAACTGCATTAATTACTATTGTAGGGTTCCACTGACAAGGACATTGCACCCAGACCACATCAATGAGCTGAAGTGGTCTGGGTGCCTATAGTGTTCCTTTAACCTACCTTGAGGCATACACTTACGTTTATAAATTCTATGTATTAAGATATCCATTAATATGTATTTACACATCTTTATATATCTTTAATTCTATCGTGTTGCATGTTTCAAACCCCTTCCAGCTCTGTATTATGTTGTCAAAAATTGCACCTTACATATAAATGAATGCCAGTCCAGCACATTATTTTAGAATGCCTGTAAAATTAAATACCTCTATAATAACATGCCTAGAATATACTTCAGTTTTTTTTATATAACCAGCAGAACCCAGAAATGTACATTTTGGTAGATGTAAACTAAACCATGATCTGATATTCCCTTTCAATTTCTGAAATATTATAACATTTGTAAACTAGAAAAGCTACAATTTCTGGGGAAATTGTGTGAAGTGTTCTTGCCTCCACCAGAAGTCTACAACTGGAGTGGGCGGAGTAAGTGTTATCATTTATATAGCACATTTAATTGCAACGTTGTTGCACAGTTACATTAAACCATACATTTATAAAAACATTAGCAGGTGTTCAAAAGGCCCTGTCTATGACATCACTTGCTGCTGCAGCCTGGCACAGGTCAGAGTATTTTGGCGGTTGCCATCTTCAAACGGTCGTATTTTAAAAACTATAAATCCTACAGCGAAGAGCTTTATATTGTGAGAATCACAAGACCCAGACCTACATTTTGATGCATAGTATGTCTCTGAAGTATTAAAAATGAAGGCACAGTCGCAGTTTAGAAATTGCACTTCAAATTTGAGCTTTGTAGAGTGAAGTTTCAATGAATGTCAATGGACGGCATTAGTTGCAAACAAATGATTATATTGTGAAAACTATCAGGACTATGGCTTAGCCGTTGACATGTTTAGTGGCAGCAGGGATAGCTGAACGTTTTGATATAAGATTTGTGTAGGTGGGCCTGAAAATAAGGGAGTGGTGGCAGTTTAGAAATCATGTCTTGATTTTTCAGCTTTTGCCAGCTCCCACTCTAGCTTTGCCATTCATTCCTATGGGACAAATTTCGCCACAAGAACGACGATATTCCGTGAACCATTCGGCGAAACATTCCACAAAGTAATAGCAATCCGATCGGGAACAATCTGCACGTTTTGGTAAATTTTTGTCTATGTAGTGTAAAAACTGTGGGAGGAGTTAGGGTGGCAAATTTGGCTATAAGAATAATAATATATATGTGAGATAACAATAAGTGGTCTTGCTATGCAAGAACACTTAACTATATCAGACGAAAACAGACATATCATATCTAGTTAAAAGCTGTAATTAGAAAGTAGAATATTTGAATTAATAAAAACACACCAACATTGTTCTTTTGGTTAATTCCTCTGGCAACAGTTGGGACAAGTCCTAATTGTGATGTTTATGCTATTTTGCAGTTATCCTCCAAGAGTTCTTGGGAAAACTAGCAATTACCAACAGCGAGAATTGAATCATGTCTTCCAAAACATGACTAAAACATGAAAAGAATCCCATTCTGTTAAGTTATCAGCATGAAATGTGATAGTAACGCTGCAAGCTACAGTTATTTTATTTACACCCCACGGTTTTTCACTTCTACAAGGATAAGTAACTTCTGAGTATAGTTTTACTTAAAGCTTTAAAGGGACACTATAGTCACCAGAATCACTACAGCTTAATGGAGTGGTTATGGTGTTTGTAGCATTTCCCTGCAGCTTTAGCACTATAAACACTGCCTTTTCAGATAAAATATAATCTGTTTACATTGCTGGCTAGTTACACCTCTTGTGGCAGTCACTCAGACTGCCACAAGATGTGCTTCCTGTGTCAGTGCTGCAGTGTTTCCACGCTCGGCATGGAGGCGTTGAACGTTCCCCATAGAGATGCATTGATTAAATGTATCTCTATGCAAAGATGCTGATTAGTGCAGCATGGTGGTTTGCTGTGCATGCTCAACAGCCCCCCAAGGCTTTACTATGAGAAAGCATTGTATTGGCTGAGATCATCAAAATGGACAAGGTCATCAAAATGGATGACCTCAGCCTTGGAGGCAGAGCCAGGCAGGGGGCGAGACAGGCGCAGTGTGGGAGAAAAGGGGAATAAAACTCACCTTTAATCTTTGGAGAGAAAGGGCCAGGGACTTAATGCTGCCTTCCAGCACTAAAGTGTCAGAAAAACAAATTTGTATTCCTGACACGATAGTGTTCTTTTATTTACATTATAAGTAAAAAAACAAAACGTAATTAAAACAATATTTTGCTTCATTTTATGCAGGTGTCTAGATATAGGCATTGATGTAATATTTTTGGATACGCTTTTCAAATGATTTAATATTTCTGGATATTGTTTGATATAGTGATTTCTTATATATATATATATATATATATATATATATATATATTTTGTATTTTTTGCTATTTGTCCAAAAATGTGAAATCACTTGATAAGCTTATACAAATATATTAAATTGAGACCAGCGTCTGGTAAATTAGTGACATTGCAAAAGGTAGCTGCCCTGGACATAGTATCTATATAAGCAATGTTGTGATTATTTCATTAAGAAATATTTAGGTTGACTCACAATGTACAGATGTAGTGGAACTCAATTACATAAAGAACAAAAAAAGGAAATGAAAAACATTACGATGAAACTCAATTAGACAAAGAACATTACCTATAGCTTTGTGTTTAAAATTCAAATGCTGCAACCACATACACCAAAATGGCTCTAGATGTGGTCTGGAAATGTGACAAACCTTTTTGATTCAATAATGCCATTATAGGTTATTTCTAATAAGCCAAATAGTTGACCAGAGGTCTGCTTTAAAGTACATCTGAGCCCAATGGATTTTAATGCTCCAATTACACTAGTCCGATGGATTTACATAAAGAGATTTACCAATACGTCTAAGAGAATGTACAATGGAATGCAAGTTGGCATTCCAATTTATTCTAGAAGCACACCCAGGAAGTAAGGGAAACAGATATTCAATTACAGCTGTGATGTCTTGTCAGAAGTCACCAAAATTAACCTACGAGTTCCTGTCATCACTAGAAGGATATTTCAGGATTGTTTCCGGTCCTTGGTTCATACAAAGGGCTGCAGTCTGGAGTTTGTAAAATACACTCTGAAATGTCTCATTACATTTACATTTGTGACAGCGTTATTACATTGATTGGGCAAACGCTAATTTAATGTGAAAGATAAGCTGTATACACAAAAGGCTTTCACTACCACTTTCTACAGCTTTGGACAGATACTTAACAGGAATAAAAATGACTTGACATATGGAATAATACTGGAATAATACTTTCTCTCTATATTGTACTGATAACATTTCTAGCAAATGCATAGTTTAAAAGTTATTCAGACTTTCTCGGTCATTATGCTTTAAGCATAGCAGTAAAGGTACTAACCACACTATGGTGCTATTCTATACCATAAAATAAATATCTCAAAATCACAGATTCTCTCTCTAGGGATCTCTGACAATATGGTACTGTTATGGGCAAATGCAAATAGTGTATTTCTCAAACTGTGTACTTTGTCTTTAAGAGATATTGCAAACGGACAAGGTGTTAGAAATGGAACATATTGTTTTTCATAGATGTTTCTTTAAGCAATAACCTCTTACTTACCTTCAGTGCATAGTATGTTTACGCCATTTTGTCCCAGACAAAATACAATAACAATAATGCATAAACAAGCTTCAAGGCTATGCTACGACTCTTTCAGTACATAATATACTGCGGTAATAAATAAAGGTGGAGAGATTTGGAGACAGACGCTGCTCCATCTTATAATGACAGAGAGGCTGACATGATGACATGTTCAGGAGGGTATGTTAATCTATTAATGATATTGCAAGCATATAATTTAATGTTATAAACTCTGCTATAAATTATTGTAATGGATTTTATATGTCTATATTTATATTATCATATAATAAATATCTAAAAAGACAAAACTTTATTGCTTCCAAGACCATCCTTATTTTATATTGTATTCTCAATTATTTATATATTTTAAATAGAGGATCTCTTACTGACTATATAATATTATGGCTAGAGATATCTGTATGCAGGGCCGGCCTTAGGGGTGTGCGAGTTGTGCGGCCGCACAGGGCACCATGGACCAGGGGGCGCCCTGTGGCCGACACAGCTCACACACGGCCAGTGTCAGGCCGGCCCTGCATACCCCTCTCTGCTGCTTCCAATATCTCCTTCACATGCACCAGCTCCACTGCTTCACATCTCCACTGCTTCAACAGGTACCCGAGTGGAGGATGTCATTACTCTCCACCCGGGTCTATTTAAAAATAATAATAATCGCGTAGTGGGGGCGGGGCTTAACATTTGAGCGGCAGAGGTGGTGCCAATACCTACCCGAAGCACCATGTAACTGCTGCACAGGAACTGCATCCACTCCCCCTTCCAACCATAATGGAAAGAGGTAAGTCTGTGTGTGTGACTGCCTGGCTATTTGTGACTGTGTGTGTGTGACTGTCTGACTGCCTGTATGTGTAACTGTCTGTCTGACTGACTGCCTGTGTGTGTGCGTGTCTGTGTGTGTGATTGCCTGCCTGTGTGTGTGTGTGACTGCCTGCCTGTGTGTGTGTGACTGTCTGTGTGACTGCCTGTGTGTGTGTGGTCGTCTGTCTATGTGACTGCCTGCGTGTGTGAGTGGCTGTCTATGTGACTGCCTACGTGTGTGGGCGTCCGAGTGACTGCCTCCGTGTGTGTGTGTGTGTGACTGTCTGCCTGCCTGTGTATGACAGTCTGCCTGTGTGTGTGTGCGCCTGTGCCTGTGTGTGCGTCTATCTGCCTTTAACGGAGTGTGTGTGTGCCTATCAGCGTGTGTGAGTGTCTGCATGCCTGTGACCGAGAGTGTATGACTGCTTGTAACGGAGTATGTGTGACTGTCTGCTTGGGACTGTGTGTGTGACTGTTTGCCTGCAACTGTGTGTGTGCCTGTAACTGTTTGTGACTGTAACTGTGTGTGACTGCCTGCCTTTAACTGTGTGTTTGGCTCTGTGACTGTCTGCCTGTAACTGAGCATGTCTGACTGTCTGCTTGTAACTGTTTGTGTGACTGTATATAGGCAACTTGTTCGGGGGGCGCCGTGTAGACTTTTTGCACAGGGCGCCTAATCGCCTAAGTCCGGCCCTGTCTGTATGATTAGCCCTGCTAAGTTCTATGCTTTAAGACGTTATAGTGGTAAATAAGGGAACCAGCTGCGGTTACAGTACAACAGCTGAAAAGTTCCTTTCTGTATGACTGGTGGACTTTTTACATATCATATCTGGGCATCCATATCCCCAAAAATATAGCCGCGGCAGTTCCTATCAACACAGAGGCAAAATGGAAAGATGTACAAAACAATTTAAACACATGACAAAATGTTGATCTCTCCTTGCTGGCCAGAATTGTGACTATTGTGACTGTTAAGATGAATGCCTGCCCTAAGGTTCTATACATATTCTGAACCCTGCTGGTACGGATCTCTGATACACTTATTTCATCCATACAACAGATATACACCATTTCATAGCTGCTAAAGACACTAGACGCATTTTGAAACACACTTTATACCACTCAATGACCAATGGAGGCCTGACGGTACCCTGTTTACAAATTGTATAATAATGCATAATTAATAAAATGTATTTCAGTGATGCAGAAAATACTGCTATTTGCTTATTTTCTTTAAGGGGCCAGCTTCAATTGGTTGATATGGAGGACTCTATTCTATCTCCTTGGAGACTCCAGTCAGTCTTCTTGACTCACATGGACAAAATATCCCCATTAAAATATATACCGCCACCCTCAAGGCTCTTGCTCTCAATGTGCGACAAAACAACCAAATAATACCCTCCCCTGGTCACTTTACCAAACTCCTTTCCACTGGAGTACTTTGCCTTGAGTCTTGGATGAGGCAAAGTCTCAACACATTGGGTGATATATGCTTACCGAACTCACTGGATGTATTCCAGCACCTGAGGGAATGAGTGGATCTGCAGAATCATGAATTTTTTAAATACCTACAACTGAGGAGTTTCAATACTTGATCAAGGGGGTGGCCCCTAACCTACAACTAAAACCCCTGACAACAATTGCCTAAACATATATTTGTAAAAAATATATATATATCATTATGCTACAGGGCATTTGTTCATCTTAACCAGCTGGATAACTGCTCTTTTAAACAGAAATGGGAAAGAGACCTTGAATGCTACATATATAAGGAGGAGTGGTCTTCCTCTTTTCCCTTTAGAGAGAAGAGAACAATTAAATCCAAAAGAACACCTTTAAGATGGGATGGCACAAGAACTTTTCATTATAAATGTATAGACTAAAAAAAAAAAATCTGTCTCATTAACATGATGTTAAACAAGCATGCACCAAAATAACATAAAAAGGTTGGATCTCACTCTGAATTAGATAGGTGGAACTATAAAATAAACACAATTTCAATTTGCTGCATTGAAAGATGAGCAATTAAATAATTGTGTACATTTCTGAGGTGAAACCAATAAATCCCATTGACTACTGCACTCACTAAGGTACAGTAGATAGGAATAACATTTGAAATATACAGAAATCGCAGACGGTATATAATGTATATAAACGTGAATCAAATAAAATCTTTATGTTTTCTTCCTTAAATTTTGACACCACATATTACAAAGCCTAAAAATAGAAATTTTGAAAACTCTTGTTGATCTAAGCTCTTCAGCACATCTTGTAGCTCAAAGAGAGACTTCTCTCAATTAAGCCTGGAGAGTTCTCTCTCTCTTTCAGCTTCTGGGAGACAGCAGAGATCTTTGAGAGGGCTCAGCTGGTGTACTGCACATTGATTGTAATTGGCAGTGAACTATTTCAAATTATATTCCATTTCGATGCAGAAAATAATTTGCTCCCGTAAGCTGTATATCTATACACTCTATTTAGAAATTGAGAAACTTGTTTCAGATGGTAATGACCTCGTATAAAAAAAACAAAAAAAACAACAAAATAAAACATGGCATAATGCATGTTTAATATTGCCAGCACAGTTTAGATACATGAATTATTGTGTTTTGTGCACTTGGCAGGAGGGGTGGAGGATGCAAATAACATTTTATATTGCATTGGAGATTCTCAAGAAATAGTTCTGATGCACAGCGCATTTCTATTACAGAGCAAAGATCAATATTTTTTGTCAATAGGTGGACAGACTTGCACCAAATATATAGTATAAGCAACTTTGTATATTTTATGTTATTTATCTGATATTCATATAATGTGACACAGTCTGAATTAGAATGAAAGGAGTTGTACTTTGATCACATATCACAGATATAGGCAGTCTGTTTTAGGAGGTGAAATCTCAAAAAAAAACAGTGGAGCGTCATATACCTTTAACGTGCCAACAAGTATGTAAATATGTGCTTAGTGCCAGCAAGTATATCTTTCATAGAGAAATAGTGGACAATAATGTAAAACCTTAATATATTTTAAGACAAAAAATCTTCTATGGAACACTCACATCGTACAGAGCTAATCCACCTAGCTCTGGTGTGTATACCCTTTAGGTTCGTTTGGGCGACCTTTCCCCTCTCCCGTATTGACTCTTTTAGTGGATCCCTTTGTCTAATGGTGAAGTTAAATTCAAGGTCTTTTACAGGGACAGTTTAGATACCATAACAACTACAGCAAAATAAAGTTTTTATGGTGCCAAGAGGCTCACTTTAAAGGGTTAAACCATTCTCGAGTGGTTAAACCCCAAAGTTTTTGTTCCAGCTCCAGATCTCCCTGCCTCTCTGCTCTTCTATTTTCTAAAATTCTCTAAAACGGAATGGCCTTTGCAGAATTGGGCAGAGGCACCGCTGATTGAGAGCGATCAGCTGGTGCTCTCAGCCAATCAGTGAATCTCCATTCATAAAACTGGCTTGTAGAGAAATGTACCCTTTTCAAGCCAGTTTTATCGGCCGCTGCCCGATTCTGCAAGAGTCTTCCATTTTAAAGAATTTTAGAAAACAAAAGGGCAGAGAGGCAGGGAGATTCCGGACTAGTACAAAGACTTTGGGGTTGAACTGTTCAAAAATGGTTTAACCCCTTAAGGTGAGCCAGTGCCAGAGACCTCCTGGCACCAAATCAACTTTACTTCAATTAAGTTGTAATGCTGCCCAGATTGTTCCTTTAAGTCCATATACAAGCAATAAAGCAGTGCTCTGGGTTGGGACAGTCTTGATTGGTTGCCCATCCAGGCAACCAATCAAATTACGCACACACACACACACACACAGTCTGAGATGACGTGCCCACTTTGTGAATGTAGGCATAATCCACAATGCTGATTGAATCATGGGTACACCTACCTACAGGCTACATTCCACCCAATTGCACTGTCTGTCAGTGCTTGCAGGGATCTTACAAAGCAGCTCTTAGTCATCAGCAGAAACTTTATTTAACCTACATTAGCTAACTTTGACATCTCTGATATCTGAGAAATCTAAGGCTGGCTGAGTATTACTACAGAAACTGTAGTTGTTGTGGTGTCTATGGCCTGTCACTACAGGATTTTTTATCTAAACACTGCCTTTTTGGCAATATTTACATTACTGCTTAGTGGCACCTCCGGTGGCAGTCACTTAGACGGGCACCAGAGGGGCTTCCTGGGTCAGTCCTGCACAGTGTACTGAATGCTTCCCGCAGTGTTTTGAAACGCATTTGTATTAGTCTCCCAATGCTTTCCTGTGGGAAAGCACTGTTTTGGCTGAGATTATCAAATTTGATGATCTCAGCCAAGGAAGTGGAACAGGGAGGGGCCAGCCATGGAGAGACTGGCGAGGCATTGGAAAAAAGGAGAGTAAACTCACCTTAAATTCAGGCAAGGGGGGACAGTGACCTCTACTGTGATTTTCAAACTATAGTATCAGGGATGCATGTTTGTATTCCTGACACTATAGTGTTCCTTTAATTAAAAAACTTAAGCTACTAGATAATCACATGACTAACCTTTAAGTATGGCAACTATATCAATTGGTAATATTTATATGGCTAGGCTTTCAAGTTTTGGCTATATAAATTAATTTATGTCACATTAAATCTCAGTAGGCTGCTCGGTTAAATTATATGGTCCACTGCAAAATAGCATTTAAAATACATAGAAAATAATATAATATATTATAATATAAATAGCCTGAAATACAAACTACAGTATTAGAGCAAGATGACTTGTCTTAAAGGACCACTATAGGCACCCAGACCACTTCAGCTTAATGAAGTGGTTTGGGTGCCAGGTCCATCTAGGATTAACCCTTTCTGCTGTAAACATAGCAGTTTCAGAGAAACTGCTATATTTAATTTAGGGTTAATCCAGCCTCTAGTGGCTGTCTCATTGACCGCTGCTAGAGGCGCTTCCGCGCTTCTCACTGTGATTTTCACAGTGAGAAGGCGCTTGCGTCCATAGGAAAGCATTGAGAATGCTTTCTTATGGACTGGCTGAATGCGCGCGGCTCATGCCTTTAAGGTTTATAAATTTAACCCTTGAAGAACATTACAACAAAGTCATCAGGCAAGTTAATCAATTCCAATGGACGTATAGATCATATATATAGATATAATGTATAAAATATATTAAAAAAAAATGTATTAAGCATCGTTGCTCCAAATAAAACAAGTGCATTCTAGTGCTGAAGAATTAAAGCATAGGCCATATGAAACATTCCCAAACAGGCTGCATATCACTCCCATGCTCTTCATTTTCAGTAGAATCAGTCATTTGTTAATATCGCCCTGTTCTGTTACTCTGTTACTTCAATTTAAAAGAACAATTGAGCTGAAAAGAAAATAATGGCACGGTCAATAATCACCAATTAATTTCTTAATGATGTTTATTGCAGTGGAATCCCTTAAACACATGTGTAATTACAACCAGGAATTATCAGTTAGCCGAGTGATAACAGGATTTCAGATCAGCAGATTAGATTATCAAAATTTGCAACGAAAATGCTGACATGTTTTCATGGGCACACGTCCAAAGAACTCAGCGACTTGAGAGAAAGAAAAAAAAACCAAAAAAACACAACACACAAAAAGAAGACATGTACAGAAAATCAATAACTCACAATCTAGCAAAGTGCCTCGTGACTATATTTTCTGTCTGACTGAGTCAAATAGCATTTCACTTCCTTGCAAGAAAATGTACTAACTCTAAACTGTGAATTACCAAAAAACTAAACAAAAAAACATGCTGGGATGTCAAATGTGCACTTACCATACTTCTCAGAAAGGTTGGTCCCAGAGACCCTCTATATCAGTATTAGCTTATACATTGATATATTTCAACCTCCATCACTAGCACCATACAAAAGGCATAATCACAAAAGAATGGTTCGAGTTGCCAGTGACACTTACCTGGAAAAAAAGAAAAGGACAAAATTTGAGCTTGCTAATCGCAAAAGACTAATCTCTTCACTGTGCTTCTAATTGGCTTGGACATTAATACGGATTATGGGTGATGGTGAATGAGGAGAATGCATAACCTTGTGGACCACTTGTGGACGTTTGATTGATGGACAGATAAAAAAGAAACAAAAAAAAAAACACAAAATTGATTTGTTGAATCGTCTGTGTTAATCATGCTTTTTATTTGTAATTTTTTTAATATTAATATTTATTCGGCTAATTTTGAAGAATACATGTGACAATGTAACAGGTGATAGTAGAGTAGATATAGTGGATATATAAGCCTCTTAAAATCATCCGGGGGTGATCTGTTCAGGAAGTATCTAATGATCGGCACTAGAAGTGTGGCAGCTTTCTCTTTGTATGCTAGCAAGGCTGTTGGATATCTGCCACATATATCCTTGGCAACGGACATCTCACAGCATCTACAAATAGCAGCAAACCCAGCGCTCTCTTGCTCAAAGTACACAATCCTGACCGGCCTAGCACCAAACACATGGGTAATCTTCAAACATGACTCATACAAACAACAGTAATCAACCTTTAATCTTCAAAGCTTCTAACGTAGTGCTAGCTATTTTGTTTGGGAGATGTAAAATGATTTTTTTTTAAAGGCTGAGGAATAACAGAAGCAACAGTTTGTTTGCAAGACAACGAAAGCTGTTCTACAATGTACCCAATGCTTGTGGGGTTTTGCTTACACTTCAATAGAATGTGATTTTGTTGTTGTTGTTGTTTTTGTTTAAGGTTTTATTCACTAATATAGTGAAGGTGAATAAATTAATTGCACAATGTAAACTAAAACATGAAAAAAAACATTATGGCAATTTCGTCTTTAACCCCTGAAAGGACCACTATAGGCACCCAGACCACTTCAGCTTAATGAAGTGGTCTGGGTGCCAGGTCCAGCTAGGGTTAACCCTTTTTTTAAATAAACATAGCAGTTTCAGAGAAACTGCTATGTTTATAATAGGGTTAATCCAGCCTCTAAAGCCTCTAGTGGCTGTCTCATTGACAGCCGCTAGAGGCGCTTGCGTGCTTCTCACTGTGAAAATCACAGTGAGAAGACGCCAGCTTCCATAGGAAAGCATTGTGAATGCTTTCCTATGAACTGGCTGAATGCACATGCGCATTCAGCCGATGACGTCGCTATGAAGGAGGAGGAGAGCTCCCCGCCCGGCGCTGGAGAAAGGTAAGATTTTAAACCCTTCCTCTCCCCAGAGCCCGGCGGGAGGGGGATCCTGAGGGTGGGGGCACCCTCAGGGCACTATATTGCCAAGAAAACGAGTATGTTTTCCTGGCACTATAGTGGTCCTTTAAGGACCAAACTTCTGGAATAAAAGGGAATCATGACAAGTCACACATGTCACGTGTCCTTAAGGGGTTAAATCAACACAGTTTAGTGAATAGGAAATCTGACAGAGTTATCAGCTATGGTTATTTGCTAAAGTCAGAGTAGCCGGTACCAAATGAGGCACAAACCATTTGTAGCAGTACTGCAAATTCCACACATTTCTTTCTAAGTGTGTAACAGTGGAGTTTGCCTAGCAGGTTTAGAATGAGCCTGAATTTGGTACATATTTCACTTGGACCAAATGCTGCCAGGCATCAATATCTGGGCACACTTGGGAGGTTTCTTATTAAGTTACTTATTTGAAGTGCATAAGTACAGACAACCTTTTGGCCCTGCAGCGTGCCTTTCTCATGTCTTGACAAAGGCACACTGTAAGGCCAGAACAAAGTTGCACTTCTGCACTTCAAATACAGTCTGCCTTCATAAAAACGTCCAGGTGTGCCAAGAAATATTGTGGTTCCTTTTATTGAATTAGCTGCCTAATTTGGAGTACACTGGTGGAAATAGCCCTTTTTGGTGTGTGCATTACCCTCTTCCAATTGTGAAAACAAAAGCTGCCAGACGGCAGTAATCTGGACCTGAAATGTTAAAACCAGGGCCAGATGCTTAAAGGAAGGGCCCAGATTTTACAAATGAGAAGTATTTGCCTACTGCCTGCCAACGCTGCAACAACCCTCACAGCTGCGTAACCCTGCAGTAGCAGATCAGCGTTTACTAGCTGGTCACCACATTAAATAATAAAAAATTTAACTTACAAAAAGCCTATGCTTGCTGCATCGCTACTTGTTTGCTAGCCAAATGCAACATTACAATATAAAATCTTTTTTCCCCCACTATAGGGCTTATATGACCACCAAATTAGTGTAAGAGCGGTTTTTTATAATTAGATGGCCATTCCGGTCAAAATTCTGCAATTTTCACTGGATTTTGTCCATCCAATACAGTGTTCAGTAAATAAGCCTAAGAATTTCAAAATGTTGGAAAAAGAACCAATTAGTGTCTACAGCACAGGTAAGGAATTTCCACAAATCAGGTATTTTGGCCTATATTTTCTTATTGGATTTTAATGCGCTACCATTTCAGAGATTATTGAATAGCCCTAAAAAGTTTATTAATATGAATTTCAACTTTCAGTCTGTTTTGGGGAAAATTTTAAATGCCTCACAATTAAGATTTTGGTTAATAACTCAGTTTGTGGTTTATGCAATAGTAATCATTGTTTGTGTTTTTATTAGCCATATTAACATAGTTGCAAATTTGTTAAAACTATCCATATATATATTTTATTAGAAATCATACTACTATAAATGTCATTCCATAAACATTAAATATTTACAAAAAACAAATAAATGTTGCATACGATTTTTTAGCCCTCCTGCATATGTCGAGTCTTTTACACATCGTTGATGCAAATTGTAAAATTTTTGCAAACTTTAAAAAAAAAAATATATATATATATATGCTATATTTAAGGGAGCAAATTTCAGAACTGCCCAACTTTTTTGCTGTTGCAATATTTGGATGTGAAATGTCTCCAATTCATTCTTGTACCACCTGTTGTAAACCAATCATAAACTTGGCTCAATTCTCTGAGGACATGGGAATTTTAATAATTCAACACCAATACCTAAGGGATCGTTACTAGTTCTTAACATTGGCAACATTAGCATCGAATCTACGTTTAATCGTCGGAACGAGGATTGAAGGGTTGAATAAACTACTTCTTGCCAGATGCTGTGAAGTTATAATTTTATGATATCAGATAAACGCGCTATACCTGTCGATTACCTATATTTCCGGTGATTCTATATACGGGATCATAAACTTTCCTGTTCCCTAACAGCTGGACAGCAGAACACTACCAAAGATGCTTCCATACCCATCGCCGTACGAAAAATTACTCTTAAAGGGTATTTCAACAAGAAGATTGTATCACGTTTTCCTTATGACAAATGATTTCTATATTCACCTGTTCATCGTTTGTATAATCCAAGAATGAATGGCTGAGAATTACTTTTGATAGACGCTATAACTTGCAATAACCACTTAGACCTAAATATCTGTCAGGTAGTAAAAATCACTTGTTCTCATTTGAAAGAACCAGGCTGTGTTTCATGAGGGATACTGTTAGAGGTAATGGAAAATGTACATATTGTAGCATATCTCATTAAACCAGTGTATTGCTAAATCTCACTCAGATTATGAATCACACAGACATTCTTGAAATGATACATTTGTTCAGTTGACATACATTTGACTTTATCTCGCAAGAGGAAGATATCATTCTCTGCAGATTCAGCATCACATACAGGGTAATACGGTGTATGCCAACACCCCTAGGGCAAAGGACCTCATTTTATATGATTCCTGTCAGTTTGAGAAAAGACTCGCTATGGTATTATGCTTTTCAGGAGTACCTAGCAACAGACACAATCTCTCGCTTGATAAAGATTTATTAGAAATACAGTACAACAGATCTACTGTTGGAGTAAAAAGTAAAATATAAAGGTGGGCATTGGACTTTGTGAACAGAGATGGGCATTTGTGCTCATAGAAGAGACAAAGGGGAACATGGGTTCAAGGCTGCCATCAGAAACGTTGGGGCCCCTGACACAGCTCAATATCTGGACCCCCGAGGCCCACCCTCAAGTCCGCCCATAGACCTGCCCCTGAATCCATCCACAGAGCTGTGTCAGGGTCTGGCAATGCCATCATTAAAGGGGATCAGTCAGCTATTAGAGATCCACATCACTTACTGGGCCCCTTAAGACATATGCCTGTCGGGTGACCCTAAGTGCATGGGCCACCCGATGGGTCCCCTCAGCATGTGAGCCGAGTGCAGCTACACTGGCAGGACTGGCAGTAGTTCTCCCACTGTGCAGGCACATATTTATAGCGATAATCAATATATATATATGTGTGTGTGCATATTGGGAGTGGGAGGCGCAGACACCTGTGCCCCCCAGGACCGCTGGGCCCATGACAACCGTCATGATTGTCATCCCCAGATGACGGCCCTGCATGGGTTTGGGGATAAGAAATTTAAAGATAGAACACACTTGCAGTTATTTACCAAAGCAGAAAATGTGGAAAATCTTAATTACTCTTTCAGTTCTCCAAAATGAACACTTACGAAATTAACTCCACAAGTTAAAAAGTCTTAAACCTGAGACAGATGATAGAAAGCAATTCTATTATTTTTTTTTGTGGGGGGGGGGCGGTTTTAAAAATAAATAAATAAATAAAAATAACGACCTGTAATAAATGCATCAATCTAGCAATACATAGTACAAGAAATTACTGGACCGGTTTTTGTTCTAACCTAAGAGATAGAAGTGGTTTTGAAATATTGTAGCCAATTCTTCAATCTTTTGCACTTCATAAATTAAGTTTGCTATTGTTCACACGGCAATGCATAAATAGTGCATAATTACATTTAACCAGGAAGCTATTTTTCCCTCTGAGTACAGCTCAAAGATGAATTATCTATTTGCAGTTGCCATCATTTGATTCTAGTCTTCTTACAATATTGATAACGTGGGAAAGGGGATGCACGATTTTGTCTCCCCAGATCCTCTGCCTGCCTATCACTATTAGGAAAACAGAAGAATTAATGGCGGCAGCTACTCTAGCTTTAACCATAATTATAATTCTAAAAATAACAGTAAATATAATAATACAACAATATGTCATATAAATGATGAAATCTCTAAAGCTGATCTAGGAGAAAATGCCATCTTGGAATTTTCTTGTCGTTCATTAAATACTGGAGCGTGATTCTTGTGGTTTATACTGATGTCTTCTGAACCCTTCAATATCTCCTTTTTCACTTTCATGAAACACCATTCACACATGTATACATAAAGACTATTTATGATTTATGATAGCTCAGTGGGCTAATGCATCATGAGTAGAATATGTGCAACCCTTGGAGTTCGCAGGTTCATTTCCCGGCAGGGTTGACTCAGCCCTTGGTCCTTCCGAGGTAGATAAAATGAGCACCATTAAATTGGGTAATAGTAACAAATCCCCAGGACATACCTTTCCTGGTTAAATACTTTGTTGTTGTTATTATCTTTTTTTCTTACCATGAGCTGTGCATACATTGTGGCAATAGCATTGCCTCTATCTTGTGTATCATTTTAATGCAATCCTTTCACCATAGCTGAAATATATTGTTGAATCAGAAAACCACAATGTTCAGTAAATGGTTTGTATGAAAGCTTACATATTTCCCATACAGATTTTTGCATTTGACATTCAGTTCATGAAAGTTAGAATGAATTCAGAAAATTATAATAGAATCGGTAAAACATGAGTCAAATATTCAAAATTGCTCATTGTTTCTGCTATCACCGGTTCAATGAACATAAGTTACTTACGTGCATTTAAAAGCAGGTTTACATGAAAAATAATAAAATGTACTTGTTCTAAACGCAAAATCCATTTTGTAAAGCAGTATAATTAGCAGAAGTATACATGCCTACAATTTATTTAGTGGGATGCAAATGGCAACGCTGTAGCAATATCCATAAAAATCCATTACTCATCTCATCCAAAAAGATTTATGCAAAAAAGGAAATGTGAATGAATCACCAGTTACAGATCACCGAATGGTTCATACCAACAGTCATCAGGACTGTATAATTCACTTTATTCTGACAACATCCTGTCAAAGTGAGAACTTTAGATGGGATTTCACATAGTTAATTAAGGGAAATGTTAAGAGTTTAAAGGAAAATCATCAATAAATGGAATTTTCCAGTTTTAGCTATTTACGAAACATATGCATTTAGTGCTTTCTGTGTCACTAAAACATATCTTGACCTTCGCTGAGCAAACAAGGATAAGGATGTTTGCTTATATCGGTTTGTCATTATTTCCTTGTATTTTTTGTTCTATCAAACCACTGTAGAGAGCTTTAGAATACATTGTTCCTTATTTGTCAGGATGCCAGTCTCTGTCACCCATCTTTATAATGATATAGGGTCTCCTTGGTCACTTCCCAGCATCAATTCTAATGTTGGATAATTTCATTTAGCCTCTTATATTAATCTTGATTGACTTCATCCCTAGGTCAACAGTTCCAATGCTTCTGCATGGACACTATGGTATTTGGGGCCCCAAGAAAGATACAGGTCAATGATATCACCGTTTACCGTTTAAACAAAGACCTTTTGAAGCTCCTCACAAATTTGTGGTTCTAGAAGCCTATGACTGCTTCCCTTAACCCCATAAGGACACGATGGAAATATTCCGTCACAATTCCCTTTTATTTCTAAAGTTGTGTCCTTAAGGGGTTTTGAACACCATAAAAATTAGTTTTTGGCACAACTAGTTATTGACTAAATTTGCTCTATGAATCATTTGACACGTCTTATCTATCATTTATATTCCAGTCTGGGGTAATAAGCTCAACCTTGATTATAAAACCATAGTAGCCACTTTATTTTTTTCAGCTAATAGGAGGCATTTTGTTATGTCTTGCAATTCTAAGGTCTAGTTCTTTTTCTTTTAATTATTTTTGCAATCTTTCCATACAATATACCCACTGAGGTATATCACTACCCGATATTATTCAATAATAAATGTAATACAATGGTTTTAGGTATGACCATGTACGGTGATGTAATCAAAGAAGAAGTTTTAAAAATTGCTTAATGCTAGAGTAAAAACACACAAATTGTATTATCTAACTTCAATCAAATTTACAGAATGTGCCAATTAAAAACAACCGATCAACAATTATTTAAAATGTAATAGTACGTTGCAATTATGATAGAACATGCTAACAATACGGTTTTGTTTTGTTTTTTTGAGGAAAATGTGCTGATTATGTTCGTCAAAATTAATCACAAAACAATGAAGAGCTAAGCTGTGTCCTGATTATATCTATAATAAGCATTATGACCAGCAATGACTGACATGGGAAGTTAATTAGAGAATGTATTTTATGTGCAGTAAGCTATTCCCGATGCACTATGATCTCTAGGAAGTGATGGAGCAGACAGCTTGGATTCCAAAGCAGCGGAAGCATTGGACTCATGTCAAAAATGTCAGCACTGCACCGGACGAGCCATTAACTAGGTTCAAGTGATCTCTATTATACACCATCATATCCTATTCCAAAGTACCTTACTATAGAATCAGTTCCCGAGTATCTGTTGATTCAGCAGAACACATGACAGATAGCATAAAGCTAGCAATGTTCACTTTGAGCTTTTACTTAACTTCAAAAATGTATATAACCACAGATCAATCAGACTTTCTAGCACGTAAGCCATTATAGATCTTACTCAACAGAAGGACATTTCAAATTCTGCCAAACAAGCCAATGTAAAGGGGGGTTTGGGTTCAGATCCCATCCTGTCTATCGAGTCACACCCACCCCCCAAAATACACACTGGGTTGTGACAACTTGACAAGTTGCAATGTGTTTGGCCACGTTTGTAACTTGGCTGTAAGCACAGAACAAGTTATTATGGTATGGGTTGATATATCCATTGGTGCAATTCATCAGTGTTTTGTGTTCTGAAAACTGGTTCAAAGATGCAAAAGGAGAGGAATCATTTAAATCCCCCCCCCCCAAAAAAAAAAAATGCACAATACCTATGCATGTTTGTTGTGGTTCATATTTCTGGATTCCATCCTTGGAATTAAAAAAAAAAAAAAAAAAAAAGAGATGATTGATGTAGGACAATGTCAGGATTCAAACCTGGGTAGTTAGCGGTTCTGGTCCTGCTTCCTACCTCTGAGCCACAGTAGCTTTGTTTATTACCACCTATTTCAGTTCTATTGATCCTGGCTTGTCTGCAGCACTGTGGTATTGCCCTTGTCTATGGCCGTGCTTCACCTGATCCTGATCAGATATCAGCAGGGTATATAAACTCAGCCTTGCCCTGTGATCTGGATCAAGTCTTTGATCCTGTTGTGTGTGTTCCATATCAGTGTTCCTGTCTATTGATTCTCTGCTTCATATTGACTCCGGCTCCTGGCATCGTTTTCTCTGATCTCTCTGACCTCTGGCATCCCTTGACTTCGGCTATTCCTCGTTGTTCCTGTCCTCTGGCATCCTTTGACCTCGGCTATCCCTTGATTATCCTGCTGTTTGAGTCCTTGCCTGTGCTGCATTTTGGAACTTCATCCTGCACAGATCCACAGGCCAGGTGAATTCTTACCTGACCACCTTGGCCTGTGGCTATTTGCAAGGGTGAACAACATATCTGCGCTACAGACTCCCAACTCAGGTAAGACCCTGACAGACAGTCACTAAATGTTAATTATATTCACATGCCATGTGAGTAGTAAGCATCAGACGGAAGAAAAGGAGTGGTAAAAAAAAACCATTTTTTTATTTACTGTATATATTACATATTTAAAGTACATACCAAGAGAGTTGTGGTGGGGATAAAAGTGGGGATGAAAACCCCTTCCACCTGAAGTAAGCGGATAGTTAATATATTGCTAAATATATCATTGGCAACACCCACAGGATCCACCAATGAACTGAGGGCTCAGCCCTATTTATAGAGACTCATGGGGAGAGAGGGAGGATATTGTATGATTTTTTCTGTATTGATTGTTTTTATTGTTGTATTTGAATTTGGTCCCTGAGGAACGAAATGCGTAGGACCTTTCCTCTTTTGTTTTATTTTAGGTGGCTAATGTATATGACCCCTTTTTTTACAATAAATTTATACATTTATACAACTTATACCGACCGGAGTCTCATTTTCACATTCGGTCCGCTTGGATTACCAGTGGAGAGTGGAGGCATCTAGCCGCTCATCAATATCGGGGCAGGCACCTTCTGAACGCACTACCTATCCTGATCTTGAGAGTGTATTATAATCACAGCGCATTACTATTCTGTTTACTGTATTACACTATGTATATTTTTTGTTCCTGATTTAGATTTCACACAGCCGTATCTCAGAATCCTTTGTATATCAGTAACCAACCTCATGCTTAAGAGTTGCATTAACAACATAACAGCTGTCCATGAGTGGTTCGCTGGCATTGCTCCTCTTCCTGTTTCAAAGCTGTTGTATACAGCAGGCACATACTCCAAGGAATCCATGTAAAGTGGAATTACGAGGCAAAAATGTGGTTCTTTGCTGAGCTAATTTGCATACACATACCCAGAATACCTTGAAGTAGTGAGAGCACTGTGAAAGTGAGAATTCTGTGGGAAAAGCAAGTCTTATGGCTTGACTGGTGTGTGTATTTGTGTTTAGCAATGTATTAACTATTCACTTACATATTTAATAAATATATAAAAAAAAATTTACTGCACCTCCTCTTTTTCCTTCTTTTCCTCATTATATGGATGCTTGTGGTATAATTGCTCCAATATACCTGGAGATCCCAATTGGCAGGGATCTCTAGGTATATTCTATTATATTAATTTTAGGGGCTAATTCCAATTCCCTTATCTGAGGTCTACTAAGCCCAGGTTCCGCAGTAGATTTGTGATGCTGAGACGCAGGGCTGCCATCAGCGGGTGATAACCATGGCAGCTATCACGGGCCCGGCAGCATGTGTAGCGGCAGAACTGCCCCCGGCGCATGCTGATAGGGCCCATGCATTTAGGGCCACCCGATGGGCCCTATATCTTCAGAGGCCCAATCTGCGCTGCAGCCATGTTAAAGCGCGACCGGGTCCTTTAAAAATGTAACCCGCAAGTACTGGTGACCAGCCGTCACTTCCTCCCAGCTCACTCCGCATGGGAAGGAGGAGAGACAGCCAGGCCATGAAGAGGGAGAGCCCACACTGACTCCCATCAACCCTAGCCACTCTTCTGCTGTGAAAAGGTAAGAAACAGGAGGGTGACTGAAAAATAAGCTGCATGTGTGTGTGTGTGTGTGTGTGTGTATGTATGTATGTCAGTATGTATGTCTGTCTGTCAGTATGTTAGTATGTGTGTCTGTCTGTTTGTATGTGTGTCAGCATGTATGTATGTATGTTAGTATGTGTTTGTGTGTGTGTATATGTGTGTCTATTTCAGTAGGTGTGTGTCAGTATTCATGCCTGCTTCTGTGTATGTATGTTAGTATGTATGTTAGTATATGTGTGTGTGTGTGTGTGTGTGTGTGTGTGTGTGTATCTGTGTCCTTTTGTATCAGTGCATGTTTCTGTGTTTTTGTCTGTGTGTATGCTGTGTCAATGTTTGAGTGTCTGCAGAGGCGGCTCTCTAGGCAGTTTAGGCAGCTGCCTAAGGCCTTGCGCTGTCTGGGGCCCTGAGGCTGCCTAAACCACCCCAGTATATCCCCTCCCTCCCAGTAACCGCTTCACTATCACTCCCCTCCCAGTATACCCCCTCCCTCACACCATTACCCCCCTCCCCCCCAGTATTCCCACTCCCTCACACCATCACCCCCTCCCTCCCAGTATCCCCCCTCACTCACACCATC
>OW240922.1:78434166-78571019 GCA_933207985.1 Pelobates cultripes
CCTCACAGTATCGCCTCCTCTCTTCCAGTATCCCCCCTCCCTCACAGTATCCCTCCCTCCTACACACCATGACCCAGCTCCCTCACAGTATCACCCACCTCCCTCACAGTATCACCCCACTGTCCCACACAGTATCACCCTCCCCCCCTCCACACACAGAATCACCCCTCACACAAACAGTATTATCCACCTCACACACACTGTCACCCCCCACACATACAGTCATGCCCCCCACAATGTAGTGTCACCATGCTCTCACACATTGTCATCCTCCCTCCACACTTTCAGCCCCTTTACACATCCACACTCACATTAACCACTCCTAATCCTGTTAATCTCACCCCCTCCAAACTCACCTGCCCTCGCTCTGCCACACTCACCCTGTCAAATTAACCCTTCCTAATTCTGTCACACTCACCTTCTCTCACTCTGTCACACTCTCCCTCCAACCCTGCCACACTTATCCCATCACATTAATGCCTCTAATCCGGTCACACTACACACAAATGCACATCTGCATTCAAACACCAACATTCACACACATACACCATACAAAAACATGCTTACATTCAAACACAATGTGTGTGTGTGTGTGTGTGTGTATATGTACACACATTGCATCCACTACACATGCACCTACACAAACTGCAGCCAATACACAAACACAGACTGCATTCACAAAACACACACCCCGTATCCACTCTACAAACACTGCTTCTGTGTAGGTAGATTTGGAGGCGGGTCATGTGGCCAGGATTTGGAGGCATGCACTGGGGGGGGGATTGGAGGTAGGCCCTGGGGGGGATTGGAGGCGGGTCCCAGACCTTGCGCAGACCTGGGGGCTCAGACCTTGAGCTGTGTTAGGGGCCCCAAAATTTCTGATGGCAGCCCTGCTGAGACGTACAAACTTCTGCATTACGTCCAAAGCCTCATTTTTGTGCTGGAACGCGAGCTAGTTTTCACTGCAATTTTAGTGACTTAAACCGGGGAATCTTGGATCTGCTTCCTGACAGCCCCAAAAAAAAACAGTTTACTAGTTAGATCCCTAATGAAAATATTGGGGGTAAATCTAAAACCAGTTTGCAAAAGCTGCAGATCTCTTGTCTGAAGCCTTTGCTAACCTTCTCTAACCCCTCTTATGCTTTCTGTGGCTATCCAATCACAGACTTACATCTGGGAAATTCCCTGCCTCTTGAGTTCAGCTCCACTGAGCGAAACAAACCAGGGTATAACAGGGCCAGTTGTCTTTTTTTTGATTGACAGCCAGTGGGCTATAACAAAGTTTATTAGGAAAGTACCAATTTCTATTGAAAAGTTCACTTTTTGTAAAAAGACACACTCTTCACACATAAATCAAGTTCTAAAGGTAAAGTGATTTAGGGGTCTGGAGTGTCCCTTTAAGGCATTACTTATGGCATAGAGTATGTCTAAGAGTGCCGATTTGAATGTCACTTATTTGACAATTGTTAAAGGGATAGTAATGAGTATAAGGATGTCAACATCTAGTCCTTTAATAATAAAATATATACCCTTATTGCAGAAGTTGATTGATACACAAAGAGTACACATGTAAAGCTAGATATTTATCATTCACTGCTGTAAGAGCATGAATAATCTGAAACTCCAAGCAATATTTAATATAGTGCAACAAATGGAGGGAAAGAAAAATGAAAAACAACATCAAAGACGATTTCCATAATCAGGCATGCAAGTACTCTCACCCGGCAGATTGCTTTAATTAGCATAAATAAAATGAATAGCAGGAAAAAGTTATCAGTCTGTGCAGAATACTTTTCAATACAAAATGTTCTCCATTTAATTATACATAAGGCATGTCTCCTGCTATGCTGAATGGTGCAAACAATGCATTTTTAATGTAGTTAGTATTTAACAGTAAATTTAAAGGTCAAAAAAGGTACAGCGCCTGTGAATTGTGTGGGAGACATCTGAAATATCAAATAAAAAAAATAAAGAAATATGAATATAAAGAGTAACTGTTGTGTAGTATTAAGTCTTCAAAAAAAAAATAATATTTTTAATATTATGAAAGCACACAGGGTCTGATTTAATTGGTGTTAAAAACTCAGTGATATTTTAACTGTATCCTATAATCTTAAAATACTTAAAATAAAAGGTTCTGTTTGATATGGCTATTTTTGTTTTGCATAATCCACTTGGTTTTTAATAAATAAAGAAATATAGGGTTTTATTAATGGAAAAATAAAATAAAAAAAAATAAAAAAAGTATGCCACATTTAAAGCTCTCGGAAACTCATGCATATGGTACAGCTGGTACAATGTTATTGAAGCTACAATATTTTTGCCAGCTGTGGTTTGGTTCATGGTGCATGCACTATACTTATGTGTTATGGGTTCAGCATATTAGGCAGTAATGGTGGAGCAGACCGAACTGTGTTCCTGCAATAGGTAATCCTTAATGTGGCATCAATCAGGAAGTGCCTCAAATTAAAGTGACACTATAGTCACAAAAACAACTTTAGCTTAACCTCTTAAGGACCAAGGCTTTCTACTCACCAAGTGCAAGTAAAAAAAATAATAATTCAAAATAGATTCACTAGTCTTGATTGTTCAAATTCCCATTATGTCTAGGATTTTAATACATTTTTAGAAGTTATAAAACAAATACTGCAAGGAGTGAAATACGGTTTTAAAAAAAAACTGTGCAAAATTTGTGAGAGATTGCTTAGATTACAGCTTTAATAGTGGTCACAGAATCCAAAACAACTACACAAAAGTATATATTTGCAGAAAGTGCATCCCCCAGGCTATGGAATTAAGACTATTTTTGACACTTTTTTGACCATTTTATCACAAATCTAGGTCAAATTAGTTTTATTTTTGTGTTTCCCCCCCCCAACACGTGTCCCACTACTGCAGACACCACATACTTGTATTCTGCTACTTTTCTCATGTACAATGATGCCACACATGTATACTTTTTCTCCTAATTCTGCCCCTAATCGAACCTTTAATGCAAATTTTAATCCAACCTATAATGCAACCGATAATTCTACCCCTAATATAACCCATAATCTAACACACAATCCTACTCATAATGCTACCTATAATCCCAGCCCTAATACATTTCATAATCCCACCTCTGAAGGTATTCCCCATGCGGAGGTCAGGACTGACGTCAGCAGAGGGATTTCTCAGCTCACGCAGAACAGAGGGTTTAGTGAACCCTCGGTACTGTCTGATTGCATCATGAGAGGCAGAGTTCACTCTCATGTTGCAGCTGCAGACCCTGGAGGGCTCCCTCAAACTTGGGGACACCGTGCCAGATTGGGGTGAGAAGCATTTTTACATTTACCGTGGTAGCGTGATCATGGCATTTAAAGGGCTAGGAGCAGCACTACTATTACACTGCAAAGGTTTCTGTGCCACTAATGACATTCTATGTATCTGCTTCATTATGTATATACATGATGAATTGCTTGCACATTGCATAAATTAAATTATTAAATTGAAACTGAATTCAAATATCATTCATCAATGGTCATTAATCATTCTAAAAAAAAAAAGTTAGTATTACAGGTTTCTCATAGCACTCCAGACCTAGAGGGAGATACATTACTCTGCATCCATTTTACACACTGGAAGATGTATTGAGTACCTGTTTCCTTCATTAATGTAATATCCATACCAAAGCTCAGTCTACTGGAGTTGGGTCCCATGAATCCTGATGGCTATGGTTTTAAAGGATGAGCACCCAATTCTTTTTTTTTTTTCAAATGGAAGCTACGGATTGGCTTAGAGTGCCACTTGACAGCTCTAGTCAATCAGTGAATAAAATGTGAAAAATGAAAAAAAAATATATATTTATTTTTTCACAGTTTTGCTTACAATAATTTTTACTCATCAAGTGCAAAGCAAACGAACTCAAAATAGATAGAAACATAGAATGTGACAGCAGATAAGAACCATTCGGCCCATCTAGTCTGCCCAATTTTCTAAATACTTTCATTAGTCCCTGGCCTTATCTTATAGTTAGGATAGCCTTATGCCTATCCCACGCATGCTTAAACTCCTTTACTGTGTTAACCTCTACCACTTCAGCTGGAAGGCTATTCCATGCATCCACTACCCTCTCAGTAAAGTAATACTTCCTGATATTATTTTTAAACCTTTGTCCCTCTAATTTAAGACTATGTCCTCTTGTTGTGGTAGTTTTTCTTCTTTTAAATATAGTCTCCTCCTTTACTGTGTTGATTCCCTTTATATATTTCTATCATATCCCCCCTGTCTCGTCTTTCCTCCAAGCTATACATGTTAAGATCCTTTAACCTTTCCTGGTAAGTTTTATCCCGCAATCCATGAACCAGTTTAGTAGCCCTTCTCTGAACCCTCTCTAAGGTATCAATATCCTTCTGAAGATACGGTCTCCAGTACTGCGTACAATACTCCAAGTGAGGTCTCACCAGTGTTCTTTACAATGGCATGAGCACTTCCCTCTTTCTACTGCTAATACCTCTCCCTATACAACCAAGCTTCTGCTAGCATTTCCTGCTGCTCTATTACATTGTCTGCCTACCTTTAAGTCATCAGAAATAATCACCCCTTAATCCCTTTCCTCAGATGTTGAGGTTAGGACTCTATCAAATATTCTGTACTCTGGAGAAATAAAGTAAACAGAGTGCAGGTCAGGAGTCCGGATACAAGTCAAGGGCTCATGAGCTGCACCACTGTAAGCACCTAATAGGGAGCTCCAATGAGGGGGTAACCCTCCAAAATACTGGAACTTAGATGCTAGTTAGTACTCAAGACAATTGATCCCCTGGGCACCGTTTAGTAGAGCTCCCTTTTTTTCAAGTTATGCTTTTTGTTTGCATATCCCTTTTTATCCTTATATTGATTAAAGGTAGGGACCCCCTTCCTCATTTCTTAAACAGTGGAGCTCTCCTGATGTTAGTTTCCCTTGTGGGACTCTATACATCATCTACCCCTATTTCCTATTCTGAACTCTGCCCTTGGGCTTTTACGTCCAAGATGCAATAGATTTATGTATCAGTTCTTATTATTAAATGTGTCATATATCTAGGATGTAAATTAATTTCTGGTAGTTCACATGAACCCTGTAAAAATCCCCTTCAACCCTATACTAACCATACCCAAACACTATCACTAGCATTAATCGTAACCAAGCATTAACCCTTACCATATGCTAACCTTATACCTAACCATACTCTAAACTCACCATAAACCTACCATTACGGGACTTCCTCTGCTAATGTTAGTAGTGATATCAGCAGAGGGATTTCAGAGTCTGTGAACACCATCTATTCGCTGTTTACAGCATGAGAAGAAGATCTCCCTCTCATGCTGCAGCTCTGGCAAGCTGTCTCAACCAATTAAACTGTGATTGGTGCTGGGCAGCTGGCAAAGCCCAACACTGATCCTAATTGGCAGGGGTCATTCAGTAAAGTAAAGGTCCATCTACAAAATGTCGCGCAATGGCACCCATGATGTCTAAAAATATGTCGAATTTTGCCCAGGTCAAAATTTATCAGCTGCAATGGGTGAGGTCATTTAGCATCAAGAAACTGAAAGTTTAATTGCAAATGCACAAATAACTGATGAAAGCAGTTGAACTTGTGTAGTGAAGACTCCACTCAACTCAATCTCTCAACCCAGAAATATTCCAGTTTCCCCCATGCTCCCAGACCCTCCACCCACTTGCCCACTCCACTCACTTGTGCACTGCCACACATGTTCTTCACTCTTTTTTACCATTCTTTCCCTTTTGTCTCTGTTGACCTTCACTCTCTCTCACCATCTAGTCTTTTCTTCAGTACGGTTTTTCTTCTCCACTCCCATTTAGATTATTCCTATATTTTACCATTCCATTCTATCCCTGCCTTTGCTGAGCCACCCATTTGTTTTTTGTTCTGCTGTTTCACTGTGTATGAAGTAGAACACCAGATTTCATTACGCTAGAAAAGGTTCCAACAACTATTAATCCTTCATTCAGTGTGCTTTGGAAATGGCATACAGTTGCTGATAAATTCAAATACTCCACACATCGAGAGGGCTGAATTAAAATGGTGGCATCTGAAAATAGGAACTTTTAACTCCCACTAATCTTGGGCAGTCTGGGACATGTATGGCCAGACGTTCCTTGAAGATTACAGAGTATAACTCATGGGGGATTTAAACACACATAAACACTAATGTGTATTCGCTTTTTGATGGTAACATTGTTAATATTCATTCATAATTAATTTACAGTACATATAATATAAGGACCTGTTGGATGGAAAGATGCCAGAGTCCCCTTCTTGCCAAGGTATCCTGAAACTGGAAGTTCATCTCAGGTAAATTTAGTTACTCACAACCCAGAACTCTGTCATTGGTAGAGCAAGGGAAGGCTGGCTACATCTGGCCTAGGAAGAACTACAAGCAGATAGCTCAGTTAGAGCCAAATCCATCCACACTGCATTATCACACTTCACTACCTTTTTAGATTTTATATGAAGCATATTATACTAGTATTTCAGTAACTACCTGGAATACAATAATAATAAGTGGATATAATTACATAATATGTTTAGTATTTCATGCCCCCAAGTGTCCTTATTTAGGAGGGACAGCCAGTGTTGTGGGGCCATGTCTCTCTTTTCTCTCCAAATGTCCAAATGTCCCTTTGTTCCTAGTGTTTGCGTTCAACAGTAAAGTGTCTTTAAACTACAATAAATGTGCTTAGAAATCAGTCTGTGTAAATAAGTTACTTTGTTCTTCTGAATTACAGGTAAGTTGCATACATGACAGGTGCATAGTCACCATATGGGCAGGTGGAATTCCCCCCAAAACTCATCGACAATAATGTATGGGTCAATATGTCCACAGCTTTATTAAGTGTTCTTGCATAGCAAGACCACTTCATGTTATCTCACATATATATTATTCTTATTCTTATTATAGCCAAATTTACCACCCTAACTCCTCCCACAGTTTTTACACTACATAGACAGTAATATACCAAACGTGCAGATTGTTCCCGATTGGTGTGCTATTACTTTGTGGAACGTTTCGCTGAATGGTTCACGGAATATCGTCGTTCTTGTGGCGAAATTGGTCCCATAGGAATGAATGGCAAAATGTTGAAAACTAGAGTGGGAGCTGGCAAAAGCTGAAAAATCAGGACATGATTTCTAAACTGCCACCACTCCCTCATTTTCAAGCCCACCTACACAAATCTTATATCAAAATGTTCAGCTACCCCTGCTGCCACTAAAAATGTCCACGGCTAAGCCATAGTCCTGATAGTTTTCACAATATGACCATTTGTTTGCAACTCACGCCGTCCATTGACATTCATTGAAACTCCACTCTAGCCACCTAAACCAAACACTCCACACAGTTACTCTGCCCAGTCCAACCTTTCCACAGTTACTCAAGCCACTCAACCCAGTTACTCCGCCCACTCCAGTTGTAGACAACTGGTGGAGGCAAGAACACTTCACACAATTTCCCCAGAAATTGTAGCTTTTCTACTTAATATTAATATTAATATTGATAACAATAAATTAAAGACATTTCCCAGCCCCCATCCCGCCGTATAACATCATGTGTCTCCGTAAACATAAATAACAGAAACAACAGTAATAACAATCATCGTAAACATAATATTAGTGCCAAACTTTATTAAATAACCACGGTAGGGATATACCCGGATACCCCTACCACCCACCAGGTTCTGAGCCACCACCAAGCTCGAAACCTACCAAAGTTCATAACGAACCATTTAACCAAACTCTTCACCAGCACCCTAACTGCCCTATTCTATTTACACTACCCGAGAGCCTGTTTGTCCCCTATCTTTTCTCTCTCTACCCCTGCCACTGTGACCACACGGGAGCTAACACCCCTTACCCTTACAAATGGGAGGGTGGGAGGGATAACTTAGGCCAGGTAAGCACATTAAAAGTGCCTACTTCAAAAATGGTTGCCTTTTTATACTAGGCCAACCCATTAACACTAACTCCACTCCCAAAAGGGGCCTTCCCCCTATGCCCGCCTCCTAGCTCTGTCAAGCCCCTTTCCACTAAGCCGCGCTTGTTCCATAGGGTTACATTACATATTGTATTGCATACATTATTAGTAAGTGATAGAAACATTCCTAGAGCTACATGGCGCTGGCCACACCCACACCCCTAAAATTAAAGTGTCCTTCTTTGCCCATTTAACATGTTGGGTGGTATGCTATTGTGCTGTAAGGCAACAAACCTCTCTATATTAGTGACCCTCGTGACCCTGCCCCTCTTGCTAGCCATCTCCAGGTAGAGAGGTCTGGTTTGTAAGTAGAAAAGTCATCGGGTAACTTTAGCACACCCTGTCAATAATAATCCCATCTGTTGGGGCCAGCTGTCAGCTTTTCGCATTACTACACAGGTGGTCTTACCAACTTTTAGTTATGTTAACTTGAACATTCTTTAAATTTAGCTGGCTATTAATGTAGTAAGTACCTGTGGTTTGGCTAAATTTGCTAGAAAAGCCAAATGCATAAATGCTGCAGCAAACAATTACTGTGAGGGATTCTTTTTTTGGGGGGTGGATGAGAATTAAACTTTATGAAGTTAGCCCATTGGAAGCCATGGCCACATTGTCCTCTAAAGTGTTGGAAATGATGAAAAATCTCAAAAAGCTAATCAACAGTCAGTATATTAAGATCAAACACTAGAGGGCGTACACAATCTTTTAATACAGGAACACAGAAGATCTGTGGAAGCAGTGAGTAACGTAAATAGGCATTTTATTATAAAATGTATTACATCCATAAATAGAAAACATTAATTTTAATTAAAATCATTTTGATCTAACCGAAAAACTCGTAACTGTCAATTTGTGCAAACTTATTCTACGAAGGCACACCAAGTTATGGAAAACATTCCACCTTCTATATTAATGTTAGAAATAAAGAAAACGTTCATCTTTCACCTCACTGAAATAACAACTAGCAAACACCAAGGCAATGTAAAACCAAAGTAAAATAAATGTATACATTGAACCAGTAACAATTGGAACTATGCAATAAAAATTGGAAAAGGACGTTTTACGATTGTTACACTCTGTGTCCGTCATCACACCACAGAGCGGTGGACTGGCAAAAGTAGAAACGGCCAACATCCCCACTCCCCCCAGTCACTTGCATACAATGTAGGCAGGAGCCTTGCATCATAAACTGAATGAATGAGGAAGAACACATGAATTGTGAAGGGTCAAGTAACCCCATGCAATGTGTGGGTTTGTACTTGGGCTCCTGGCTTGAACGACCCACTTGGGATATTTCCCAGGAGACTGCATCATCCGGGCCAACATTACCATTAGAAAGCAATGAGTATGTATGGTGTGGATGTGTTTGCAAGTGTATGTGGGGTGAGGGAACACAGTTTTTAAGACACTCATCACACATGCAGGAAATCATTGTAGGCAGTGGAGTCAGTGGCAAACAGTCTGCATCTTTTAGGTATGGAGAGAGGTCTATGAATTTTGCCTTATGCATCACAGGTCATAATGATGAAGGTTTCGGGTTTATACGATGTCGTATGATGTCATACTAAACAGCTCCAGCTGCTGGCATCAGTCAAACCCACATAACACATTGCTGCATGAGTGGGACTATCAACATTGAGTTTTGTGACTTTGTGTACAGCAATAAGGCCATTTAACGGTACTTGCAGCACATGCCAATAGTTGCCATTCATCACCTGATACCACGTATATCATATGTAAGCTTATTGACCTGATAGACGTAGTGATACATTATTACTACTATAAACACTAAGTCCCTATTTTTGTCCACTGGCAATATAGACAGGTGGCTCTTGTTGAACTATACCTCCTTCGTACAATACAGAGGATAATTGTACATAATACACATTTAGTGTATACCATAAAACTTGTAAGTAAATGTGTTGTTCTTGTTTATTACTGCCATACACCCCTTTCAGCAGTAATAGTATATGGAATTTATTAACGCATTAACAAATATGGAAAATGTATGCAGGTGGCAGGGTTCTACAGCATGCAGTTAACAGTGTCTCTGCACCAGTCTAGTTAAAAGTGAGTGAGATGGAGGAAGGATGTAGCGCCTTTAGGAAATTCTCAGATGTAGATAAATATGAAAAAACAAGACAATGAGCACAGCAAAATATAGTGTAGTATTTCTGTTGAAAATTAATAAAAGAAAGGAAATGCATTTACAGAGTGTGGAGCTCTACTTTAATGCCTTTGGGCGGTACAATACCCACCTAGGGCTATCTGGTGTATAATTGTTGATTCTGTAGTAAGTGCTCCAAGAGATATGCAAAATAAACAGAGATAAAACCAGACCTAGTGCAGAAGTTCTTTGGTAAAAATACACTCACAGTACATAGAGCCTCCCTCTGGCTCTTAGAAAACTGTGTAGAGTGGTACAATCCCCACTTAAAGGGACACTATAGTCACCAGAACAACTACCGCTTATTGTGTTTGCTCTGGTGAGTATAATCAGTCCCTTCAGGCATTTTGCAGTACACACAGTCTTTTCAGAGAAAATGCAGTGTTTACATTACAGTCTAGGGCTAACTCTACTGGCTACTCTTCATGTGGCCACTGGAGGTGCTTCCTGAGGGCAGTGCTGCATACAGTGCAGTACTGCCATTCAGTGTCTCCATTCTCTGCATGAAGACACTGAACTTTCTTCATAGAGATGCACGGATTCAATGCATCACTATGAGGAGATGCTGATAGGCCGGTGCTGTGTTTGGCTTGTGCTGGCTCTGCCCCTGATGTACCTGATTTGCCTATGCTCACTGTTATAAGTATAAGATAATAAAATTATAAGGTAGGTATATCCATCTGGGGAGCAAAAGTAGGTTTTGATCAGTCCTCAGGTGGTATATCATTCACCAAAGGGATATGAAGTCAGGCTCTAAAAACAGTCAGGGTAGGAACATTTTTATAAAAACTAGTTTATTAAAGTAATGGTTATCTTAAAAAAAAAAAAACAGTAGTAAAAGCATTCTATCAAATGTAAAACAGTAATGTGTTGCACCATAGAGGTTTTTTTAAAGTGTTACATACATCTGGACATGCACAGTATTTATAGGGAGCAAAATTTCAAATTTAATGGTCACATGATGTCAGTCATGTGATCAAAAAAAATAATTATCTTTTATACATAAACCTGTGTTTTAACAGAAATACAGACATAATAAAAAGAAGAACAGTGAGCTAATGGGTACAATACAAGTGTAAACATGAGGATTACTTTAAGAAATAAATGTTTAAACCTTGGGAAATAAAAAAAAAACTAAACAAAATGGTGCCATAATTCTGAACATGTGATCGGTGTGGCCACATATAATTCCCTTATGAAATGCAAAACTAAACATATTATTGGGTATGGGCTTGGGAGGAGTTCTGGGGGTTAAAAAGAAGAGCTCAAAGAAGGGCTCTATGACGAAATAAAATGCGATGTCAAAAGCCAGATACAACAAAATGGTGCCAGAATAGGAAGAATATGTAAAATATATATAGTGATATAAGTGACAATGATGGAAGCACACTTTTAAAATTCATGTGGTTTGATAATATTGAAATCTGTACATATATAGAACGTCTAGATATTGAGATCCGTGGCCAAAATCATAGACAAGAAACAAAATTACAAACTGCGGAAACACATAATACATTTACATTTTAATCAGATTAAATTAATGCTTTCTTTTTCTTTTATAGCAAAGCTAGCTCAGGATTTTAGAGCGTTTATCCTATAATCATAGCTACAAGGGATCCAACACGGTTTGTAAAAATTCATCAAGTTCAATTGCATATGGAAATGTCACCAAGCATAACATAATATCGTTATGTACTGTTTAAACTTCTTTTAGATCTGTTTGCGTATATAAAGATTTTGCTCCTGCTCTGTATATTTAGATCCTTGTATTTGTCTGTAACAAATGTTGCCTCTTTACAACCTATCCCAGGAGCAGACAACCTTTGGCACTCCAGATGTTGTGGACTACATCTCCCCTGATGCTTTGCCAGCATTATGACTGTAAAAGTATTATGGGAGATGTAGGCGACAACATCTGGAATGCCGAATGTTTCCTACTCCTGACTTATCCCCATACATTTATATAATATTTGTCTGTAAAAAAAAAATAGAGCAATATTACAGCAGCATTACACCACAGTTCAAAATGGTGATGTTTACAATGACGCAACAGGGAGGTTAGGATCCTGTTTAATTTAGTGCCAAGTTTGAGATGCTCTGCGCCCCTTTGAATCCCATTTTTTCTTCATGTTTATTTTTTTTGTAAGCATAACTAACAGCGGGTATCTACTGGTTAAAATAGTATTTTTCAATAAATGATTACTTGGATTTATAGGAACAATAAAGTGTCATGAATACAAACATGTATTCCTGACACTATATGCCTCACTTACTCCCTGTTAAAAAAAGCAATTAATTCACCTTTTTTTCCCTAGTGCCACACAGGTCTCAATGCGGCTGGTTCCACCTCTGCTCCGCCTCTTTGTCTAAGGTCATCAAATTTGTGCAGCATTGATCGCCACTGAGTGACCGCCACTAGAGGTGTTACTAGGCAGTAAGGCAAACACTGTCTTTTGTCTGAAAAGGCTGTGTTTACATTAAAAAGCCTGAAAGGTACAAGCAGTAGACACCAGAATAACTACATTAAGCTGTAGCTGTTCTGGTTACTATGGTGTTTCTTTAATGTTAATGTGTTTAATTTCTTCAATAGTTAATACAAATACATTTTTAAGAATGTGAATGTGGAGTTCCCTGCTGCATGTATTCCTGGGGTTCTAATAATAGAGAGATGGAGATATTTGTCCAGAGTGCAAAGCAATAGAAATATGTGTTGCAAAAGTCTTAATCTTAATGCTTCTTTCTGCCATTAGACCAACAAATTGCACATCCATGTAATTTGCATTCCTGCCAGCACTGAAATATAAACAGGTGGTTGGGAAAATGCCAAAATTACACTACTGAACTGATATGTTACTGCAGAGTTTCTCAACTTTCTCTGTAGAAATGCCCATTTAAATCTGCTGGGAAAAGAAGTCACAGGTACCCATAGGGGCCAGTGCAAGGATTAGAACCACCCTAAGCAAAAATGCAGCTTGCCGCCATCTTGAATCTATTTTCTCATCTTTTTATCTCTCTAGTTTCTCCCTATGCTAATCTTCCTTTTTTTCAGTGTCTATCCAACTCATACAGCACTTGTCTCTGTTCTCCCAGTTTCTGTCTCTTACCCAGTTCTCTCAGTCATTAACGAGCACTGGACTTAAAATAAACAAACACTCACAGAGGTCTGCACCGGTAGGAGGTGCAGACCACAAGCTCTGCCCATGGGACCACCTGCCCTTACTGTCCTTCACTGGACAACCGGGGAGCAAATATGTAACAAGGTGTAAATATCAAACCAATCCTTCCTGGACTACCAGGAATATATTTATGTCACCTCCCCCCTCCCACCCCCCCCAAAAAAAAAATATATATATTAGTGGTTCTTCTAAAACACTTCTTCATTGAGTAGCTTTAGCATGTTAAAAGGAAGTTGTTTTTTAACTTGTATAAACAAAATCAAAATATTTCTTAGATGAATAAAGGCTTTCATTTATAAAATATATGTCCAACGAGCAAACCGCCAAACTAAGATATAGGGAATTAAGCCTTTTGCCTTTGTTATTTACCCTAACTATATACAAGTACTAATGTTGGGATTTTTAGGAATTGTCAGCAATTCTTACAGTTATGTTACATGGGTTATACAGGCTGCAGTTTTAACGATCAAAGTAACAGATTAGCCAACAAAATAACTGCATTCCTAGGTATTTGAGTGGTGGATACAAATTATTCTTTTAAACGGTTTAATAATAACGGACCGTGGATAATGTCATTAAAAAAATAAAAATAATCATCTATTCTTAAAAGATCATTTTTCAATCTGGATTAACCCTTTCAAATAAAGACTGTAAGGATGCATGGGTCAGCCATAGATAAATCCGCAGGACATTCCACGCGTCACATATTCTTTAGGGACATGTCTGTAATGTCTACATATAGAAACATTTTCATTTAGGTGTCAAAGCAACAAATATTCATTCACAGGACACTGGGATTAATAAATGAAATAAAAAAACATATAGGTTTTATTGTAATTTTTATTTTTTAAATTACACAACCACTAAATAAAGATGGCATACAACTGCACAATATACATGTCAAAGTGAAGGTACACATCATGTGAGATGCAGTGGTTATGGTGCCAGGAGTGCCTCTACCCCCCATTGTAAGAAGTCAAACCGTTTTTGATTGGTTTTACTTTTTTACCTGGATCTGCAGGGTGGCGCCCCTGACCTCCACTAACAAGGCCCGGAAGTTCCTAAGCAGGGACTTCGGTTAGACGTCCTGAGCTAAGCACTTTTCTTAGCACAGTGTATTTATATAAAGCCTTTTTGAAGTATCCATAAGAGAATATATTTTTATACTTTTCATTAGAAAAGTGCACCACTATCTATTGTATATGTTTATATGTTACTATGCCACAGTTTTTTTTTATAATTCGTTCTGCATTACCATGACAGATGACTGCATAATTCCTACATAGAGACACACAGACAAACTTTTGTGTCTTTACTAATAAAAAAAACAACTATTTTTATTAATTGATGAATAATTATTAAAAAAAAATATATCACATTGATCCCATGATCCTTTTTATCATGAATACATATATATTTTTCTTTATTGCAATAAAAATTTGACACCGCATATCTCGTAGATTAGTAAAGCAAACTCTAGCTTAAACTTGGTATACTTTATGTACATGCTCCTTTGTTGTGCCTTTATCTCCCTTGTGTTTTAAAACTCACTGAACAGGTAGCTTATAAGCACTTATACTGGCTGTGACAATATATCATCTGGGACACCATCCAAATCTAATTCACGTATAACAGGAATAAAGTGTTTTTTGGCCTATTGCCCGATGTTGATTTTATTCCCAGAATTGGTACCATTAAACTCTGTTAAGATCAGGTCTCGTTTAAAAAAAATAAAAAAAAATAAAATGTAATTATCCCACCTCGTATAATGAACTCCATCAGTTTCTCACAACAAGAACTCAATGGATAATTTGAGTCCTAAAGCTTATGAGGTCATCCCCTCCCCATTCCATGGCCTTAAAGCTGTCCGTAATTGTTTTAAAAATATAAATTCTAACAAGGTGGTAAGCAGACACCCGAGAACAATAACAACAACTGCACAAACCTGGAGAAGCTGTAGTGACAGAACCAAAAAAATATATAAAAAAATAAGAATGAAAAGGCATGTACAGATAGCATGTAGAGGACAACAGGAGCAAACCATGATGAGGAGCATCATTATAATGGCCCTAATTATGCGAAATGAATGACTAAAAAAACAAAAAAAACAAAACAGTACCAGTGTTGAGGTTTGTGTGGATTATTATCTGACAAAAGATTCTTATTAACACTGTATTTGCTCATCTGCTAGTTATGGTTTTTGTGCCTTTATTTATTTATTTTTAGAAAAGTAGTTACATATTTACAGTACCAGTAGCTATTTTTATGTAACTCCAATTGATGTTCATGTACTGTTTGACAGAGTTTATAGTATTTTACATTCAAACTGTATTTTATTAATGTTCCAACATTCCCTTTTCTGGAAATAGAACACATTTCTTCATCCCTCCAGAGGTTAGGGGCTCAGAGAATTAATCTAGGGAGTCATAAAACCAGACTATCCCAATTTACAAATCTCTGCCTGTTGTCTCGGCCAAAGTAGTTCTCTTAAGAGATCCAATAACTGCATACTGAGAAAACGCATCATTTTCAAGGTGATCTAAATAATAAATAACAATGATTTCTGCTTCAATGATTTCTTCAGTCTAGCTATGCATTAACCATCCTGACAGTCTGATGCTAGTCCTGTATCCCCAGTCACCTACATTTGACAGAAAAAACACAAATCCACAGGAGATGGGTATACCATGCATAAATTAAATGCAGCACCAATGGTGGAGTGTGCCTTATACTCACGTTAAGCCACACTCCAGCATTCACAGATTCCACTGATTGGAACACAATGAAATAAAAAAACAAAAAACTGACAAAGAAAATCTCACTCGTGTTGAACAGTAAAGACAAATGAATCATACAATTACTCATGTACGTAAGATGGTTAGATATACAGGGAGAACACTGGAACTACCCTCTAACGCGTTCGGTACCTTAACGGCACTTTATAGCAGTGCCAGAGACTCTCTGATGAAGTGCTGTTAAGGTATGAAACATGTTAGAGGGTAGATACAGTGCTTTCCATGTATGTTCAAGCCATGTCATGTACATGGATAGAAAGGAATGATTAATTTGCTTTTACCGTTCAAGTGGATTGAGCTTCTTTTGAAATCCAGTTTTTCTTTGATCATATTTCAGTCACCTACTAAAGATGGCAGATACCCCTACTTATAAATCATATCTGTAAAGACAAGTGTTTTTTCCCACAGACAGATTTTTGCAGACACCGCATATTTTCAATTATAATCTATTTTTTGTGAGTTTGGTGGTAGGCAGGAGAATGCAAAAATGTAAAATTTTCATTAAAAACTGCTTGTTTTTTACTTTGTGTTTTTTTTTTCATGGGAATGTTAAAATGTGTCCGTTTTGCACTGCTTCACATTCTCTTCAAAACAAAAATATTTTAAAGGGACACTATAGTCATTAAAACAATTTTAGCTTAATAGAGCTGTTTTGGTGTACAGATCATGCCCCTGCAGTCTCACTGCTCAATTCTCTGCCATTTAGGACATAAATCATTTTGTTTATGCAGCCCTAGTCACATCTCCCTGCATGTGACTCCCTGTAAAGTAAAATCTAATGTTTAAACTTCCTTTATTGGACAATCTGTGTGTGATTAAAGTTTAATTTACTGAGCAGGGGATAAACACTTCAAAAGTATGTTAATTTTTTTTATAGATTATCACAAAAAGAAACTGCACGAACAAGAGAAAGGCAAATAAGTTGCACAATGAGCCAGGAAAGCCAAACACTTATATGGCAAATCAAAGAAAAAAGAGTTGACTAGGCACTCCAAAATACACCCAGCTGCATTCAACAATTACACAAAACAACATTTCTGCTTGCACAACAACATTTCTCAAGCCCAGTATTGGATAACATGCTAGTTACAACCAGTGAATGTTTTTATACTTAAAGGAGCACTATAGGGTCAGAAATACAAACATGTATTCCTGACCCTATTATGTTAAAACCACCATCTAGCCCCCTGACCTCCTCTTGCCTCCCTAAATATAGTAAAAGCTTACTTGTATCCAAGTCTGCAGCTCCTGGCTCTGCCCCTGTTTGCATGTGAACTGTCTCTGTCTGCTGACATCATCAGAGTTGGTGGTCTGAGCCAATCGCAATGCTTTCCCATAGGATTGGCTGAGACTGTCAAGGAGGCAGATCAGGGGCAGAGCCATCACAAGTCAAACACATCCCTGGTCATTTAACTTTGGCAAACCCAATTCCATTGATTGTGTTAAAGGATAAACTTTTTATTTATTTTTGGTACCTAAGCTTAGTCATTCACAACGACTGTCAGATGTGCATTCATTGGGCCCGAGGATGGAGACAATGAATGCTATGTGAAGAGTATACGGTTTTCATTTTGATTAAATATGACTTTGCTCCCTATGTTGCAGAAACCTGATTATAAGAATGAAAAAAAAAAAAAAAGAAAAAAACCCACCTTCTTATACAAAATATTTTATGACTTATCCAAACCCTTAATAGAAAGTGGATTACACATACTTCTTAATTTAAATCCCCATTTCACATAAGAATAGAGGCAATCCAACTTGTAGAACAAACTGAAATTAATGATCAGCTTACATTAAGAATTAGCATAAAAGGGAAGCATAACAATTCAACATCTTAATTTACAAGTGAATGGAACCAAAAATTAAGTAATCACAATTCACACAGTGATTTTCAGCTGATATATGGAGTATGGAACCTCTAGCTTTTTATTCGATTGCTTCGCTTTTAATCTTCAGTGTTAAATACTTAAAGAGGAATTGATCGTGTTTAATTCCATAAGACATGTGTTAATATTCATGAAGTTGAATATACTGCAATCTCTTACTTTTCTTGAAACTATAAAATAAACGTTTGTGCAAAGCTTTTTTGTTTTTTGTTTATGTTTGCCTGCGTGTACAGGTGATACTCGAAAAATGTGAATATCGTGCAAACGCTCATTTATTTCAGTAATGCAACATAAAAGGGGAAATTAATATATGAGATAGACGCATTACATGCAAAGCAAGATAGTTCAAGCTGTGATTTGTCATAAGTGTGATGATTATGACTTACAGTTAATGAAAACCCCAAATCCACAATCTCAGTAAATTAGAATATTACATGCAATCAATAAATACACAGAACAATATCGGACCTCTGAAAAGTATAAGCATGCATATGGACTCAGTACTTGGTTTGGGCCCCTTTTGCAGCAATTACTGCCTCAATGCGGCGTGGCATGGAAGCTATGAGCCTGTGGCACTGCTGAGCAGTTATGGAAAACCAGGATGCTTCAATAGCGGCCTTCAGCTCTTCTGCATTGTTCGGTCTCATGTCTCTCATCTTTCTCTTGGCAATGCCCCATAGATTCTCTATGGGGTTCAGGTCAGGCGAGTTTGCTGGAAAATCAAACACAGTAATCCCACGATCATTGAATCAGGCTTTGGTGCTTTTGGCAGTGTGGGCAGGTGCCAAGTCCTGCTGGAAAATGAAGTCAGCATCCCCATAAAGCTCGTCTGCGGAAGGAAGCATGAAGTGCTCCAGGTCTGTTTTTCATTAGCCCAGGTAAGACGCTTCTGACGTTGTTTGTTGTTCAGGAGCGGCTTGACAAGAGGAATACGACATCTGAAGCCCATGTCCAGGATCCGTCTGTGTGTGGTGGCTCTTGATGCACTGACTCCAGCCTCAGTCCACTCCTTGTGAAAGTCCCCAACACTTCTGAATGGCCTTTTCCTGACAATCCTCTTCAGGCTGCGGTGCTTGTGCACCTTTTCCTTCCACACTTTTCCCTTCCACATTACTTTCTATTAATGTGCTTTGATACAGCACTTTGGGATCATCCGCCTTCCTTCGCAATTACCTTTTGAGGCTTTCACTCCTTATGGAGGGTGTCAATGATGGGTTTCTGCACAAATGTCAGGTCAGCAGTCTTCCCCATGGTTGTGATTCCTACTTAACAAGACTGAGAGACCATTTAAAGGCTCAGGAATCCTTTGCAGGTGTTATGGCTTACTCAGCTGATTAGAGTGGGACACTGTGAGCCTAGAATTTTGCACCTTTTCACAATATTCTAATTTACAGAGATTGTGGATTTGGGGTTTTCATGAGCTGTAAGCCATAATCATTGCACTTATGACAAATCACGGCTTGAACTATCTTGCTTTGCATGTAATGCGTCTATCTCATATATTAGTTTCCCCTTTTACGTTGCATTACTGAAATAAATTAACTTTTGCATGATATTCTAATTTTTCGAGTATCGCCTGTAGATAGAGATATAGATATAGATATACACAGACAGACAAACAGTGTACGCTACCAATCCAGGATGCTACCGAACTAAAACATCCAAGACTCAGACAAGTTTTGTTGATATGGAACTCTTTCTGTTTGTGGACCTAAGATCTCTTGTTTTGTATGGAAGGAATGAATATACTGAGGTTTCTGTGAATGAGTGGGTAATACCAAACCAAAAACGAGAGAAGCCAAGAGGGGAGTGAATGCTTAACATCACTTAAAAAAAATAATGAATTTGTCCTAAGGGGCAACCATTGAGATGGCAGAGGTAGAGAATTCTGATTGAAGCTTCCAAATTCATTCTCATTTGGCTGTCTCAGCCCCTTCAACTGAGAAGGGGGCCCATCCATTTCTTCAAACCATGTAATCAACAAGGAGAGTACGGTGCAGGTTCTAATCATGGATGATGTTAATTTAGATAACACAGAATTAGCATCATGTAGGATACAAAGTTCTCCTCATTCTTGGAACCACTGATGAAAATATACACAGGACAGATAAGAACTAGGGAATCAGTCAGCAGATTACCCTAGGCAGCAAACACTGGAAAGGAGACTCCCTCAATACCACAAAAATGAACAGAAAATAGAAAACTAAACAGGTTGTGCCTAATAGCAAATGGGTGATATATATGCAAAGAGTCAAAGAGAGATAGTTCAATATTTTCACCAGATGATCTTGCTTCCTATAGAGCTTGATACTTCATCTGTGGGTACATGTAAAAAACATAAAAGAGGAACCAATGGTGAACTCATTCTCAAAAAGTGAAAAACACACAACAAAATTCTATAGGTGTCCACTCACAATTTGGAGTTTCAGGCAAGCTCTAGTACAACACCATACTGTGGTATAATCCCCACTAGTGGATACAGATGCCCTTATGCGTTACTCCAGTGGTTATAAGTAAAGGATACAATTAGAACCTGCACTTTTGCAGTACATTTATCGTGCCCTTTCAGTTCATCCAAATAAGGAAAATGGAACATATTCAAACAAGCCAAACAGCCATGTCAACAAAATTTGGTCAACTGAATAAATATTATCTTGTGACCAAATTGATTCAGCCAAACTGAATTTTTGAGCTGTACACAAGTATTAAATTTTATTGTTTCACAAACACAAAGGGACCGCATTGCTCTCAACCGTTGCCATGCAGGTTTGAAGGAATCTTACTTGATAGTGTAGGTTACGGATTCTGAGGAGAGCACCCCAAAAAAAGTACCAAAAACAAATGCATGGCACCTCCCACACACCAATATTAAAAGCTTGTGGGATTGTGTGTGTGGATGATATGTCATATTGTGTGTTTGGTGTATGTATGTGTGGGGCTGTTTGTGGTATTGCCTGTGAGAGGCTGATTGTCAGTTTGTATGTATGTGGATGTCAGTGGTGTTGTTTTTGTGGGGACTGTGTGTGTGTTTTTGTATGGGCTGTGTGTATTATTTGTATGTGACAGAGGCTTATTCTGCAGCTCTGTGTATATCTAACCGTGTGCGTGGTTTCCCTGGGGACATGGCTGGCCAGGTACAGGTCAAGGGCAGGAGTTGCAGTTGCCATGGCTGCTCTACTCCAGTGCGGATTACTGTTTTCAAGTGCTGGGAGGTAGTGATCCGAGATCTATGTGTTGCAGTGCGTAAATTGAGGATTGTCCCTCACAACCTTTTTGCTCTAGCAGATTTCTGGAGTTCCACTGGGATTGCTAATATGTCAGAGCACACTTGGCACTAGCAGCCTTGAGTGCCATGCAAAGGCACCTCGAAGTGCCATAAGTTGCTGATCCCTGATCTAGTGCATTATCTCTTTTTAAAATCATATGGAAGAAAATGGTTGATTAACCACAAATGTGCATATCAAAACACATACAGGACCCCAGCAAATGTTTTAGCAGTATGAAAGGTTTCAGCGTAAAGACTTTAAATCAAATCTGTTTGGATAGTCACACAGTTCTTAGCTAAAAATAAAAGGCTTCCCTGGCATTGTGTGCAGACCCGGGAATTCTACTAATGTAACTGTCAGAATTTGATATTGCTAATGGGCCAAGTAGGGTCCTACAGAGAGAATTCTCTTCACTAGGTTTATTCCCATCGATATGTGATATACAATCCCTTATTGACTGTCCTGGGTTGATTCCTGTTTAAATATTAATATGCCCCACATTACTGATATACATACCAATAGCAATTAGATAAACTCGATGACCTAAAACAATAGTTATTAAGCCTGGTTCGTGCTGTAAAGAAATCTTCAATACCCCAAGATACATTGGTTTTACTATGGTATGCCTCATTGCTATTTGAAATATTAACACTGAAACACTGTGCTTATTAACTCATCCAGTAATTGTAAATTATTAAAGAATTGCAAATTTAGTGGTGTTTTTTAAAAGGACACTGTAAGCACTTTTTAAAAAATTGAAATTGTTATTGGGCCTGCCGTCAGTCCTGGCCCCTCCGGCCTATCCACCAAAACCCAATATTGAACTAATTTGAATGCTAGGAGGAAGGCTTTTCTATATGCGTACAAAAAGATATGGATAAACACAAAAAGAATTCAGCGCCAGTAATCACAAAATTAGTCATTAGTCTATATGAGTGCCAGGAATCTTACTTCCTGACTCTCGTATCCGTGGATGGCATGCGCAGTGCCATTTTGGTCATCCATAGAAAATACAATGATTCTTTACAGAGAAATCGTATGCAGATTGTGACTAGCACCGCACATGCGCCTATGTTCCTCACTGCTCCTCCGACCTTCAGGATGGAGGTCGCAGCAGCACAGAGGGAGACGAGGCAATAAGAAAAAAAAATGTCTGTTATCCAGACAAAGGAAGAAGTGAATAGGTCCAAAAGACTGGAGACCTATCCACACTCTAGACCAGGTGTTCCCAACCCAGTTCAGGATTTAGAGATTACCCTGTTGTGTCTAAAGTGTTTTTCTTTTCTTTCTAAAACACCTTAGACACAACAGGATAATCCCTAAATCCTGGACTGTTAGGAGGTACTTGAGAACTGGGTTTGGAACCACTGCTGTAGACTAAAAACATCCTAAATAACAAGACAACACTAATTTCCTTAGAAAGGGGGTAGACCGTCCTCCTAACCACTGTAACCTCAACATAGCAGACCTGAGCAACTCGCTAAATTTAAAGCAGTACTTTAATGTTTGCTTTTTGCAAAACTGAAAAGCTACCAAAAATATAGCTATAGATTGTGCTTTTAATTTTTCAAAAATCTTCACTTTTAAAAACAAAAATGATGTGCATATCCTGCCAGACTCTGCATGTAAATTAATGTAACTCCTGCAGTGCCATTCACAAAGCACGACTGAAGGAGTAACCTAGCCTGCACATGAATTTTTCTAAACGTAGCTCCATTACATTATTCACCTTAGTAAATGCTAGAATAGTACTTACGGAACAACTGGAGTGAGAGATCAAGGAACTACCATTTCTAGAGAAAAAGTGGGAGACCTGCTTTAAATAAGACATGCTCTCTTTGTTCTATTTAAAAGCAATGGACCACTAGTTGTTTTTTAAATGTGTGTTAAAACTAGAAGAAGACCAGTATTCAAGAAGCCCACACCTTGAAGATTTGAGAATCTCACTGGCCCTCTGGGCTACAATACATCCTTGCACGTGGCCGTAATGTAGCGGTTTTCAGGTTTTTTAAAAAAAGGAAAAAGGTAGAGTGAAAGTGAAAAACATGATGTGCAAATATTGATCGCACAGGTGTAAAAGTTCAGTGAAAAATAGAAAAATATAAAATGCTACCACTAGTACCAGTCTTCAGGCTGTAAGTGATAAAGATTTTCCTTATTGCCCATCAAAAAGTTAGAACAAGGGGAATAAAAGTGAAAGGGTCATTAAAGGAACACTATAGTGTCAGGAAGACAAACATGTGTTCCTGACACTATAGTGTTAAACTATTTAGGTTCTAAGCCCCTCTTCCTTCGCGCACCTTTTCTCCCACGCTGGTCTCGCTACGACTGGCTCCGCCCCCATGGATGAGATCATCAAACTTTATGATCTCAGCCAATCCAATGCTTTCCCAGAAGAAGCATTGGGAAGCTCTTGTCGCATGCACGACAAATGCAACGCTGCACCAATCAACATCTCCTCATAGACATGCATTGAATGACTCAGTGCAGCACTGGAGGAGGAAGCCCACCTAGTGGCCGTCTGAGCGATTGCCACTAGAGGTGCAACTTGCTAGCAATGTAAACACTGCCTTTTCTCAGAAAAGGCAGGGTTTACATGAATAAGCCTGCAGGGGCAGGATATATACACCAGAACAAATACATTAAGCTCCAGTGGTTCTGATTATAGTGTCCCTTTAAGTGCTCCATGTAGCAACATATACTTCTTCACACATGGTTTCCAGATCCAAGGAGGTAAAAGCATAGAGTACATTGGTACGACTCTTGATCTTAGCCAAAGACCAAGAAGCAAAACTTCCCAAGCTTGACTTTTTCTTTAAAAATTCTTTATACCTATCAACATTTATCCCTTGTGCCTCAAACTGATGTATTGTAACTAAGCCACTCTATGTGAAAGAAAAATGTTTCTTAAAGTATGTATTATTTGAAATTCTGGGGAAAACAAATAATAAATCAATTCTCAGGAGTTCTTTATAGTATTCGATAAAAAGAACCGGATGAAAGAATCTACTCACATCTGCTCCTAACACCAGACTTGGGTTTGTCAGGACTAATTATTGAATATGCAATGTTAACAATTTCACCTATGGACACAGCTTCCTGCTCCTGTCCATGAACTGAACTCGGTCAAAACCAATCTTAGTTAAACCCACATGTTGAATGAAAGATATATTTAGCATATTTTATGAAAAAAAAAATACATTTAAAAAAATTATATAATATATATATATATATATATATATATATATATATATAATGGCATTTTCTAAGCTAAATATTAATTTTACTGTTTATATTGAATCTAACCAGTAATGTTCGCCTGTCACTTGTTGAAAACCAGACGAACTGTGGAAAGAAATGCTGGTGGCCTTGTCAAACATTTTTTGTACAAAACACAGGGATTGCAATGACAAAAAAAAACATCTCCGTTAACAAAATAACAAAAACAATATATGTATAAAAAAAAATACATGATATAAAACCAGTTTATTAACATAGATTTAATACACAGAAAATACATCAACTATTTAAACCCTCACAATGTTTTAGGCACAAAATAATATTAGGTCTAGAGGTGATGTCATAAAAAGAGGCGTGTGATAGGGTGGGGCTATATTCTGACAATAACAGCCAATATGGTAATGCTTCGGGAACATGACTGTTCCATTTTATCCATTCTTTAAAAAATGAATGCGCGCAAGGAATTTTGAATTGGAACACAACATATTAAACCGTATGAGAGCGGCTTTCAAATTTAGGTTCTAGAAGTACATAGCGAACTGACTTTGTATTTGCCTTCTTTCAATACATCTCATTCTATCTCAGTTGTCGTTTTAAAAAACAGACGTGACAAAGCAGAAAAAAAATTGAAGTATCACACTTTATCTTAGTTTAACCCCTTCAGGGCAGGGCGGTCATTTAAAGGGATTTGTCCAATCTCTTGTAATGAAGGGGTTAATATTGAAAAGCATTTGTAATGATACTTGAGTTTTGATTGTCGGTAAATGGTTAATTTTTTTTAGAAGTCTGACGTATTGGCTGTTAGCTGCTATTACAGACTTGCGTTCCAGAACAAATATCTCATTATCTAAAGAATTTAGACTTTTTAGATCTGTCCAGGGTGGGGTATATTTAGATATGAACAACAACATCTACGATTCTTTGTTTATAGTTTGAGCAAGAGCAAAAAGCACCTGTTCACTAATACCCTAAACAGATACTATATATAATTTGATTTCACATATACGTGGTATTGACCAAAATAAATTGTCAACTCGCTGATTCTAATCTTTGTAAGAATATTAAATTTTTCAGCAGGTGGCTTGGAAATATGTGGGGGGGGGGGAAAAATCTTTTTTAAAAACAACACATCTCTTTTATGCCCAGCCCTATTAAATCTCCATAGCTATAATAACTGATGAAAAACAAAATCAAGACAAAAATAACAATACGATAAACCCAGTGGACCGGTAAAGTTTACTTGCAACAAATTTGTAGGAAAAAAAAAAAAAAGTGTCGAGGGGCAGCGAACCTGCTGTTTGTGCAAAGGTAACATTTCATTTTCTATAATATGCAGATTGTTACGACTAAAAATAACAATGACATCTGAAGGAGCAGCTAGAAAGCTTAATTATTGTAAAGATAACGATGCTATGCAGTGGATATAGGCAAACGAACACACCCAGTACACAGCATCCCTGCTCCATAGCAACTTCTATTCTGTAGAATAAAGGCTTCTTCTAAAGGTGGCCACTTACAACGTTAAAAGACAATAACACTACGTTATGTTATACCTTTTTTCCTTTCTTTTTCCTATGCCCAGACTTCACAGGTTTTTCCTTGGGTTCCTCGCTCATTTTATTGGTGTAATAAGTGGGAAGGGACGGCCGATCCTATATAATCCAACATCCAAGACGGAAAAAGGTGTAAATTCACAGACACAGAAACCAAAGTCAGTCTCCTGGTGGCTCGCAGACAAGTAGAAGATTGGAACTAATAGTCAGGTACAGCTTTAATTCCAGAGACACAGTCTGAAATTGCCCATACTCACAGATCTGCCTTTTCTTTCCTTAAGGAGACAGGGTGAGCGAGAGAGGGAGAGAGAGGAAAAAAAATGGGAGTTACCCAACACAAAAGACTGTTATCGCTTCATTTAAATGGATGTTAACCCTGTCTAGCTCAACCTACACCAGTTCCCCCTTGAGGTAAATCAGCACAAAATGTGAAATCTCTTCTCTATCACAGATTTTCTTGCCTGTAAATGGCATTCAGAAGCTTAGCTAGAGAAATTAGCTGCAGATTACGGACAAATCCTGAAAGCATTCTGAATGCATGATTTGATTCTTCTTGCAGACTAGGAAACTGCATGTAAATTGCTCTTGATTGCAGAGAGCGTCTTAACACTAACACATGTGTTGAATGCATCAGGACATGACAGAGTGAAGACCTGCACAGATCACGTTACTCAGCCCCGGAGACCACTCCCAGGCTGATTGGAACAAGGAAACAAAAAATATTATTTAAATACATTCATTTCAAAGCTAAATCAGCCCTTACCAATAATGAAATACTGTAACTAGATAAACTGAAGTGACAAAGATATATTTTTAATTGGTGGCTACTTTCTTATTAACCTATTCAATGAATTTCATGTGGCATTGCCATATGGTGGGTGGGCAAACAGGGTGCCCGTGATTGGATGCTGGCCAGTTGCCTAGTGCTCTATTAAAACGAAGAATTTATCTAGCATGAATTCTTTTTTCTTTTTTTTTTTTTTTAACCTGTTGCCTAAAAGAAAACAAGAAACTTAATGAAAATCAATCGAGCAATGTTATCATCCTATAGAAATAACACATTTCCATATCTTTTAAATAACACACCTTCACCTTCCTGCCTTGGAAAGGGTTATTTTTGTGAAATATTAAAAACACTCAAAATATTAACCCCTCTCCTCTCAGGTAACGGATGAACGGGTTTGAAGAAAAATGATACTAGGTATGAATAACAATGTATTTAATCAGCATGGGGGCTATCAAATTTAGGTCCGCCTAGTAAGCCTTTCTGCCCACTTATGGCTAGAGATATACATTTACTTCCTTTCCTTGGTGTTTCTGCTTCCTTTTGTCCCAGGACTGATTATTATTTATTGATTGATTGATTGACTGATTCCCATTAAGGAAGAAGAGGGAACTCACTAACTACAGGACTCGCCAAAATTCTTGGATATAAAAATTAGTACCTCCCTGCCTCCTCATAGCCCCCAAAAAAGCAAAAAGGTGAGAAACCTTAAATATTACTTTGTTTTTGTCTTTTTTTTTTATAGGAGGCTCTTTAGATAGTTCTTAAGAGCAGAGAATCCCCTCCCCATACTCAAGCAGGTAGATATCTACAGACCATATGCATACTTTCCGCCACTTCAATATGCGACTTGGGGAGCAATAAGGAAGCAAGCTTTTGGTAGCAAAAAGGAAGCACAAAGAACACCTGGAGAAGCCTGTGGGAGCCCATGGAGAAATAAAAAGGTGCTTACATCTCTTGTATATTTCCTGTTTTTGGCCACACCTTTTCATTTATCAATTCCTGCCATGACTGGCGGTGTGATAAAAAGGCTTATGTTGAGGTATGTTCGCACTGTGGAGGAGGATAAAGGCGGCGTGGCAGGCCCGAGTAAGCCAGAATAAGCAAGTAAATAAGTCTTGAAGGAAGCTACTAAATAACGTGTGATGTTGCCTCTGAAGAAATGATGGTCTTAACAGTCCCACATCAGGCTCCTGCCCTCAAAATCCCAACTCTAGCAACACCACTGCTAATGCACATATCATTTATAGAAAAAAATACAACAGGGTGGTAGAATTCCAAACACTCATATTTGTATCTGGGGGTTTTATATATATATTTTTACAAAAAACACATAGAAATATATACAATATTCTAAGTATGAATAAATTTGGGGTTATCAATTAACGGTGTCTGATCTGAACAGCAGCGCAAACATGCATAAGTGGCGGAGTCATCAATGCAATGTGCCTGCTGATTCTGCTGGTTTTAGTACTTAGGTCCACCTTATAGAACACAACATTTTTTATATAAAACCCCATTGTATTGGACTGAAACGGTCATTACCCCTTGGATAACTGTAAGCATATTCGCAAAATTATGCCTTACATAATGGTGCCTAAATTTACCAGCCTACTGCAGATTATATAAATATATTCTTTGATAAGTACTATGAACTTCAGAGTGATTTATTATGAGCTAGAATTAAAGAAATATAAAATACCATGTGCAACAAGTCAGAAACCGCAACCTCTTGGACCTGATGACTTATCACATTGTATTATTAATGTTTTTTGATGTATTTAAAGTTGTATTCCTGTAAATATTTCAAAAAATAATGGACTTTCTGATGAAATGTTATTGGCTCATATCTGTAGCTCATGCATTATCAATCATGGTACTGTACTTACAGTTTAGTAGTTGACTAAAACCTCTTTCAATTGATAGATTACATGTCTCTTGTCAGTCATATGAAGGTTTTATGACGGCTTCCTCCATAATGCATGTAGAATAATGCATAGATGTGACCTCTTTGCAGTTCAGGAGCCTTAGTCTCACGCAGAACCAGGAGATACATGTCTCAGCCTGCCCAGGGTCAGTGGAAGTTATACTCCTAAGCAGCAACTGTCACCATTAAAATGCAACTAACCAATGGCAGTGCTCTGACATGTATGTCCAAATGATGTGTTAACAGTAAAGACCCTCTCTTAACCACTGCACTACATTAACACTAACCCTTAACCCACAACGGCAATAGACCTTAACCCCCTATACTATAAGAAGTAGAGTTCCACAGATGTCACAATGTAGGTTGAAAACAAAAAAAAATATTTATTGGAGATCAAAAAGGATAAAACAAGATATAACGTTTTGGCCTAGAGGCCTTAGTCATGGTATTACCCTATGCTATATTACCCTAACAAATATACTAAATTAAACTCTACACTACTCTAAACCTACAAATAAACATAGCCTAAATTCACTAAATCTAGCCTAAAAATATCACTTAATATAAACAATATATTACAGCAAAGAATGTATTGGCCACTTTCTGCACACTTTAACTGTAAACAAGCAGTCACTAGTAAAGCCCCATCCCATGGGAATGGAACCTAGAAAATACATTTAATTTAAATAATGGAGGTGGACAGAACACTGTCCATCACAATGCTACTAAAGAAGAAAATGTGGTGGGACATCCTGACCTTGGGTGGAGCTTCTTACCTAGTGTTCTCTCCATCTCTCACCCATAGACAGTGGGTGGGGACTAATAATTTACAACAGGGGAGGGGAACTGCTTATATAGAAGGGGGTGGACATAAAACTCCAATATTCATACCATCAGATGTCTTCTCTCTTCTTAAATCTTATTTTCTGCAGCCCCACAAAATGCTAAATAAAACCTCATTAATTCCAGACGTTGCAATTAAAAATAAAATGTTAAAAAAATTCAAAACTTGAATCAGAAAATAAAAAAAAAATGATCAAAATTAAAACCGCACCACAACAAAAATAAATTCATGTGAGCCCCGCTTGGGCTCCACATAGAATGAGCTTTCACTGAAAGAAAAGTGTTTATAACGGGTTTCCCGAGCATTGAAGTCTCAGTAAAGCTGTTTAATTGGATGTCTTACAACCAGGTAAGTCTACTGATGACTGTGGGAATATTCCCAGGCAAGTCTTGGGAGAAGCGAGGACTTTCCTGTCAGATCCCCTGGTCATAAACAACCTGGATAGCTGCTTAAATCTGAACCAAGTTCAGGCTTGTTTGGAGCCTTCTCTGTAAACTTCGTATATTGTTGAAAAGTACGAGCGATGTCTGGATATTGCAATCTGAATGGCCCCGTACAAGAGTTGAGGATTTTGCCTCATTTGGTGTGTAACTATTTGGGCTTTATAGAATAATCCTGATATACATCATACGGGATAATAAGTTTGCATGCCTTAGATATTCCTTCTGAAAGAAAACAAGGCTAATGAAGCAGGAATTTTTCCTCCCAAATGTCCTTTAATTTTGACATGACTAGTTGCTTTCAACCATTTCTCTGAACCTGCAGAAGTGGAATTATTACTGAATCACAGACGTGCTGATGCAGAAAAAAAAAGGAAAGAAATAAAAAAATAAAAAAGGAATGTTTAGAAATGTTCCCCTCGATACAGGTGTATTAAATATTTTTCATGTTTTGTGAAGGCTTTGGGCACATTTACACATTTCAACTTTAGACTATGAACATTTAGGGATTGATTTTACTTGACTTCAGAGTCATTTTTGGCTCTTTAACAGTCCAAGTTTTTTTTCCATTCTAAATTTGAATATTTATCAAAAATAGCCAATCCAGAGTATTTCCCAGAGAGTGAAGTATAAAATGTCATCCTTCTATTATTTTATCAAGGGAAGAGGGTTGTGTACAGAATGTGCACATTGTTACAATATTGGACAGGAAGATAAGAAAATATATATGACTTGAGGCACTGAAGGCGAGGACTTACAGAAGCGGCACATTTTGCAAATTGCTCTTACAATCAACTGTGTTGGGAGACCTGGCCTACCAACATTCCTGATTTTGGCAGGACAGTCCCTATTTTAAGGTACTGTCCCGCAATCCCGTCTTTGTTCTCTAGGGTATCCAAAATGTGTACCTGGAGCATGTTGTTAGATGTGCTCGCTCTGCAATCATGACACTAGTACTCTGCAGAGAGCACTGAAACAATGCCTTTTATGTGGTCCACCCTTGGTAGGCTGGCCTGTTTGATTGGCAGGCAGCCTGGCCCACTGGTGTGCCTGCCCCTTCATCCGCTGCCCACTGGTGTACCGCTTCACAGGATCCCAATGTTAGGAGGTGTGAGAGTAAACTAGAGCAATGATTCCAAAACCAGTCCTCACACTGACTACCTGTCCAGGATTTAGGGATTACCCTGATTTTAGAAAAATACAAAATAAACCTTAGGCACAACTGGATTATCCCTATATATATATTGGGATGGCATGAGGACTGGTTTGGGTACCCATGTGCTAGAGGATGCATTCTGGCACTATAAACTATGCATGGAGCAGAGGTCATTATGGTTTGGTACATACTTTAAATAAAAACAAACATTTCCTAGAAGCATAGAATGTGACGGCAGATAAGAACCATTCGGCCCATCTAGTCTGCCCAATTTTCTAAATACTTTTATTAGTCCCTGGCCTTATCTTATAGTTAGGATAGCCTTATACCTATCCCACACATGCTTAAACTCCTTTACTGTGTTAACCTCTACCACTTCATCTGGAAGGCTATTCCATGCATCCACTACCATCTCAGTAAAGTAATTCTTCCTGATATTTTTAAACCTTTGCCCCTCTAATTTAAGACTATGTCCTCTTGTTGTGGTAGTTTTTCTTCTTTTAAATATAGTCTCCTCCTTTATTGTGTTGATTCCCTTTATGTATTTAAATGTTTCTATCATATCCCCCCTGTCTCATCTTTCCTCCAAGCTATACATGTTATTTCCTTATGTGGCATGCCCTCAGTAAAGACGAACAAGTAACGTGAGATGCTAGATTTCTGTAAGAATCCCATTTAGAAAGTGTGAAATGAAAATGGAAAATTTTACACCTGAACGATAAGTTCATGAAATTTTTGCATTATTGCTTCTTGCAAATATATGGAAACCCCGTCATTTTAATTCCTGCAAATCTAGATCATTGTGTTTTGTCATTGAGTATCAATTGTTTGTTTGTTTTTTATACCGGTCTTTTTTTTTTTTTAATTCTTGTCCCTCTTCTCTGAGTTAAAGAGGAGTACAGGAACCCAGAGTAAAAAAGTATTTAGAACAGAGAAGTTTACAAAACGTCTGCACTCACTAATCAAGGCTTTCTGGATTGCTACCAAGTACACATTATTAATTCATAGCCCAAGCTACCATTGAACAGAAAGCTTTCTGTGGTTTTCTCTCCACTAAGCTTTCTGTCAATATTCTGAGACTTTTTAATATTCCTATCTCCCTTTCTGACATCATGTTTTTATTATACATGTGTGTGGCCTCTGTTTTTCATGAAAAACTGACCCAAAATAACAATAAAAAAAGGAATAATGAGTTTTTTAAAACTAAATAAAGATTTTAAATTGATTGAATAAATATAGTTAAAAATGTCAAGTTGCAAAAAAGGAAAACCGGAGATTTTTTTCCCTCCAATTTATTTTTCGAATCAGTTGACAATGTGATTTTAGGGGTAGTGGGTTTAGGATTAGGAAAATGTTACCCCATTTACCAACCCCTAAATATACAGACCCCACTTACCCCAATCTACCCACAAACCTCAAGGTCGTAAAATGTAATGTTAGAGTATAATCCACAGAATTCCCCAGTAAGAATGGCAGTTTGACAATTTGTTTCTATACAGTTCTGTGGTTTAAACTGTTGGGAGTCCGAGTATCCTAAAGAAAGGAGTAAAAAGTAACAAAAGACTGAGGATGTCATCCGGTAAAATAGATCTCATAGTCAACACACATAAGACAATTATAGGTACTCAGAACTACACGAGTACAACTGGCTTATTCAGTATCACTGGTGGTCTAAAAGGGTAATACACAATATCGCAATTTTTAGTGTGTTATTTATATTAATAGACAAAAAGGCAGCATCATTAAATGAATCACTCCAATAAGAGACCACTCTGCAGAAAGGATTAGAGCCATGCCATTTTGGCTCTACTAAGTGATTTGCAAAATGCTTTAAATAGAGGGCAAATATTTTAAAAATATTGCACTGTTCTGTGTTTTCTGTTTTGTAGCTTTGAGGATTCTTTATGGTAAAGAACGTCTGGAAGTTTTTCAAGACAAGACAGTAAATTGTTTTTAATTACAGTTTTTACTGCATGTATTTTGCACATGATAAAAAATAAGTGCTTCTGTATTTTTTAACAATAAAAAAAAAAAAAAAAGAAGATAAATCTTACCTAATCCTCCTCTGTGCTGACATCACACCCCCTTGCTGGATGATGATGAATGTTGGGAGGGATGTCATGGAGTGTGAGCTGAGGATATGCGCGGCAAGAAAGGGAGGAATGCCGCCACTGGACGCCAGTGCCCAGCATGCTGTGTACGCGGATATCAGATATCTAACATGTGCAGATTTTACATGAGAACTCTTGTTCAGGAATAGCTAATAAAGCACCAATGATACGGGTTTAAACACTGTATGTGCAGTGTTTTATAGCGAAATGTTGCGCAAACAGACTCCAAGCACCATGACCACTTTCAATCACTAGAATGGTCGTGGTGCTTCGAGTAACTCTTTTGTGAGTGATGGTATGCTCTCTGCTGTGAGCACATATCTTTTGTATAAAGAATAATAAGCAAAAACATAACATATACTATTACAATAATTTTTTTTTGAGTGCCTGGAATTCATCAGCATTCATATTGCTGTATTACTTTTGACAGGTTTAAGCTTAATGGTAATATAACAGCACTTAGATCCTATTCGTAAATCCTTTTCTAAGTGAATAGTACTCAAGGTACTGTATATTTGTGTGTTACCATGACAACACTGTTAAAACTTACTTGTCGACCAGAACATGTTGAGGTCAATACAGGAGCTTAAATTTTAAACATTGTACCAAGGCTTCAAGTTCACATTTTAATTTGTTCTAGCACAGCTACCAGTGAGTGTAAACAATATTGAGTTCTCATTTTGTTTAACCCCGTAAGGACCAAACTTCTGGAATAAAAGGGAATCATGACATGTCACATATGTCATGTGTCCTTAAGGGGTTAACCACTTAAGGACCAAACTTCTGGAATAAAAGGGAATCATGACATGTCACACATGTCATGTGTCCTTAAGGGGTTAACCCCTTAAGGACCAAACTTCTGGAATAAAAGGGAATCATGACATGTCACACATGTCATGTGTCCTTAAGGGGTTAAACTACCCTTATGTTCATAAAAAAAATATATATATATATATTGAATGCAACTATTAAGCTAGAAACTATTAATGTAATTCTTTCTAGGATATTCCTCTATGTATTAATTCACATTAAGTAACATTAGCTATGTTGAGTAATTTCCAGTTTTGTCCTAAGAGGAGGGATACAGGAACAGGTTTAGTAAATATATACATATATACCAAATAATTCTGGTTGTCTGGTATATGTTATTATTAGCCTTAATATAGCACTAACATATTCCACAGTGCTTTACAATTATAGAAAGAGGATATATAGATGTGAAGAAGGCCCTTATATATCATTAGGTGTCTTGCCCACTTACTGATGAGATCATCTGACTGGGATTCGAATCTCAATTTCCCAGTTCTGAAGCATGTGCACATATATGAAATGCATGCATGCTCAGTATCACACATCCCAACATTTGTAGATGGCTAAAGAGGTACCCTTTCTTGGGGTTGTTGTGGCTATGTCAGGATATCTGAAATCATGGCCTACTGGAATATGTCCCTCATTGGACGTATTTGTCTGCAGTTTTTGTAGTTCATTGTTATGCAATTCTCTACACTGAGAAACAAATGTAAAATACAAAAAAGTGAGAAAGAAAAACACCCTTTCCTTGCAATGTTCCAGAGGACTCCTGAAGTCCTTTTCTATTACAGGTGAAGTCAGGTGCCTCTGTAGCATAAAGTGTGGCTGACGCAGGACCATGCTCATTGGTTGAGAGTGTTCTGCTGACTCTCAGCCAATGAGTAGTCTCCTGTCTGACCCGTCTCTCTAGAGAAGGGCTGGCCAACCAGCGGTCCCCCAGATGTTGCTGAACTACAACTCCCATGATTCCCTGGCTATCTGTTTCATTGAAATAATCATGGGAGTTGTAGTTCAGCAACATCTGGGGGGCCGCAGGCTGGACAGCCCTGCTCTAGAGTTTCCTGCCGGAGAAGGCTGGATTCAGGGGAAGGGGCTTCGTGTGCCGAGCGGGGCCATACTAACATGCTTTGACATATTACAATATGATGATATCATGGCACTCCTGGCACCATAACCATTACTGCAGCCTGTAGTGATTATGGTGCTTCGGGTGTTCATTTTAAAAGATGAGCTTGCAACATACTGAAGTTTTAATGCACCTTCAATAACAAAACAAAACACTGTGAATGCTATATTCTTATCTGGATCTACTGTAAATAAACAATATAGCAAACACTAATTTAGCAATACAGATTTCAATGCATAATGTAACAGTCAGAATGCTTGTGTCCGTTTATATTTTTTACAAATTGTAAACAGAAGCCGGCAGAAGATACAGACAAGCAAGAGATCTGGACATTTGCCTAGCACTGCTTTAGATAGCATGGGTTCATACTTCCAACTATCCAAGATCTCCCCCTCTGGAACCAGGACTGTGGCATGATATCAAACATGTTCACGCTGCCTTTAGAGCAGAGTCCAAGTTTCTAAATATAAAACAAAGTATCCGCATGAAAACTACAACCACTCATCATGTTCCCTGCCAAGTTCTTTAATACCATATATGTACAGGCCATCGTTTTTATAACAGAAATGTATTATTTCAGACTGGCTTCCATGTTTGCTGTACCTTTTTTGTGTTACTATGGAAATCTAAAACATTTTTTAAAAAGTGTTATTAAAAGAAAACAGTGAGCTGATTGCTTTTCAATTTTAAAAACATGTGGTGTTCATTTTTGATTTTTTTTTTGTAACAACACTGGGTGGTAAATACAGATATCTATACCACTACCCAACAGAAGAAGACCCAGTTACGGGTGAAACTATTACTGACGTTATTTAATACCCGATCTGACATCAGCGCCACAGTCCCTAATATTGGTAAAGATGCTGCTGGGACAGGATAATGCACACAACAGCAAAGAGTCATTATAGCGTGCATGGCACTCAGGCTAACTGGCATTGCGGAATATCCAGTCAGTCCAACTAGAGGTAGCTAGCCAGGTAGGAATGCCTTTGAACCAACTAGCGCAGCTATGAACATGTTTACACATGTGCTTGATCTGCAGGTTAAGGGGACTTTTCCACTTCTGGGAAGACCAGACTCTGATGAATTTGGAAACGCTGGCAAGTTTGCGGTGTCCGATAATGGCCAGGATATGAAAAACTACAACAGGTGTCAGTGGAATTTCTTCTCTGACTTTATAAATTATAATGCTGTATAAGCAAAACAACCTGGCTAGCATCACATCCGAGTAAACGGAACAGGAGTCTCAGATTTACGCACCCCTTTATTACACAAGTTTCATGTAAAATAGGTGAAGTTGCCTAATTTATGCATGTCATCAGATGCTCTTAGGGATGTTCACAAGGAACTAACTCTTCCCTTACAGGAAACCTTCCAAACACAAGGTTTATTACATTGAGGAGGGTGCGAGGGCACTCCTTGCACAATAACCTCAACAGTGAGCTGTAGTGGCGCTGGTGTTAGATGTGTTCCTTTATGATTAAAATGTAATTGACATACCATTAACAATAAAACACGTGCTAACTTTTGTGTTTTTTTTTTCTTTTTACAATAATTGCAGGGAATTTTGCAAACTATAAAAAAAACAAAAAAAAGTTACTTCAAAACATGGATTCCTTATGTGTATTATTCAATGGCCAAAATGGTGAAAGCAGTGTATGACATGATAATAAGCCAACCCAATCAAACATATCACGTCTTACAAACCAATACTCCCCCATCCACTTAGAATATTTATTGACCCTCATACTCCATAGACTCTGACCCCAGAATATATTATTCTCACTTTACTACATTTACTCAGTCCAGGAGCCAATAGTATATGGGAACCAACCACCACTTTAAAGATGTCCGACTACACTATTTGATGCTGTTACCCAATGACAGCCCAAGAAAACACAATGATACAGGATCTGATGCACACTACAAAGTATGAATTACCTAGTGAACCTTAGGTGGCTGCCTAGCACTAGGTTAGGTACGGGCCTTAGAACCATGAACTTGCCTGGCCCCATACACATATTCCTGTAACGATTGAAGGGGAAAGCTGATCGCTGTCAGCCAGTGAGGTAAGCATTGCATTGCAATGCTTGTTTAAGAATAACCAAAAGGTAGTTCCTGATTCCATCTCTCAAAGTTAGTGGAGGTGGGGACTAGGGAGAGACGCCCAATGAAAACCAGGTAAGAAGAAGTCAAAGCGTTAAAAATGGTTTGACTACATTCAATGGTGAAGGGCAGGTCAACTTACAGAGTAAATGGTAACTAACACTTCTGGGAATTTTTTAATTTAAAGTTTACCTATCTCTTTTATTTAAAAAAAATATGTGATTTTAAATTATTAAATTAAAATATCCACAAAGCTGTATTTATCTTTAGCCTGGGACTGAGGGCCTCTGCCCTTTTCTTTCACTGAAAATAGTTTGAGATGAAAAAACAAGTGCAATATCGGTTTTCCTCCTACAATGCAATGCACGGTGCGCCCTGGCTGTGCCTTTATTTTACTGGATTGTGAGGTTAATCACAGAATCTTTAGTATACATTATTAACCTGTATAAGTGACAGTTCCCCTTTAATGTAAAGTTTATTTGTAACAAAGCTCTACCAAATCACTAATTTACATATGTTAGGCCAGGTAGCTAAAACTCAGCATTAACCCCTATGTCAGAGGTAGGCAAACTCATCACTCACAGCTACCAACACGCAGCCAAACACATCACTTACAGCTATACTCACATCAAACACAGAAAGCTATAATACGCCTCACAGAAAGCTATAACACGCCTCACACAAAGCTACAACACTAACAACCACCCTACACAAGACACACACCCACAACACATATCCACTCAACATGTTAATAAATATTCACATTACAGAACAGTAAAAAAAAATAAAAAAATAACATAGGGGAACAGTTTCCCGGTGCACACCTAATGAAATGGGCTGCACACGTCAATGCCCATAATGCTCTTACAGTCATAATGCTGGCAAAGCATCAGGGGAAATGTGCTGCACAACATCTGGAGTGCTGAAGATTGCCTACCCCTGTTCTAGGTTATAAAGGTCTACAGCTTTAACAGATTCATCTAACAAATCCGCTATTCATCAAAAGAAGTTCCTTGTGCCAATTATGTAGAACTTACACAATACTAATGGCTGAACCAATGTCATAATATCTTTTTATCATGCCTAGGTTTACAGTAAAACCACGTGCCAACCAGTTGACTGTCATTCTGCATTCAGAAGCCGCCAACTTAAAAAGCTGATCTTGCTTTCATCTACAAATTCTTTTTATGTTTGTGACTGTAGATACTTTAGATCAAACTCTTAATGAGGATATAGTCAGCAGAATCGGTCTCATTCTTGTTTAAAAAAAAACAAAACAAAAAAACAAAAAACCCTAATTTACTTTATTCATAGAATTTTCAGAACTTTGTCTGTGACCTCATTTTCCCCATATGCTCTAAAACAAAGTCATTTTTTTGCCTATCAAACAATATGCTATGTTAACAACAATGTAATGGTTTTAAATGTAGTTCACTTGTATACATTTTACAGTCACAGTCTACTTTTGATTATATTGGAGCAGGTCAAAAATTTTAAAGATTAACTATAGCAAAAATATAATAAAAATAATACAGGTACCATGTAAAACCAACAGTTAAACAATAAATAAATTAGAACCCTGTACGTGCTGTAAATTAAATCCTTGATCTGTCTTTTGATGGTACCAGAAATTACTCAAGGCAATCTTTTTTTGAAGATTTTTTTTTTTATACTATGTTTACTTATCCCTGTATCTAACTATTAATGCATTTGAAATGTGTATAATACAAAAAATTAAATATAGAAAAATACAAACTTTTAACCAGCAAATGGGTGCCACCATCTTGGCTTGGGTCAAGAAAGAATCAACTCGTATAGTGCCATCAACCTTCACATTCAGTACTGTCCTTTATTTACAAATAACAGAAGAGTTCAACTAGAAGTAAAGCTCATTCATCAACATTATAATCATAAATATAGATAACACCAGTGACCGAGTAGAAAAGCTGCACATAAAGTATACTGGAAACATAGCCATTTGGTGCCATAATAAAACTATTCTTCAAGGTCATGTCAAGGTTGAGGGCTTTGCTTTTTATCTCCTACATGTATAGAGGAATTTACAAAGTTTTTGCAAATATAGTACAAACCTCCAAGTCTACTTCTTATCTGAAATTGGAGCTCAAGGGTTAAGTCGCATGTTTCAGCAAGCAAAGGGGGATTTCTAAACGTTCTGGAAGTGAATGGGAGTCGGGAATACCGTAGATATTTGTCATCTCAGAAATGGCTTGAAACAGCCAAACTGTTCCCACACAACCAACTCAAGGTGTATTTTTAGGTTTTATTTATTTTTTACAGTAAATGACTCCCATTTAACGTTACTTTGGGACAATAATTACTGAAAATATATCTCTGATATTCATAGCGGGTACTTATAATGCTCTCCACTTGTATGTTCGATCAACAACGGAGGACTTGGGGATGTTTGCTTTCAAGAAGGTGGTCAAGAATACATGACAGAATAAGTGCGTGTTCTCAATTATCACAAAAAAATAAATAAAAAATAATCAAATATTGACACAATTTCTTTTTTCTTTTAATACATTTAGAAAACAATGTTTATTCTGATAGCACCAACAAGCACCCTCTCACATACTCCAAGACATGAAGCAAGGAGAATATCAAGTCATGAATGTGTACATAGGGAGTATAACCTTGAAATACGGTCTCTATAGACTGAGCAGCTGTTGCAGAAAGCAGAGAATACTATTCAAATAATGTTTGTATCAGCAATGGGGAGGGGGAGCAAAAGGAATAATTAAAGCCAATAACTCACTATAGTGCACAGCTTACAGATCAAACAAATGTCTTGCTATATAGCTGCAAATACAATATCACTGTCCACAAAGATAATTAACAAAAAACTCCCCAAACAAATGTACTTTAAAAAAAAAAAAAAAAGGCTTAAAATTCTTAAAGGAACACTGCCCCTTAAACCCTGATGCCCCTTATCAAACCCATGAAAAAAGAAAATAAAATGAAATGAATTACTCACCTTTTCTCCAGCGCCACGGCCTCCTCCTTGTGTTGTGTCATTCTGGAGGGATGACAGACTAATCCAAGTGAATCATAGATTCATTATGGCCGACCGTGATGACCATGTGCATGCACGCATGATGTTACAGTATGAGAGTCAGGAAGTAAGATGTGCGGCTATCATACTCAGAGGGTTTGGAGGCGTGGCTTGAAGGCGTGCTTCCAAGCCCACTATTTAGTAAACTAATTGCAGGCACTACAGCCACTTCAATAAAATTATAGTGTTCTTTTAAGTGCATTTATGTGAATTTGGTATTGCTGTCTAAATTATATTTATCCTGTCACTAGAATTATAATAATGAAGACATTTATTTGATAAAAATCATAAAAGCCTATTGTTTTAGGTGAACGAATTTGTGATATCATGGAAGAATTTTTCTTGGAAGAATGCAAATTAACAATTAGACAAGTAGGCACATATTTTAACGGTTTCTTTACATTGCATGCTACAAATTTAGCACATTTCAGCAATTGGAGTCTGGCGCGTAATCAAAAGCTATGCAAGGTGATTTTTATAGTAGGAGGTTTACTTTTTAGTTTTGGATTTGAGTTTTTTTAGTGATCCGCAAAAGGAGAGAAACACCAGGACATTTTAAGCAAGATAAACAAGTAATGGGATTCAAATGTCTGCCAACTGTGCAATATATCATCACAATAATACAACTAAAAAGAATATACTCTTTTTTTGTGGATAACTGATTTAGAATGCATGAAATGGCACATAAAAATCTAATTGAAGCTTTGGTCACATCCACTGGAGTCAATTATATATTTATAATTATTAGCGTTAAAATGTTTACTAGAAAAGTATAACAATTGTTATCAATGACAAGCCCTACCTATCCTTTATACAAAAATCAACATGGGTGCCCAAATACTGTGCAATGCTATGCCTCTAGAAGAGACAAGACATATGGAAACATAGACAGGCACCAGTGTACAGCGTGGCAGATCTGTGAGTGAATTCTGTAACTTATTTGCATAACTCTTAAAAGTATTTTACTTTTATTATTTTTTTGTTTTTCGTACTCTTTGGTTATCCTGAAGTTTCCTTTTTTTATCATGAAATATGTATCGGGGGAATAAAAAATTAAGCCCAAATTAATATCATAAAGAAGAAGCAAGTTTTGGAAAATATTCTTATTTATAGTTACCTACTACAGACCAACAAAAAAGGTAAGTCTATAACAAATACGATGCAACAGGACATTTTCAAAAAATTTTTTTTTGAAAGTTGAACCATTAATCGTGTTGGGAGAAACAGAGTAGACAGGTTTACCTGAATATTACCCAGGGAGATAATAAGCTCCCCAACAGAGATGTTCTGAACAACAGGAGACTAGGACGTAATCTTATGGGAGCATATCAACGGTTCTATTGGATTGGAGCTGCTTCTGAGAATCTTGAATGAGAGACTTAGCAGTGCAAGTGTGAACAGGGGACAAAAGAAAGTCACTAGATCATCAAATAATTAATAATTTCTAGATGATAAATGATTCTCAAGGACTTTTTTAATTTTTTTATTAAAGGGACACTATAGACACCTGAACAACTACAGCTTAATGTGTTTGTTCAGGTGATGCGCGGTAGTGAGCTCAGGACTTCATAGGGCAGCATGAATGGTGCCCTATGAAGTATGTGCACATGTGCGGCAAATGGAAGCGTCTGACTGCTCCCTCCTTGCGCCCGCCTATTTCGTCATTTTGACGAAATAGGGGGCGCGGCTTCATGAAGTGCCCGGCGCTGGAACCAGGTGAGTAAAACGGGTTGGCTGGAGAGTCCCTTTAAATGCTTTTAACCTAAAATTTGAAATTTACTATGAATTAGGAAACCCCCACAATTGACATTTTAGTGAATAACCTGCTGGCTGGTCGCCAGTAATTGACATTCTGTGCATAAAAAGCGTTCTGGGGTGGCTAATTATACCCTAACGAAGCTACCAGAGATTGAGTTACAACACCGGCAGCAAAAAGGTTACATTCTGTGTGTACAGCGTTTCAGAGAAGTGACAGAGTCTGTAATGTTTTCTGCCTGACATCACTACAAGTAAAATGGTCAGTGAATTCAGGATTGTGATCGCACTGATGCACAACTTACATTAGGAAATCGGAGAATAGGATTGGTTATTTATTAAAGGATCACTATAGTGTCAGGAAAACAAACCCGTTTTCCTGACACTATAGTGCCCTAAGGGTGCCCCCACCCTCAGGCTCCCGCTTCCCTTGGCGCTGAAGGAGTTAAAACTCATTCAGCAGCTTACCGTAATTCAGCGGCGGGCTCCCTCGGCGCTGGTGACCTCTCCTCCCCCACCAACGTCAGATCCCGATTGAAGTGGAATGCGCATGCGCGGGAAGTGCCGTGCGCACTCAAACAGTCCACAGGAAAGCATTTCTCACTGCTTTCCTATGGACGTTCTGCACACTGGATGCGAATTTCGCATCCAGCATCGCAGATGCGCCTCTAGCAGCTGTCAGGAAGACAGCCACTAGCGGTTGGATTAACCCTGCTATGTAAACACAGCAGTTTCTCTGAAACTGCTATGTTTGCAGCCGAAGGATTAAAACCAGAGGGACCTGGCACCCAGACACAATACATCTCACCCATGCTTTATCTTTTTTTTGTTTGTGCACTCTCACCAGTGCAGATCCAGCTGAAAGTCCTGTAGTGCATGCGGATTAAATTGTCACAGAATGAGCTGGCTGAAGTCATCATCTTACCTACAGCGTGTCCTTGTAGAGAACCGCTAAAAGAATTGGAACCTATGCCAAATTTTACCTTAGCCATGTCATACACCCTTGCTCCCAAAATTTACGTTACCGCTAAAATGTACCCCAATGCACTTTTTACAGCATGGGATATTATATATGTACAGTTCAATATAGGATCAGCCCAGACAATAAGGGTGTGCCCCAAAGTGTAAATACTAACTTTAAGGTGAGTAGATCTACATCCTACCATCCAATCTCACAAATGTTCTGGGGGGTAAACATTAACGATCATCCTCCCCTATCGCTTTTACGTTATATTCCAAGTTTTCACTTCAGCTGAGTGTCATCGTTTACTACATACACATATGTATTTATTTGTACTATTATTTTTTGTATTATTTATGTTCTTTCCATTTTCCCATTTAATAGAGATCTGTGTGGAGCTCCACAGCTGTGAGTTTTATGATTTCCCACCCACGATAGGTGCTGTACACAGAGATCGCATAATGGAAGCATGGAAGGGGGCCAAGTTATCTTGGCATCTAATGCACGTGATTCAACAATTTGCTTTACTGGCTCTTAAGCCGCAGCAAACTAATTCTCACGTCTTGTATTTTCCCTGTGACACATTATGTATGGTATTAATGCTATGCAAGATAGTTACTAGCAGTGCAGAAAGAAATGTAACTGCTTCACATTAAGTTTTGTTCTAGAACGTTGGATTCCAATGAGCTTATATTATTTTTTTTACATATTGTTCTAATATATTGTTTGATGAATGAATGTCACATTTATTATAGGAAAACTCGAGTCAATGAGCTTAGGAGGCGGGGTGTGGCACCTGGCGGTTTGAACGCTTACAATGGGGCGTGGAGTGCCAGGGCAATCCTCGCACCATAATCACTACAGCAAGTGGTGGCAATTGAAGTGTTAATTTATGAAATCTCACTAAGCAACTCATATTTTTGCAATCTCTAATACGGAGATAGAGGACCTGTAGAATAAAATATAGCAGGAATATTGTAATACACTTGTTCCAAAAACCGCAAAGATATGGGCTGCTTTCAGAAGCGGTCAAGCCATTCACAAACTGTAATGGTGAAAGGATTGCATTAAAACTATGCACAAGATAGACAATGCTGACCACTCTAAGCCAATCAGCTTTGCCCCTGTTTTCCCTATCCAAATTTGAAACATTGGATGTTGTTGGGTACAGACAGAAATGCTGTGAATGGTGTAAACCCCTGAGGTAAGGAAGTGCCAGGGATCTCCTGGCACCACAACAACATTTCAATGGGATTTTTTTTCTTCAATAAGTGTTGAGTCCTTCCATTTTGGTGTGCCATGAAAATGCATGCCAAGTCCTCTGAGTGCACTCATTCAAGGATTATTATATATTTATATACACACACACAATCGTATTGTTTTTAACATGTCAATTTATTTATTTTTAATTTAAAAATAGCTTTAAAAATGAAAATGGCTATTGGAAAGTACAGCAGACATTGGGTTAATCATAAAGAAAATATTAAATCCCTTATACGGACTCTCTCATTGTTGCAAAGCAAATAGTTATTGAACTAGCCAGCTGCATCCATTCAATACACATTGCTGAAATTAGCAACAGTGGGATGACTACAGTAGCTCTAACACAAAGCTTGTACTGCTGTCAGTCATTGGAGCAGCCATCAAGCTTTCATGCCAACACCGTTCACTGCGGGAGCCACAGAGAACGAATAAAACATCAACTCACTCACATACACACAAACACAATGACAAAAAATACCATGTTCTATTTCAAACCCTATGTTTGTTCTAATGTATTTTGAGGTTTTTCTTGTCCTATTGTTAATATCTCCCTCCAGCATGTTTTTTTTTTCTATTTATCTTGTAGTTATCTCTGCCACCATTTCTCATTTTGAAGCATAAATGTTATTATGTGATTAGGAACGCAAACTTTTCTACACCCTGTTCCAAATTATTATGCAAATTCTATTTAAGTGCCACAATATATTTTGTTTTTCAGTTTAACTCATGGATGGCATTGTGTCTCAGGGCTCTTTTGATCACTGAAAACAATTTCGGACACCTGTGATAATTAGATTGCCAGGTGAGCCCAATTTAAGGAAAAACTACTAAAGGAGGGTGTTCCACATTATTAAGCAGAGCACCATTTTCATGCCATATGGGGAAGAAAAAGGTTCTCTCTGCTGCCGAAAAGAGTGAAATAGTTCAATGCCTTGGACAAGGTATGAAAACATTAGATATTTCATGAAAACTTAAGCGTGATCATCGCACTATTAAGAGATTTGTGGCTGATTCAGAGCACAGACGGGTTTGTGCAGATAAAGGCACATTGATGAAGATTTCTGCCAGATCCATGCATCGGATGAAGAGAGCAGCTGCTAAAATACCATTACATAGCAGCAAACAGATATTTGAAGCTGCTGGTGCCTCTGGAGTCCCACAGACATTAAGGTGTAGAGTCCTCCAGAGTCTTGCAACTGTGCATAAACCTTCTATTCGGCCACCACTAACGAATGCTCACAAGCAGAAACGGCTGCATTGGGCAGAAAATTAGATGAAGACTAATTTTCAAACAGTCCTGTTCACTGATGAGTACTGTGCAACGCTGGATGGTCCAGATGGATGGAGTAGTGGATGGTTGGTGGACGGCCACCCTGTTCCAACAAGGCTGCGACGTCAGCAAGGCGGTGGTGGAGTCATGTTTTGGGCCGGAATAATGGGAAGAGAGCTGGTCGGCCCCTTTAGGGTCCCTGAAGGTGTAAAGATGACCTTTGCAAAGAATACCTCTGCATCAATGACTGCTTTGGGGATAAAAGACGAGAAAGTCATGGTGTGGCCTCCATCCTCCCCTGACCTCAATCCTATTGAGAACCTTTAGAGCATCCTCAAGCAAAAGATCTATGAGGGTGGGAGGCAGTTTACATCCAAACAGCAGCTCTGGGAAGCTATTCTGACATCTTGCAAACAAATTCAAGCAGAAACTGTCCAAAAACTCACAAGTTCAATGGATGCAATATTTGTGAACCTGCTATCAAATAAGGGGCCCTATGTTAAAATGGAACGTGACCTGTTAAAATGTTGTTAAAAGTTTGATTGAAATAGCTTTTGATTTCAGTAAATATGCTGCAAACACAACAAATGACAATTTTCAGTTCTTTACAACTTAAGTGTTTTGAAACTTACTGTGCGTAATAATTTGGAACAGTGCATTATAAATTTTTTATGTCTAAAAAAATACTGTTATCATTAGGAGGTTTGTTCAATAAAATTTGAATTGTACTCTTAATAGTTGAGAATTATGCTAACTGTTTTTTACATCAATTATTAAGGTAAATGAGAAAAATATAATTTGCATAATAATTTGGAACAGGGTGTATGTATAATGCCAGTGGCGACAGTAGACCCGGGGCAAAGACTCACTTGAGCGCCCCCTTTTCTTCTTTTCAAGTGCAGACAGCCAGTGCATGCTGGGATCACAAATTTGAAGTACAGTAGGACATTTTGACTATATAGGTAGGATGGGAGTCACATTAAATGATCGTGTTCTATTAGAGAATAATGGTACCTACTATATTATTCTATTGATCCAAGGCATTGCAAGGAATTCCATCATATATTTCTGGAGTGGCCAATATGCAAGGCTGGAAATGTATGTTTTAACATCCATGTTGGGAATAATAAATGTTACAGCTACATATTACAATGCTTCCCAGCTTCTGGTCTCTAGCGTCATTGGGTGTATTTCTTGGCAGGATTGTCTGGAGATCTTGAGATCTAGAATAATAAAACTGCAGCCATGTTATTAAGTCTTATTACATGAAACATAATAATGGGATTTATATTAAAAAAACAATACCAAAAACAATACCATATCATCACTCAGCAGAAAAACATCTCTATTACATAGTATTACGATATTACATAGCATCTGCACCTTAACACCCACACCTGGAGCTACTAAATACCCAGTACCCATACTCAGTATCCAATATAAGTTTTGTCTTTGAAGAAGAGTCGTCTTCTCAATGTGACTTCGGGACAGGCAGGGCCAGCACATAATTAAATAACCAACTTGCAGCTCTGTCTAATCATTTGCCTAAAACTAGTTTTTATTTTGTTTCTTGGGAACCTGAATATGGCCTTTAGAAAATAAAATATTTTTTATATGCTCTGAATGACACATTAGTTATGCTTGCATACATTTATTATTCTTTTCAAAAGTGTATACAGCGGTATGATTAGTACTATTGAAAGAACGGTATGCTCCTCCAATAGTACACGGTATGTATCTAATAGACGCATACTGTTAAAAGAACACTTCAACCACCATAACCACTACAGGGTGTTATAGTGGTCATGATGTTTTAGAACACTATGATTTATCTGGAGTCTGCCGGGTATCACTCCCCACCTCAACTACCGCAATCAAAGAGCTGGAAGCTCCTACTTAGAGGCTAAGTTAAGCCCTTCAGTACAATGCATTGATTGCTCTCAGCCAATGAGGAAAGCCCTGCACTACAGAGTTGAGCTCAGAGATTTTACAGTAACTGGAGGCAGAGAGCAGAACCTAGTAAACCTCACGTATCAAGGAAACACCTTCTAAAATGGTTTGACTACTTATAAAGGAGGTTACTTAGTTGTGATATGATGCTATTTAAGGAACGTTGATCTAGCATGGACTGTAGAGACATTGTAAGCCTGGGCTACAATCAAAATAGAGAGGGGCTGGAGCAAGGCAGGACTAGAGGTGGATGATACATTAACACACACAAAACTCCAATCATGGTGGCGATGGAATGTTGGAGAGAAGGTAACTATATAAAATCAGTTCCAAAAGAAATTACATTTATATTTTTTTCTTTAATATAAAAAGTATAGTAATTGCTTTATAGATTGTTATAACTTAAGGTGTACCTACCATGGTACACATAACGCATGTTCTTTTTAAAGAGCATAATATATTATTTCTACATTGTGCTAGCAGAATTGCTAGTAAACATTTAGATTAGGAGGAAAAAAAAAACATTTAAAAGTAGATCTCTCACCTGTGAATCAGTTCGGAGTGACAGGAAGAGCAGGAGAGACCTCCCAAAGGCAGAACTGCTGCTCTTCAAGTATAGCAACTATTAACTATTACCACAATACTTTACATCATTTCAACACGTCCAACTTTCTCCCTATTTCTGCAGACATGGACCGTAGTCTCATAGCTTTTTCATGTGGTCAGAAGCAAAATAAATGTGCAAAAGTGGGCATACCAGACAATCTGATTCATCAGTGAGTAGTAGACCGTGTAAACTGAGGCCTAAAAAGACCGTGAAGAGATTGCGGCCTAATCCATGGAAATGATACATTCAAGGTCCACAAACACACAAAAGAACATTTTCAAATACTTGATAACATTTTTAAAACAAATTAATAATAATATGAGCAAGACACCTCTTTAACTAAAAAAAAGAAACAAAAAAAAAGCAGCTGGATTCAAAAGGAAATTCCATAAAGTGCAAAAGGAAACACATATGCACAACAAAAGGGGAAAGGGGAAAAGAAAAATGCAGAAATTGTAATAAATTAAAAATATGTGTATCGATACACAAACCATAAAATGCAACCCACATAGTGAAAGCTAGATCACAAAACACAGTGCGATCTATATTAAAATTTGGCATCAGGGGGGGGGGGGTGGCTACCGGCGGAGCAAGATGGACGTGTAACTCTTAGCTCCTGCACATGGGCTCCGATAAAGGCGTTTCAACACCCATAATAGAAGACCCTGACAAAACGAAAACTACTATGTCACAACTAAAACAGAAACGGCAAGCCTCTAAAACCGAAAAGCAAAACTTTTTTGGTCAAAATGCGGTGCCGAGCAAACACATGAGCCAGCAGCACCAACAAGATGGCGGAGAAGAAACTCACGACGGCAACCTCTCCACCGACCCTGCTGAACAGGCTATGGAGGAGCCGGTCACCAAGCAATTCCTTTTAGAACAGCTGGGCATATTCTCAAGCAAAATGATGGCTGGTTGGGAAGCAGGACTATCAAGTCTGAAAAAAGATATAGCGGAGCTGGGAACGAGAACCTCCCACGTGGAGGAGAGATTGGAGGAGACACAAGAGGCACATAACCACCTAACAGACCAGGTGAACACACTTCAAGCCACTGTATCCACAATGGAGAACAAACTCATGGATATGGAAGATAGGGCGAGGAGGAATAACTTAAGATTGCGGGGCATACCAGAAACGGTGGCCCCTGCGGACCTCCAGGCTTATGTGCATGAATTCTTCCACACGCTCTCGCCAGACACACCGTCAGACATGCTCCTCTTAGATAGAGTACACAGGATACCCAAACCTTCACACCTACCACCCTCGGTCCCCAGGGATGTCATCCTATGCGCCCATTATCACCACATCAAAGAAATAATATTACGACAGAGCAGAACCAACAAGGAGGTACCTAGCAAATATGCTGGCATAAAGATATTCACGGACTTATCCGCGGCGACGCTGAGAAAGAGGAAAGCCTTCCAACCCATCACCACCATCCTCAGACAGCAACAAATAGCCTACCGGTGGGGTTACCCCCTCAAGCTTCTCATCTCTAAAGGAGGCGCGACGAAGATACTGACATCGCCAGTGGACGGAGAAAAGTTTCTTCAAGAATGGAACCTACCAACGCCAAGCAAACCGACAAGGGAAACCGCCGCGCTGCATCGTGAATGGCGGAAAGCATAATATAATAGACTTATACCAGCCAATTTGGACTGCCAATAAGATATTGCAAGTAGAGGCTGGTAATGTATATAATGAACCCAATGTTTATGTTATGTTATTTTTGTTAATTCTGTGACACCTCAATCCGCACAACTTACATACACAGATAACGCTTACAAGCACGCCAAAACACACCTGAACCCCGAAATGCCAAAAGCAGACCACATCTGGCTTAGATTTATCCCTATCTAATTATACACGCACACCCGTTAACCCACATCCAAAACAACAGGGTTATGGTTAACCTACTGACCCTAACGGGCTGGAAATGACACGCAACTAATATGCAGACGCAAAACTGGCCACACTGGAATCAGAAAGACTATCTAGGACTATCACTGCAGAATATTGTTACTAAAGCACCAAACCCACAATCAGATGTCGGCTAGAAGAACATTTGCATACTACAAGAGCATACTAGATTTAAAAAAAAAAAAAGAGGGGATACGAGTTTGGCAAATATTTCGGGGAATATGATAAATTTACCCAATGAAGGAGCCCAGGTAGCCTCCTTCGTGAGCAGAAAGTACATGCTCACCACACCCCAGGTACTACCAAGAAGTACCGAGCCCTACATCTGGGCATTGCTGTATATAGTTGAGCTCTTTACGAGACTCAGGTTTCTACCCCTTCAACCCTTACCCCAAGTTGCAAACCATGAGAAGATTCTCAAACCCACTAAACCCAAAACTAGGCATATTAAACCAATAGCCTACACACTGCCCATCAACAGGCACATATCACGAACAGCATACCGAGGCAAAATCTCACCAAACCTTACACTATACTACCCAACGACTGACGAAGAACTCAAATCTACCCAACCCCATAATGAAAATATATTCACATAACGTTAGGGGTCTAAATTCCCCCCAAAAACGCCAAACACTGCGCACGGAATTAAAAAACCACAACGCAGATGTGATCTGTCTACAAGAAACCCACTTCAAAAGGCAGACATCTCCATCCATGGACCTTAAACAATTTCCAAACCAATACCACTCTACATACAGCCACAAATCTAGGGGAGTCAGTATTCTAATACACAAATCAGTTGCGTTCGAACCTCTTAAAATAGTTAAAGACACCAATGGGAGATACCTCATACTAGTATGTAACCTTAATGATGTCACATACACCATAGTCAACATCTACGCACCAAACGACAATCAAGGGCACTTCCTACAAAAAATACTGACTAAAGTGAGCAACATACAACAAGGCATATTGATATACTGTGGGGACCTAAACCATACCCTAGACCCAGAAATGGACACCACACTAGATGCAAATAAACCCAGATTGACATCACTCAGATCAGCCTGCAACAAACTTAATCAACTGCTCATTCAATTTAATTTATACGATGTATGGCGCACGCTACACCCAGGAGATAAGGACTACACCTACTATTCTCAAGTGCATAAAACTCACTCTAGGATAGATCATTTTTTCGTGACTAGCACAGGTTTACCACACACACATCAATGCATACACGGCGACATAACATGGTCGGACCATGCCCCAGTGATACTGACACTCACTGACGCATTCCCGTACAAAGGCAAAGGCTCGTGGAGGCTAAACAACTCACTGCTCCACGATCGAGACTTCATTCTTACACTAGAACAAGAACTTAAACACTATTTCACTACTAACGAGAACCCCCAGATCACAGCCCCGACCCTGTGGCAAGCACATAAATCAGTCATGCGAGGACTGATGATCCGTAGAGCATCCTACCTTAATAAGCAAAGGCGAACAACCCTTATGAAACTGCTCATACAACTGAGAGATATAACCCAAACATATTACCAATCAAAACAACAGGATCTCCTACCGGAAATCCAAACCATCACTGCTAAAATTAAGGAACACCAATTCCAAAAAACGGCATACATCCTGAAAAAATTTAAGATGACTCACTATGCGAAAGGGAACAAAGCTAGTAAACTATTGGCCAACATGTTACGCAAAAAACAATCCAATGCTAAGATCCCATACATTCTCACAAAGGGCAACCAAAAACTATGGAACCCGCAAGACATGAATAAAGAACTAGTGACCTTCTATAACACCCTCTATAATTTGAAGGAAGATAATACTCTATACCAACCAACTGTCACAGAAATTGAGGGATACCTCCAACAGATATCATTGCCAACACTGACAGACGAACAAAAACATAAATTGTCAGAACAAATCTCGATACCCGAACTGACAGACGCCATAACCAAACTACGGGGAAATCTCCGGGCCCAGACGGATTCACGAATCAATATTACAAAACTTTTGCCCCAATACTAGTTCCCCACATAAGACAAACCTTCCAATCCATAATAAACACAGGGACAATCCCACAGGAAATGCTCACAGCCCATGTGGCCACACTGCCTAAACCGGGGAAGACACCAGACAGAGGACAGAACTTGCGCCCCATTTCACTTCTTAACACGGATATTAAATTACTGGCGAAAATATTTTCAAATAGATTAGCCGCTATGCTCCCAGACCTAATCCATGAAGACCAAGTAGGCTTCATAAAAGGAAGGCAAGGCACGGACGGTACTAGGAAAGTTTTAGACATACTATATAGTACACATAAACGGAAAACGGGGTGCCTATTCATGTCGCTTGATGCCGAAAAGGCTTTTGATAGGCTGAACTGGGACTTTCTTAGAGCAACCTTAGCGAAATTTGGATTCCCATTAGAGTTTATGAACACTATACGGGCTCTCTATAGTAACCCCACTGCCAGACTCACTAACGCAGGGTTCCTCTCAGATCCGTTTGCAATTACGAATGGGACCAGACAGGGATGTCCCCTATCACCCCTGCTATATGTCTTAGCGTTGGAACCTCTCACAACCCTCATTAGACAACAACCATCAATCCTGGGCGTCAAAACAAAAAGCAAAGAACATAAACTCACATTATTCGCAGACGATATATTACTGATGATACAAGATCCAGAAGCCTCCCTACCACACTTCCACTCCATACTAGAAAAATACAGTGAAATGTCCTATTACAAACTGAATATTTCTAAAACGCAAGTACTTTGCAAAGGACTCCCCCCAGACATCACTCATAAATTAAAAAACACCTACTCATACAACTGGAGAAATGACTACATCACATTTCTAGGAATACGTTTTACAAAATCGCACACTGCACTATTCAATGCCAATTATGGCAAACTCAGTATAGAAATAAAAAAACAACTACAAGAATGGAAAACATCATTCATATCCTGGTCGGGTCGCATGGTAGCGATCAAGATGATAATTCTCCCCAAGTTGTTATACCTATTCAGATCACTAATGATTCATATACCCGCTACGTATTTTGCCACAATCCAACGCTGGATAATTAGATTTGTATGGAATGACAAAAGGGCACGTATAGCCCTAAAAGTATTGCAATTACCGCTCAAAGAAGGGGGTATGAATATGCCAAACCTGAAACAATACTATCACGCAACTATACTAAGCAGTATCATCCAAGCACGGCCAAGTACACGAGCACCTCAATGGAAACACTTAGAAGCAGAATGGGCTGATAACGCTAGCACTGACAATTTAGTGTGGATACCAAAACTTAACCGACCGCAACCGCAAGACTGCCTACCAACCACAACATTGTCACTAAAAATATGGGATGAAGCCCGCCCCACCCTAACAAATAACTCAACAATCTCTAAAGCCATGCCACTTAAGTCACTAGCGCTCATTATCCCGGATTTTAACTATAGAATATGGGAAAGACATGGCATACAATTCCTACATCAGATAATCACCAACACGGGCCTAACGACCTTTGCCTCACTACAAGACTCCCATAAGCTACCGATAGTAGCGCACTACTCATATCGCCAATTAGATTCATGGCTACGCATACAACTTCGAGAGAACACAATCAATACACAGACACAAAAGATGACAGCATTCGAGGAAATGTATACCAACCCCACACCACCCCAGAAACTCATATCCTCCATATACGCAACACTACCCACAAAACACAAACTGCATGAACACAAATTTATCAAAGCATGGGAAACAGAGACCCACAAAAACTTTACTGAACAAGAATGGGAATATATGATCCTCACTCCCAAAAACTTTTCTTTATGTTCAAGACATATAGAGTTAGCCAAAAAACTATTATATAGGTGGTATCTCACGCCCATACGACTACACAAATACAACCAATCACTTCCGACACAATGCTGGAGGTGCAAATCAGGCACAGGGACCATGGCACACATATGGTGGACCTGCCCCAGCCTACAACAATACTGGAAAGACATATCCAAACTCATTACAAATAGCACGGGATACTCCCTGCCTCATGATTTAGAACACTACGTGCTTTTTAATATTCCTAAAGCGCTACCTAAGCCAGATAGGTATCTAATCTTCCATATAAATATAGCAGCATTGGGTGCCCTAGCACAAAACTGGCTATCACAGACTGTACCCTCTATCTCCATGTGCATGCAGCAAATTAGCCAGGCAGGCCATTTCGAAACCATAATGAGACGGCAAAACACGCCCCCCAACAAACCACATAAACAGCGCCGGAGGTACTGGGAAATAGCATGGGATAAATGGGAAAAATACAAAGGTGGTACAACAGAGAACCTACAAATGTGGGCTGGCCCACGACAGACCTAAACCTATAGAATACCCATCAAAGATTAGAATACCCAGCAAAGATTATCTCACCATACAAGAAAGACAGACTAACTGACCACAAGGAGTATGACCACTCCAAACAAAGCTAGAGGTAAAAAGGCAAACCTACTTAGGTACTAACCTCAGGCGACTCCGAGAAAACATCAGGGCTTCCATGGGGAAGCATGTCAAACACCACTATAGAGACATAAAGCTGGGCTCTGGCTCTCACATCTATCTCAAGGGTAAGGGAAAGGCATATCCACCGGGGGCCACTGTAAGATTGTCAACTGTCTGGTAATGCTTAATAACTATTGTATGTTACTTCACAATTGTGCCTAAAGACACTGTCTGTAATTACTACCTTGCACAACTTATCTATGGAATTGCAACCTCCTTTTCCCCCCCTGCCCCTCCCTTTCTTTTTTCTGTACCCTCTACATTCCAAGAAATGACAAAACAATAAAAATTGTCAAATTTGAAAAAAAAAAAATTTGGCATCAGGGATGGACATACTGCATCTACAATAGATGCGATGACATCAGGTCTCACCAGGGTTAAGGGGTCCACTTAGGCCACTTTGCAGAAAATCTCATTTTGGGGTAGAGAGAGTTCATAGGCAGTCGAATGTGGTCAAATTTAATTTGGGCAAGTGAGGATGAGGATGTAGAGTATTTTGACTACAGAGTTGCTTTTTTGGGGAGTCCAAAAAAGTCTTGCTTTAGGCCCTGACATTGTTCATTAGCTACAGCCTGACATAACATAAAAGTAGTATTTTTGTTTGGTGCAATATGATGAGGTTATATTCAAATTTGCACAACTATATTTATTAAGCCTTGTAGATTTATGCTCAGTTACTTTTACCAGTGTAATTACATGATTTCAGAATTTCTTGAGCCATCTTTGGAATTCTAAAACTGCAGTAATTTTAGTTTAGCATTATAAATATATATTTTTTTCTTTCAAATTACTCTGTATTGTATACTTTCAAGCTCCTTGTGAAACTTACATACCATAAATCTCCTTTTACTGCTTCTTGTTATTTCCCATGTCCAACTGATCCTACACACGTTTAAAGGACCACTCTAGGCACCCAGACCACTTCAGCTTAATGAAGTGGTCTGGGTGCCAGGTCCTTCTAGGGTTAACCCATTTTTTCATAATTATAGCAGTTTCAGAGAAACTGCTATAATTATGAATGGGTTAAGCCTTCCTAATCCTCTAGTGGCTGTCTCATTGACAGCCACTAGAGGCGCTTGCGTGCTTCTCACTGTGATTTTCACAGTGAGAGCACGCCAGCGTCCATAGGAAAGCATTGTAAATGCTTTCCTATGACGGCTGAATGCGCGCGCAGCTCTTGCCGCGCGTGCGCATTCAGCCGGCTGGGCGTAACGGAGGAGGAGAGGAGGCAGAGAGCTCTCCGCCCAGCGCTGGAAAAAGGTAAGTTTTTACCCCTTTCCCCCTTCCAGAGCTGGGCGGGAGGGGGACCCTGAGGGTGGGGGCACCCTCAGGGCACTATAGTGCCAGGAAAACGAGTATGTTTTCCTGGCACTATAGTGGTCCTTTAACTAATTTGACATCATGGTTGTTGGGTGGCTAATCTAATGCTGTAAATGATCCATTTTCACATTTTTCCATCTAATTCCATCTCGTTAAACCTGCTTGATGAGTGTTTGATGTCATTATAAAGCAGAAAACATTTTCCAACCAGTAATTATTTTGATGCATCATGATGAATCAAAATCTGTGTGTATTTCTCAGGTTTCATATCACGGTTAGTTTGACCAGATTAGCTTTAGCTCCATCTATAACGTGTCCCAAGGTCATATCAGACATGGTAATACGTGCCATAGACAACAGCAGACAGGTATCAACATACTTTCTGTCAAAACACACTTTTTGTCAACTCTTCAGATATTGTCGCTTCTGTAATATAGAACATTCAAAATTGGATCCAAAGACTATCTGTGACTAATTGTTGCTTTGTGCTTCATTTTTTTTTTTTTTTTTACTGAGTCAAGGTGTCTATTGTGCGTGTTTGATCTACACAAGAATGTCTTCTGGCTGCAACACATCCTGCAAGACCATCTCTCGAGAAGAAGACTTCTCAAAGTCAGAGCAGGCACTTAAAAGACAGGAAAGAATCCAGATATACACAGGTTTTAAATATATTTATACAATCTTTTTAGTTGATCGAATTAACACATTTCCTTTTCTCCAGAGACCCCAGCTGTACCATACATTATTGTTGACCAGACTTATTGGTGGATGAAAACACAAGACATAACCTTTAACTTTTTATAGTATGTTTTAATGTGTTATTTAATGTACACTTTTCAGCATGCTGGGCATAACAGAGTCGTGAGATCATCAAGATAGTCTTTCCCTGCAGATGTTTATGGGGTAAATAGTTCAAGTACCCGGCTACTAAATCCTGTACCAATGACAGACAACAAGAGAGATCCGTAGATCGATGCACGGAACACTAAATTCTGACTATCAATCCGCTTGTCCCAGCAGAAATCGAGGTTAATCAGATTAAGTCACATTTCCAGTCTTTCAGTTTTGATAATCATGTGTCAGTTGTAGTTTCATCTTCTGGTTTTAACTCATAGGAATTCAATCTGGTGTGGTCCAACGACTACTACTGTGGGCAGTTAATTTCAAGATTTGACATGTATGTTCATAGATAGCCTTCTGATGACCGCAGAAGGGGCTTGCTGGACCATTTGTGGTTTTCCTCACTGCTTGAACAAATATGCCCACTTTCTTTCTCCTCCTTCTTTAAAATGAAGTATTTGCAACCTACTGTCACTGTATGCTGTTTGTGTGTAGCACCATTAACTGCCGTAATGCATGAAAAACAGAAACCATCGGTTGTTTTGGAGACGATATAACCACCACGCCCGAACAAACAATGATATAACAGTCAGAAATGCTTAGTACATACATCTACCTCATTTTAATGTTTGGTCGAACAACTAAACTTCCCGACCACATCTGCACACCTGTATGATTTATGCATTGAGTTGCCTCAACATAAATTTGCTGTTGTTTTACTTTCCATTGAAACAATCTATGGTATGTATCCAGAGCCAAATTAAACTAGGGGCTACAGGAGCTGAAGCTCCATGCCCATGCATTGCAATAGGCTCAAGCTGCCTGATGATTTTTATTTTTTATTTGTGGGATAATTTTATATATAGTTTCAAAGTTCCATCACAGACACCAGACAGGTGCCTGAGACCAGTAACATTCTTAGATTTTGTATTTAGAATGCGTGTAAGTTTCCATTTCAGGCCCATGAAGCCCTGAAAACCAGCCCTGTATGCATCTGATACACTGCACATATACACAGAGCGATCACACCAATGAGATTTAGTTATGTTGTTTCAGCACATTTAAACATGCACTACTTTAAAATACAACTCACTGGAGTTATTTTCCACTCCAAATTAATCCATGTGACAGATCCTTCTATGACATAACACTATCTACTAAGCTAGGACATACCATCTGCGTACCTGACACCGAAACCAAAGACACAGATTATACTTCTTCAGCATTATAGTTCTGTATTTTATAAACTAGCGGAATTTTAATAATTTATAACTATGAAAAATATATTGTTAGTTATGCCAATATCTACAGTTGCTTCCTTAAACACCAATGTATGCAATCATATACCACATCAAAAATAATTTCACATACACATTTCAGTCCACTCTCTTTACTTCACCCTATTCAGTCCTTGCAAGAAATTCTCAGTTTATAAGAAAAATTATGCAACATAAATGTCCAAAAAAGTAAAGTTAAATTAAATATGCATTTTCTATAAAAAAAAAAAAACACGTATTTAATACCTTAAACATTTCATAAAAAACCCCAAGCCATTTTTATTGCTTTTGTTCTGTGTTAAGGCAAAGAGAAACATTAGCAGAGCTTAGTGTATTTCTTAACTAATTCCGTTTTCAAATCTTTGTCATAATTACAGGAAATAATCAATAGTCCTGCCAACTGCAATTGTCAGTTAAAGGAAAATGCCAAACACCATGGCCACTACAGACTAGGAATGCCTGGTGCAATCCCAATATAAATTTGTAAAATAATTTTAAAATAGTTTGACAACTTATCTGTGACTACAGCCACCACTTTCAGGATCTACTTTAGAAAAATCCGGTTTGTTCCCCAAGGCTAAGCAGGGCGACACGGATTGGCTGAGAGCGTCAGATGAGCGATTTTGGTTGTGCTTTGAATGTAGAGACATCTGGCTTCTCCTGCAAGTGCATGTATGGCCCAGGTAAGTTTTCTAAAACACTTTGACAAAATTAAACTGGGACAGGGCCAGAGTAATCCAGGCACCTTAACCACTACAGCAGAACTTTAATAAACATAGTGCTCGGAATGGCCCTTTAAATGCTTCACTTAGTGTTTTCCATTCTTGCCCTGTGGTACCTAAAGATAATGAAGTGTCCTCGGGCTTAAATAATTGTATTAACTGACCAATATGTTCACTTAGTATATAGGTAAAAAAGGTAACATGACAATTATACTATAGCTAAAAAATAGAATTTGTAGGAAAAAAAAACAAAACAAAGTATTGACGGCCCTGTGCAATGATACAACACATTTTTATGATCTATAACTAGACAAAGGTCAAACTCAAACTGACCCGAATGTTTGGCAGGCTCCAAAATGTGAAGCAAGGATGGCAATTTGGCCATTTCCTAAGGTATCGTTTAGTCACAGAGAGTACTACATTTACATGCTTCCTAATAGCATGGAGGGTTCGTCCTGAGTTTTATGCCCTGCCATCCTATGAAGATCCCCAGTGTCCGGCATCTGGGGACACCAGTGAACCCCGTTTCAGAACTGCCCAATGCCTGTCGCAAGTTTATACCTTTGAGTTGGGAGGTATGAATTTCAACTACCATGCATAGCTCCATTCTTAATATAGAACACTCGTCACTCTCCCCAACATTAAAATTCTGATAGCTGCAAAATGATATTAACACATACATATTACTACATATATGATTTGAGTCTCCCTTTAACATAACTCCCAACATGGTATACGTGGTGTAAAAGGGGGCGAATCAGTGACACAAATAGCATCACTGGCACAGCACAAAGTGGGTGGCTCTCCCCAGAAAGAGCTTCATTTTTTGTCTGCCAAAAGAATTGTCAGGTCGGCCTGGTGTGAATGCATCCCATTCCCATGCTTCCTGTTAATCAACCAGGAAAGCCCACACAGTTTCAGCTCAATCTGCAGGGTCCTATTTTTTTTTTGCATAGTATTAGTGCCACAACTTTTTGGGGACATCAAGAGACAGTCGGCCACTGAAATCAGGGCAGTTGAAAGGCATGATTTTTTTTATTTTTATTTATTTTTAAACTGCTTGTAGTTTTGTTGTTGCATGCTGCATTTTCTTCTGTCGATCTCAAACATGAGCTCTCACTCATAACAAACAAACTCTCAGTAAAAGCACTATTTGCTTTAAGGTCCTGATGAGCAGAGAACATGAGAAGCACACATTTTAAATTAGTCTAAGGGTTCTTAAATTATAGAATTAAGTTTTATAAGACACGTAAAACTCATCTGTACGCTTTTGATACTCTCTTTTTCTTAATTTATGATGAAATAAGCTACTGCCACCACAGTAGCAATTAACTAATAATGCATTGGAACTTTATTTTATTAATTATTGTTTATTGATTGTTTCCCAGTCGCTTTGTGGTACTCAGCCTTTACTGCGTTCTATGGCGGTTTGTTTTGTCGTTGTGTGCACGCAGCCTCTGAGCATTCCTAAAGCAAGGAGAATCTGGAAGCTACCTGGACCAGAGGTCAGTTTTATAATAACAGAAATGTCCATTCAAATTCAGTTATTAAGCCCCTCGCTGATTTTCCAGCTCACGACCTGTAAAGTCTTTAATCCGGCACTGCATGCACATTTTTATTTTAAGAAAGTAAGCAATGCAACGGCCCGGTTTGTTCGCAAATTAGACATAGTGTTATATCCTACTGCTAGTCCGAAAAAAGAAAGGTCGATATAACTGTACAAGGATAGCAATGCTTAAACTCTTTCTTTCTGATGTGTTTAGAAGGTCTCATGTAACTCACACTCCACGGCATCTGAGTAATGCAAGGGTAAAAGTTCAGACTATGCTGACCTTGTAAATATGGAGGGAATATTACGTACAGCATGTCCTAATTTTCCCCTTCAGCTTACCAAGCGATTAGCAATACTAAACATGTAAGAAAAATCGACTGCAATTTCTGTTAACCATTTTTTCATGATCCGCTCGGTATCCTTTTAAATTTACATTACATATTTAGTCAGTGACATTATAATCCAGTTCAGACAAGACAAAAACCAGGGCAAACACTGCAAATGAAAAAGGATATATCTCCTCTTCTCCAGGGCCAGACTGGGAACTAAAATCAGCCCTGGAAAAAAATTCTATACCAGCCCAATAATGCGTCGCGCCAGCATAGTGTGCTGATATAGAGGGTGAAAAAATAACTTGAAATTGAAAACTCTTACTCCAACGAAGGAATGCATACAGAGCATCAAAATAAACAAAAGAGCGCCTTTATTTTAAGTAGACGTACATTTGCATGTAATCAATGTTTCAGTACAACTACTTTGGCCTATTAAGGACATTTTATTAATGGTACTGAAATGCTGAATGTCTGCAGTTGCACAACTAAAAAAATGAAGTGATCTGGTTAATTTTGAAGTTCTATGGGTGCGCTCTTCAATAGACACATGGACACATCATAGAGTAGTGATTACTCTATGATGTGTAGATGCTGGGAATTATGGGAACCGCGAGGGAGCATGGTAGTTAGCTCCGCCCCCTCCTTCAGTCCTCCTGTAACAAGGTCAGAAGGGACACAGAAGGGGAAGGGGGGGTAGACAAAAAGAGGGGAAGGGGGGTACAAATGGAAGGGGGGACAAATAGAACGGTAATAGAAACACAGGGGAAGGGGGGACACAGAGACTGATAGTTAGCTCTGCCCCCTCCCTCAGTCCTCCTGTGCTGACAGCTGTACTACTGTCAGTATCAGTGAGTGTGCTGCTGTTTTGCTTAGGCGGCCGCCCGGCACACTCACTGATACTGACAGAAGCATAGCTGTCAGCACAGGAGATGGGGCCGCCGGCCGCATGGTGAGTAATCACCTCAGAGTGTGCCGCCGGACCGGTCACCCGGTGGCACCGACATACGGCTGGCGGCCACGATATTCTTAAAATATGTGGAGCAGGGCTCCCTCTCTACATGCAGCCCCCCCTGGTGCCACGGCCCACCGGGAAATTTCACGGTGGGCCAGTCCGGCCCTGCTCTTCTCTGTATGATTTCTCTATGCTGACTGCAAGGTGCAAAGGACAGAGCTTATTTTTATTTATTTATTTTTGACATTTTTGTCGTGCAGAGATTATCATGCAGGTACAAATTGACATGTCGACAAGATTATATGTAACAAGAATAATTTCGAATACACAACATGACTCATTGAGAATGCTGCACTTTAAAAAAAAGAATTAAACATTACAGGCTAAATATTCATCTCAATAAACTTAGAATTTAGGCAGAGAGGTAGAGATTATAGGACATAGAAAGACAAGCTAGGTAATAATTAAAGTAAATCAAAAGAAATAAAATGTATTTGTCGTTAATTGTGTGCTAAATGGCAAAATCAAGCAAGGCATGCATGTCAACAGTTGAGAGGCTCAACTTATATACCTAAAAGACTAACTAGACAGGAGAGTATTATCTAAAGAGTATTTCTGTGTAGCAGGTTAATGAGTAGTTGTAATACCACTGGTCATGAAACAGAAAAATAGAATGCAAGTGACAGAAGAAGACATAAACAAAAAAAAATTCATAAATTCCAGCTTAGATTACCAAAATGGTGTTAACATATGTGTTGGATGCCTAGTGATTGCGGCAGCCTTGATCACACCATATTGAACTCCATCTACTTGCCAGCATTTTTTTCCCCCCCATCTCCCTGCTGGCAGACGTGGCAAGCTTTTCTGTCAATCCTGCTTTTGGGCGTCTCCTGAACAGCAGTGCCCCAAGTCTGTGCGACCAGAGCACCAGTCCTTGATGGGAGCAGAATTGTGGGTCTGCTTGGTGACCGGGATCTGGACTTCTCTCTGGGTAGAAGGACAACAGCTAGGAGGTTCCTCCACGTGGACCCCCAGCCCATGAAAGGATCTGATGCAGCTTCTCGAGGAGTAGGTAAGTGCGGTCAGCAGGCAACACCATGCCAGAACTTTTGACAGATGGTGTAGAACTTTGCATTGAAGAGATCCCTCCAGCTAATGCCTTCTAGGTTCTCATGGCCCAGCTGAATGTTCCACACGGTGGCCATTTTGGTTGCGCCATGCAGCTTCCGAAGTGCTAGCAGACAAGGCTGTTATTGCAGACTGACCAAGTGGGGACCGGAATATCCCCCGCCGGTCCAAAGGGTAACGGGGCAGCAAGATTTGGCTTTGAAGGTTACGTGCAGCGTCGGAAGATCGGCCACTTCTCCTCTCCACCCATATAGCAGGTTTGGTAGGCCTCAAAGTTGTGTAGGATTACTGCTTGGTAAAATGTGCCCGACCAGACCAATAGGTTTCACTAGGCAATAACATCAGACCACAGACAGCATAAGACCTCAGGTAGCCGGAGGAATAATTTTATAAGCTTTTATCTCAGCTAGTCAGAAGCTACAGAGGAACGTGTCTGGCCATCTTGGACGTGAGATCCCCCACACCCTTCTTTTCTAAATATTCATAGAATAGGTCTACAAAGGAAACATACCATGTACTTGCACAAATAGCATTTTACAGTCAGACATGAAAATATGAAGAAACATGCTTTGGTCAGTCAGATATTAAACTACCATAATGGTCATGTAGTGCTGCGGGAAAGTGTGTCCTGCAGAGAGTGCATTCCTCTCACAGATAAAGCAATATTAATTGGGATAACAGCAGCTCAAATTATTTTTTATCGTGCTTGTAAAACAAGAAGTGGAAAGTTTTGGTATCATTGAAGTATGCTTGAGGGTGCAGAGCTAAACCAACACATTAAAACATGATGAGAGTTGGGGTTGGGGTAAGGTTGTGACTTAGGCTCGTATAAAGATAATCTTTTCAATTCTTTATTTTTGCAGTGCAGGTAATTACAAACAGGCTTGTGGTGCCACAACAGCATTGACAAGCATTCAGTATCATACATATTGGTACATTAGCATGGCACGTAAATACTTTGCACTTTTGTTTTTGAGGAAAGATAAATTATTTTTAAACAAGAAGTGTCAGACAGAGTCTAAAGTTTAAGAGAAATGATAGGTAAACAAGAAGTGTCAGACAGGTCTAAAAGTAGCTCAAAGACAAACTCGAATATTCTGCAGGTTATGCACGAACAAGCATTGATTACTAGTATATACGATAGTGAGCATAAGACAGAATCCTGCACTAGATATAACAGAGCTATATTCAGCATAACTGTCGAAGTAGGATGGATCAGTCAAGATTAGGTTACAGGCTTGTATAAAACCACAGCTACTATGCTATGGAACAGCATAGCAGTTATAGTGATAAGAGAGCTGTGAGTAAGGACAAGAGGTTATACCACTTGGTGAGTTGAATCAGTCACCAAGCAGGTGTGGCAGTAAGGTATGTTAACAAATGGTAAGATCTACATGAGTAAGCCCTACTTTAGCCTATCAGAGCAAATGTAAGGTTAAACTAAGACATTTGCCAAAATAAAAGGTTTGCACTGCCATCTGTAACATGAGAGAACATATATAAGCTGTTGGTCTATAAAACTTTCAGCTTAAATGCAGTCCACGTGTAGGAATTCAGCCTATGCCCAGGGATGGGAGGCTGATAGCCGGCGGATGCTTAAGTCCATCAGCAGCTTTAAGTTGTGGGCTGTTACTGGTCCTTGTATAGATTTTGACTTAAGGTGTTGATTAGAGTTGTAATTTTTTTTTTTTTTATTAGAATAGGCAATTAGAATAAAAGATCAGAACTAGACATTGAGGTAAGGCTTGGAGTCATAAAAGTGTCATGTATTAGAACCAAATAAGCTCCAGTCCCGAGTAGGAGAGTATTAATAAAATGAAAAAAAAAATTGCAGACTGTCTAGTGGGTGCACATCTTGGCAAGCTGAAGCACACAGCCAAAAGTAGTATACAGATTTATTTATGAAAAAAACACTACAGCCTGAAGCGCCCACATTTTTTACTCAGATGGGCAATGCATTTCAAAATATAAGAAAGTAAATTAAAAGAACAAAAATATGTACTCCTCTTTAAAGTGCTTTTAGTTACTGCAAACCCACAGAGAAGCAACAACAGTAGTGTGTCCGTCCTAACCATCCTTGTGACCAAAAAAACATGATGATCACAGTGCATTATTTATTATTATTGCCATTTATATAGCCAGTGGTGTATCTTGGTTTTGTGCTGCCCTAGGCAGGACAAAACTCAGGTGCCCCCCTCCCCCCGCGCCACCCCCACCCAACCCTTCCCCCCGCCCCACCTTCTAAATACACACACACAATCAGACACACACACACAGTCAGACACATACACACACACACACACACATCAGACACACACACACACACAGTCAGACACATACACATACACGAACACAAACACACACACACACACACACACACAGACACACAGTCAGACACAAACACACACAGTCAGACACACACACACACACACAGTCAGACACACACACACAGTCAGACACAAACACAGTCAGACACAAAAACACACACACACACACAGACACAAACACAGTCAGACACAAACACACACACACACACACACAACACACACACACACACAGACACAAACACAGTCAGACACAAACACACACAGTCACACACACACAGTCAGACAAAACACACACAGTCACACACACACAGTCAGACACAAACACACACACATCAGACACATGCACACACACAGTCACACACAAACACACACACACACAGTCAGACACATGCACACACACAGTCACACACACACAGTCAGACACAAACACACACACACATTAACTTTTTTTTAATTTAAATCCCCCCCCAACCTCCTTACCTTTGGGGGTGCTGGAGGGGGTCTCTCCCTGGTGGTCCGGTGGTCCAGTGGCTGCAGGGCGGGCGGCTGGCGAGGGAGCACTTCCTATGAGCTCTCTGCTCAGTTCCCTCGCGCGCCGGCTGCAGAGTGAGGCTGGGAGCCGGAATATGACATCATGTTCCGGCTCCCAGCCTCACTCTGCGGCGCGCGAGGGAGCTGAGCAGTCAGCTCATAGGAAGTGCTACCTTGCCAGCCGCCCGCTCGGGATGTCAGTTAGCCGCAAGACTAACTAGACATTTGCCCTGGGCATTTGGGGGGCGGCGTTTTTTGACGCCCCCTGAAAAATGCCGCCCAAGGCAAATGCCTTGTTTGCCTCGCGGCTAATACGCCCCTGTATATAGCGCCAACAGATTCCGTAGCGCTTTACAATATTATGAGAGGGAGATTTAACTATAAATAGGACAATTACAAAAAAAACTTACGGAACAATAGGTTGAAGAGGACCCTGCTCACTCGAGCTTACATTCTATAGGGGGTGGGGTGTAAAACACATTAGGACAGGAATTTGCAGTCAAATAAGGTGGGCTGCCCTTTAGGAGAGAGCAAGCGACAACTATGACGCCAAGACAGCGCGCTTGCAAGGATGGACTGATGTGGGTACCACAAACTTGAAGGGAGAGCGAAAGAGGAGGATCAGTATTAGGAGGAGGAGGAAAGACAAGGAGCTCAGTTTTAGAGAGATTGAGTTTCAGAAAGCGGGAGGACATCCAGTCAGAGAAGGAAGAAAGGCAAGCAGTGACACGTTGCAGGACGGCAGGGGAGAGGTCCGGGGAGGAGAGATATAACTGGGTGTCATCAGCGTACAGGTGGTAGTGGAATCCAAAAAAGGTAATAAGTTTGCCAAGAGAGGCAGTATAAAGAGAAAATAGAAGGGGACCAAGGACAGAGTCTTGGAGGACTCCAACTGAGACAGGACCAGTGGTGTACATACCAGGGTCGCAGTGGTCGCGGCTGCGACCGGGCCCGGCCCACAAGGGGGACTGGCCGCCCCTGCGACCCGGTATGTGCCCACAGGCCCTGCAGAACTCTCCTCTGAGTGCTTCCTCTTCAGCTCCCTCGTGCACCGCACTGATACCGGAGCCGGAAGATGATGTCATCTTCCGGCGCTGGCATCCCTACGCAGTGCGCGAGGGAGCTGAAGAGGAAGCACTCAGAGGAGAGTGCTCCCTCGTGTGCCCGCCAGCCAGACAGCCCGCCCAGGAGCCCAGAAGCACCACTGGACCCCAGGGAATCGCCGTCTCCACCCACTCTGGACCCAAGACCAGGATCTAGCTTCCAGTAGGTCGACCTCTCCGAATTCCAGTGAGCAGGAACAGGAACAAGCTCTTAGCAGAGCTTAGTGATTATACCATAGGGAGTACAGTGATTATAGCAATCCCCAGAGTGTAGTTCTACAATCCCCCAAACATGAGCCGAAACTTCATGAAGGTACAAGATGATCTCGCTCCAATGAGCGTTTATTACTCCTTATTTACAAGTTTTCAGGCCAGAGGCACACCCCCTGGACCTGGTGGTAAACTGTGACAAAAGGGACACAAACCAATGGGAACACTAATTAACATAACAGCACTCCCACATACACAATGAAATCCCTCCTCTCCATTCTGGAGATAATTGGCTTAAGGCACTGCAGTAAACTCAATAAGCTCCAGGTACAGAAAATATCTACATTTTACACTAACAGCAAAAATACGTAAAAGTACATAAAAATACATAATTCTTATTATATTACACAAACACCCCCCCCCATTTAACGATAGCTAGGATCTGAGCGCCCAATCTAGATGAACAGCGCTCAGATCCCATGAACAGAGTAAATTTCCCATGGGTTTAAGCATAGCACGGGCTGTTGAGAGACCAAGGAGGGACAAAAGCAGTCAGTTCCAACTGGTTTTGCAGTGTGCCTGGGACAACGCCCTGCTGGAGAACAACAGACAGGAAACGGGGGAGGGGAAGAGACACACCCTTCAATGGATTCAAATGAGCAGAAACAGTCTTCAAATGGGCAGAAACAGAGCCAATAAGCCCCAAATAGTCTTTTTAAATGGCAATACACCCCAGGGCCATAATCATGAGGAAAGAGGCTGGCAATCAGGCTCCTCCAACAGCCGGGGGCAAAGGGCAGCTTGTCACATAACAATCCAGTGACAAAAGGCATTTCGTCACAGTTATCATACTGAAGATCTCTGAAAAAAACTATATAGAGGTATATAGTTAAATATATCAGTCCATTTTAAAGATCCCCCTCCTAGACGTGGAAGGGATGCACTAGTCAGGGACCTCATTGTGACAAACTGAGCCTTGTTACGTGTTCTTGGAGGGGCCTGCTGGCCAGCCTCTTACCAAAAGACTATGGGCCCTTTAAAAAAAAAAAACTATGTGAACAGACTTGGTTCATGGGATTTTATTTTTGGTTCGGGAACTGAAAAGCCACACGAACCGGAGACCACCTTGGAGCTTGTTAAGCCTAGTTGTTACTTTGCTGCAATTTCCACCGCAGTGTTCTAAATGTTCGTCTGGGTGGCCACAATTCCTATTGACGACCACGAGGTGACAGTCATCTTGTTCCCACGAACGCCGGCAACGGTGTTTGGGCATGAATCTCATGGAACAAAAAAACAGACACAGAAACTCCTGAACACCGCTGGACTTCCAGCATTGCCTGCGTTCGGTTCTACAACACTTAGAAAGGCGCTGTTCAGTGGAAACGTTCCCACGATCAAGAGGATCAAGCTCCAGACTATTAACTCTGTTCGGTAGTTTGTTCTTTTTTCTACATCCAAACTAGAGCGACCGCAAGCAGTGATTGACTGAGGTACCCGGTCGGGGTGCCAGGTGGTCCATCACACTCTCATTCTGGTCTATGGTGTCTGACATACCATAAACCCCTGCCTGGCCTTTGTAATATGTAGCCCCAGGAGCAGTTCCATTCATCTGATATTATGAGAGAAACTGCTAAATGAGCTGAGAACAGTTCATCAGTTTTTTTTTTTAATAAGTCTCAAATGCAAGGTTAGTCTTGAACAGAAGATAAAATAATAAAATCATACATGGTTTGGTCAAACACGTAATTTAAAGTCATTAAAAAAATTACATTCATATCTACTATATATGTTTAGCAGTAGCTATTTTATGAGTATGTTTATTTTTTCATCTGAATGTAGATGTATGGCAGAGGGTGAGACATGTCGTATTGTGACATCAGATCATTTGTATGACAGTTGATGACATCACAATAGTAAAGCTATCTTTAGTGTTCTAGGTCATCTTAGTTTTCTGCACTCAGAGCAGAGGTTTCAACTGTCTGCTTGGTTGTGTTCAGTCTTTATCAATATCTCCACCATTCTGCTTTGCTTCTCTTTTTTAAGTCACTCAAAATTGGGTGGTCTTCTGAAATGGAAATTTCTGTGAAAACGGATGGAATTTACTATGAAAAAAAAGGCACCTATCCAAGTTTTGAGAATGGAAATTCTGCAGCTCTTCCAGAGTGAACTTTAAATCTTGGTTTAGCATATACAGTGGTACTTCGGTTTATGCATTCAATGCATTCTCCGGGACGTTTCTTATTGCCAAGATTTGTAAACCGAAACGCGGTATCCTATAGGAATGCATTGAAAACCAATTAATCCGTTCTAGAGGTCAGAAAAAAGTTAAAATGAGCTGGCATGGAAAGCAACCCACAATGCAGAACTCAAAGCCATGCAAACGATGAAGCTCAGCTCCCTACTTTTCCACCGCTTGAGAAATGCACCAAAAAAGTACGCCTCATATTCACATGTAATCAGTGTAAGCAGCAATGCCATTTATCTGTATGATAACATTATTCATATTTACAGGAGATATATCTGTGAGCAGCAACCTCCTCTTAGTATGGTAAACATCCCATTGAAATGTTCTCTCTCTTGGTATTGACACCCGTCTTCCCCCCTTATCTCTTTATCTCTGTATCTTTACGTGCTCAGAAGTTCCCTTACAAAGTCCCAAGATCCAGCAGAGATGCCAGACATGCAATATGCTGCCTCATTGTGTTCCTACCATCTTGGTTCCTAGTGTTGTGGCATCTGTTTTTCATGGAGATTGTGGGTGGTGCCAATAATTCATGATGACATGAGAGCACTTAATGACATCAACATATGTTTACAGCTACGTAAAGGTCTGTGTGGTGGTTACCCTCCTATCGGGAATTTTTCATACCTAGGCGTAAAAGTCTCAGCATACTAGAAGACGCATTTTGGATAGCTGGGACACTTTGTAGTCCACACAAATGATGATGACCATTTAACATCTGATTGTGACAGAATGTCCCTCTCGTTTCATATGGATACTCCGGTCACTTTTTGCATTATGTTATGGTCATGACTCCTGCCTTGTTTGGCTGGCGGCATAGTACTCGAATTAACGCTGTGTGTCATTCTGGCATCCTTCTCACTGAAGAATGCTCCATCCATGCAACATTATACAGTACAATAATCCTGCAATGTTTCAGAGCCACAGGTAGCAGCAACATCATGGAAACACAAGGTGCACACATGCCACATTCCACATTCGAATGTGGGTTATGTGAAGTATTCGGATTTTCTGGTTTTGACTCTGCTTAGATTACCCATTGATTCTGATTTCTGTGATCATTGATCCTGGTCGGTTTCTAGTCTCTGAGCTATTCTGTAGTCCTTGACTTTGCCTTCTCTCTGTTTATGCTTACTCTACATGCATACAGGTACCTATACTTTCATACATTAAGCACGCCCATTCTAAGCACCAGTGATACATAACCTTCTAATCGTACATTTATAGTGTTTGCCCTTGGTTTGCAGGTTAGGGTAATACTTATGTGGACAGTTACCAGGACCAGCTACTACACTCCCCCATCACTTCTCACATGGCATGAATAAAATAGATTGCATGTGGAGTGGATTTGAGAACTATACCCGTGCTCAGAGATTATGGGTCCTTTATAGATTCCAAGACTCAGCCAGTCCAATCAAAGTCTTTATTGAATAAAGAGACAGCAATACAACAAATAGGATGTACACATTCATGCAGTATTGAGTATAAGATACAATCCTTACTATGGCACTCTACTGGATAAAATACCTTTATTTGTGCCTACATATAGCTTAAAAACATCTCATGTTATTATACATGCACTTATTTGAATGTTCCCACAATTGATCAGGAAAAAAAAAAAGATGGTCGGTAAAGTCTCTTTCCCTTATCTGGACCCAGACTCTAACACCAGAAATAATTAATTGTGGAAAACTTTAACAAAAACTTAATTAGGACTCTACCTCAGCTGTGCATTTTTGGAGGATTGGGGGGTAAAAATTAAGGCAGTCATCTCTGTATTGATTATAGGTTCCTTAATGCAATTAGCAAATAAATTATATCTAATCACATTGATTGAAAAAGTGTTATGTCCCATTAAGGAAACATTGTCATCATAATCAGTCTCTGTGGGCCTATAACATTACTTCCTCTGGTACTGAGAATCCTGAACTAAGAGTGTTGAATACAATGGTATCTTGTCATGTTCTTCTTCTGACTTTGAACCTTTGAGAGAATTTCGTCAGTGTTAAATTTCAGTGTTAAAAATGACATTTTTGCTTCTTTCTTTTTTTAGTTTTAAATTTCTGCCTGCATAATAATAAAAAATATTTAAATAAATGTATGATTTCTAAGTAATATTACTGCACAGAACATACATCTAGAAATCACATTGGCCAAATGAAGGCAATATGTGATGGGAGGAAATGGTATGGTCCAGGACTTGGTTTAGCACCTGTATCTACACATCATATTACTCAAAGCTGAAAGTGTATGATCAATAATGATACTCGCATTAGCAGCAGTTACGATATTTAATTAAACAACAGTGCTAAGAAATAAGGAAATGGGTGTACACAAATTGTTACACTAATGGTCTAATCATGCACTCATTACCTGAATTACTTCAATCATCTAACTATTCATATCTATTAACCATATGCCCTCAGTCATTACCAAGAATAAAGTGCATTAATACGTCAGTGTTTGTATTGCATTCCTAATCCACTGAAAACTACTACTTGTATCTATAAAGTAGGCCAAGTGGCAGAGTGTGTCTTGCTGTTTAAGAGCATATTTCATGAAAGTTGCAGGCTGTAAGAAAAAAAATTGATATCACCAATAAGTTCTGGAAATCTAACGGAGAAATCAAGCGGCTAGTTGTTGACAAAATCAAGGTGGGGCTTCAAGTATAGTATAGTATAACTGGGCCAATATTTGGTCAATGAGAGACAATCTTACACTCCCAACTGGATTAGTGAAACAATAATCAGAATTGCTAAAAACAAAAACTTAATAAGTAAGGCAAATGTTTTTATCTACAGCTACATATAGCCAATAATCAATCAATAATTGGTCTAACATGCAGATTTCAACCCTAATTGCTCTAACAAGGGATGGAATATTTTTAAATATATGATGGAGGTACAAAATGTGTAGATTTGTAAGTGAAATAACAGAGAACTATATGTTGATGTGAAAGGGGGTGTGGAACAAGAGAATGTGATATTTTATTAAAATGTTTTAAGGAATCCGGGATGCATCTCATATGGGATGTATGATCAATAATCATTATTTTTTATTATAAGGACAATGAAGAAATGTTTTTTTTACCCTGACCAAACATAGGCCTCAATGTAATATTTTGGGATAAGCTTTTCAAATCTGTTCGAAAAACATCTCAAGTGATGTATGTACAGAAATTCCCAAACACATTTATGGTGACCTATATCATAAGAAAAGATTTCCCAACAGATTGTGATCATTTGAAAAAGCTTATCAAAAATAATGACTCCATTATGTGTTCAATTATATTAATTGGGATCATCCATCTTCCGTAAAAGACAAAGGGGCAGGCAAAGCAATCCTTCTTTTCATTATTAATATACACATACATATACAATAATTTATTCCACTTTTGCAAATGGAACAGACGTATGGGGACTTCTTTTCCGCAGCTTAGGGAGTACAAGAAAAGTTCAGGGACTTTGCACAGATCCAGTTTAATATATTAAACATTACTGTCCCGTACACAACATCAGGAAATGTAGTTGCCATTCATTGGACCCATGGATTACCAGTTGTTCTTGAGGACACCAGTCTGTTCCTTTTGGCCCCCATACATAGGGAAAGGAGAGCGTAATTTGTTTTGTTTAGTTATAAATAGGATCCCAAGGATATTTGTTTAATCATCTGACCAATAAAATAATTTTAAAATATGCAAATGTAAATGGAAGTTTTGAGAATCTCATGAGTTATTACAGGCACGTCCGTGTAAACTCGTATGAATTACTGTACTGAATTACACAAGGACCATTATGTGGTGGTTTACTCTTGTTAAACAAATTCATGTTATTTTGGATTTACAATATTCATGCAAAATTCCTTTTGTTTTTAATGATTTAAAGGTCTGATACATACATAGTACAGGAATTATTTGAAAGCTGACTAGGACACTTTTATTGCTATTCTCAAAATTAAATTGCATTGTCAATAATCTGCTTCAAGACTTAAACAGCCAAGATAACGCTACATACCACTATTGTGGTTATAGAGCAAGATTAACCATAAGGTAACCCTTGGCAGCCGCTTAGGGCCTAGGGGGGGCAAACTGTTAACAAGCCTAGGGCTTCATAGAATCTTCATCTTTCTCTGGTCACCACCCTTCAGTTCTTGGTCAAAACTAGGAGTCACCAAGGCATCCCTGGCTCAGCCATGAGGTCAGCAATTGGATTGCCAAAATGAACTGGATACAACTTCTGCATTGCCAATACCAGTTGTATCCATGTTTTAAACCTATTCTTTGGCTGAGTGTTCCATCTGCCATGCTCAGAACTGCTTAACAAGCACTCACAGTAAGTGTAACAGCACCATGTACTTCAGCATTTAAAAAAGAAAAAGCTTGCAAAAAATAATAATCATACACCTATGTGATTCTGGATAATTCTTTGGAGGTGGCAGGCAAAGATAAAATTTAAAAAAAAATTCCTGTGAAAAATTCACATTTCAGATCCATTCCTTTCAGATATATTAGAATATTGCAAATACAAGTCATATTTGGTTTCATTCTGGTCATAATACATGTATTGCAGAATAATGAAACAGCTTCTAGAATGACTGGTGGGCAGAATTAGAGGAAGGGAGTACAACTACTTGCCCCTACCTGTGAATGTAAATGATAATCTTTACTATAAATGAATAGATGGACATTCCAATACAGATAACGAAAAGGTTAAAATTGCAGCTACTGGGCACATAAAAATTCATTGGCAAATGCTATCCCTAGGTACTAATTCATCTGATTGATCTGGCAGAACAGAAGCTGAATATATATTTTAGTGATGTGAATGCTATAGTTTAAGGTAAAAGGCTTTCCAAGTTGTTGGCTCCGCCAATCCGTCAATCATGTGTGAGCTCTGTATTAGTGCTATACACTAGGAGGCTCGGGGGCTGGATTCAGTCAACTATGATATGAATTTACAATATTGCGCAACATTTCTGGAAAATATTCAAATGACAAAGTTATGGGCTGACATTTCCAAAAAGATGTAAAAACATATTTCTAACCAAATCTATGTATTGATTTTGTCCTGTGTTTTACATCTCTCTGCAACATTTTGTTCCACACTTCCGAGATTAAAATATGCATTTCTTTGGCAAGAAAGGTCAAGAGGATCCAGTTTTACTCTGTATTTTACTTTTTTTAAATTTTATTTTACTTGTTGGTTAGCAAGCAAAACCCCAGATGGTTGGCCCCTAGATCAACTATGAAATATTATAGACTCAAACACCCCAATCCAAGGAAAATGTTGATCCCAGTCTGGCTTTTTATTTTTCCATGGTTTTAAAAAAAAAAACAGACAAAAAAAAAAAAGGAAAAAACGGGTAACTTTTTACGTAAGAGAGAAAACAGTGCTGCCATGCATCACAATATAGAGAGAAACATGGCCACGAGACAGGCTGTTGATACACACTCCAATCTATACTGGTCTAAACCTCAATGGCTATATATATATATATATATATATATCTCATTTGCACATTTACATTCCTGGTAAAATTACAGGTTAAACAAAGTAGCAATTTGGGTGCCAAATGTACCCATCTCTCTGGCATTCAGATAGTTAGATATTATAAGCAATAAGGATGGCTGGCCAGATTACTTGTTTTAAGCACCCACCTTCCTGTACATACTCCAAGTCAATAGAGAACAGCTCATTGCTTTACTGTACAATCCACTGACTCAGCTGGCAGCCAGTCACCCAACACCAGTCCAAGTAAAAGCCGATCTTGGAAATTTATTGTCTCTCTAAAAAATTGCTTCCCTCAGTCCCTTGCCATAGTTGTTTTTAGCAATTGGCTAATTGAGGGGTTTTGTCTGTAAATTAATTTCTTTCTACAAGTGTCTTAAAAGATATTTATTTTCATATGATATTAGGTTATTCTTTATCTTTTAAAGCAGGGTGCTTTGTTTTCGTACATACAAATTACCAGATTTTACTAATTTCATGACGTAAAGTCATGATTTTATAAAGGACACGGAGGCGAGTATTGTGCTTTCTCTTTCTTTATTGTACCTCAGCAGCAAAGAAAAAGAAATGCATAAACATAAACAAATTCAAACTGAGTACTCAAGGGTTAACATAGTCTGGTACTCCAACCAATAGGAACAGTCCATTCATCAATACCCATCCATGTGACCTTTCCTCTCCCTCTTTCTTTGCTGCTGCCTCAGCTAAGTATCAACCTACAATTTTAGCTCTCTACTCTTTGTCATTTTTTATTTGCATTTGTATTTGTATTTGTGTTTATTTAATTTGATTTTGTCTGTAATTTGGTCTTTTTATTATTACTGCAGTGTGTGTGTTATGTTTGGTGAATATGACCGTGGGGGTTTTCTGAGGGGATCAGCCTTCCTACCCTTGGGCTCTCTGCCCTCTACCTCCGTCGGGGGCGCACTTCGTTTCCCCCCCCCCCTCCCCTCCTTCCCTCCCACCTCACCGGGTTGTTTATAACCCGTGCGGCTTCTCCGGCTGCTCCTCCGCGCCGGCTTCTAGCCGGCGCGAGCGGTGTCAGCCGGGTCCCAGGCTGTTCTCCGCGCCGGCTTCTAGTGGCAGTGTCGGCCGAGTCGGCGCACACACGCGCCGTCTGTATCCGCGGCGGTGGCCATCTTCTCAGTTTTCGGCGGGCTTTTCTTCCCGCCCTTTCACCGGCACTCCCTGCCCCCTGGAGGGCGGGAGCGCTCGAGAGGGGTGTCGGCCACAACTGCCAGCTCCCTAGTGTTCCCCCCTCTGCCCCCATTCCGGAGGGAACACTAGGTAAGCTGACAGCTTGGTTGTGCCTTGCCCTCATACTTACCAATAGTAGTATATACTAAGTGAGTTCTGTTCAGTTTAGAGCCCCCATTAAAACCACATATTCCGGTTTGTCACAGGGACCCCCCTTTAAAGGGACACCACCTCATTTTCAATTGTTAAAGGGGCCACATAGGATTTTCTTACACTTTGTGTTTTTGTCCTGCCATGCAGCACCCCACAGACCAAGAGAGGGTCACCATGCCTACCGGCAACTTGGGCTCCAGCCCCACTGGGCCCCTGGCCACACGACCCACACTCCCTCAGAGGGAAGAGGTGGGGTCGGTTGAACAACTAAATTCAGAGGAGTTTCACTCCCTGCTTGACGCGACCATGGCAAAATCGGTCACGCAAGCCATATTCACAGCAATGGGGTCGATATTTGATAACTTGACTTAGTTTGTCAGTCCACAAAGAAACAATAAGAGGTGAACTCCTATGTGATACATAAGAACAGTAAGGTAACAATTGTCAGGTCCCCCTGTTGCATCAGACACACTCTCAGATGCTGCCTGCTACATGCTGAACCCTGTGTGCACATTTTGTTCATCAGCTCGGCACAGCGGAACTGAACGCTGAAAATACATCAACCAAATCCGTCACAGTTTTGTGCCTTTTTTGTGGTCCTCATTAGCCTATATGCATGTACCTGTTCTGTAATTTCTTGGTTTCATAATCTCTTTTTCTGCCCTTGTTGTTTTGCATTTCTGACCCTGGGTAATGCACTTTGCTATCCTTGTTTGGCTTTCCTTTTCTTGAAGGGGCACTCACTGCACTTGGTTCTGTGTGAAACCATTTTTTGAACCTGGACCTTCTCTCTGATTTTGCGGTTTTAAGTTAAAGTTTTGTATCCAGCATTCTTTGGCTGAACATATCATCTAAACAGGGCTGGTGCTACCATAAGGCAGCACAGGAACTGGGGGTGCAAGATCCTGCTGACTGGCAGGATCAGCAGGATCTCCCCTCCTGCACTCTCCTCTTGCTGGAGAGGAGCTGAGAATCGTAGAAAGAGACACAAAAGGGGGCTGGGGAGAGAAAAACCACACAGAAAGAGACACACAAAGGGGCTAGGACAGAGAGACACACAAAGGGGCTGGGACAGAAAGAGACACACAACAGGGCTGGGGCAGAAAGAGACACACAACAGGGCTGGGACAGAAAGAGACACACAACAGGGCTGGATGGAGAACATGTCACAAAGGTGTGGGGGAGAATAAACACACAAACGAGTTTGGTGAGAAAAACACACAGAGAGGCTTGGGGAGTAAGAGACATACATAGGGGCTGGAGAGAAGTAAGAGACACACAGGGGAAATGTAAGAGACACACAAAGAGAAAAGAGGGGGGGATAAGATATACTAAAGGGGAGTATAAGAAAAAAGAGGGATAAGATATGCTAAAGACATTCAAAAGAAAGTATAAGAAACACAAAAAGGGGTAAGAAATTCAAGAGGAGGGGTTAAGAGACACACAGGTGAAGATGCATTTTTTATTAGGAAAACGGGAAGGGGGTTAGAGGGGGAGAGAGAAGGGAGGTTAGGGGACCTAGAACCAGCCCTGCATCTAAAGAATAAGGATAATGCTAATTAATTAGTTGAGTTATAGCAATAATAACATGTTGAGTGAGGAGCCGGGGTACAAACACTCAGAGGACCCCCAATTTGTGCCCAATGTATCGAAAATGGGTTGCACAGAACAGAGAGGTAACATCAGTGGCATGCTGGCCACCATAACCACTACAGCAGGATGTAATGATGATTGTGCTTAGAGGTCCTCCCCATAACTACAACAATACTATGAAGTTAAGCCAGAATCATTTTGCATCATCATTTTTTAAAAATCAATATTTATTGAAATATTATTTTGGTAGGTCTAATGAACACTATAGAATTACAAGAAGAAGAAAAATAGATTAGTGGATTGAGAATTAATAAATATAAATGAGAATGCAATGTTACCCTTATATTTCTTATAACACTGAGTTGAAAGATATATCAAAGGCTTGAACACACAGACACCATATGATTTTTCACTGGCATTTTTGCTCAAACCATCCTTAAAGGGTTTCACCATCCCTTTTGAGGGTGGGGTCCTTTCCTTTGTAACATGCCCCATCAGGACTATGAAGAAGGACCCCCTTCCTAAATTTGCAGTAAAACCTGGAAAAAAAAAAACCAAACAAACAAACAAAAAAACTTATTTACTCACCTTGAATCCATCACTGGGCAAAGTTCTGGACCGCTTCTCTGGCTTGGAGTGCATGTGTGGGGCTGGCGGGAGGTGGGAGAAAGTGGGAAGAGGAGGGCAGGAGTTTTTTTTAAACTGCCTGCTACTGAGGAAGGAGCACACATTGGGAGGGTGGGGATAGTGATCTTTCCTTTTCAGGCACTCTGCCTGCAAGGGGAAGGTTTTTAAGTCTGTCAGCAGCATGCAGTGCATGAGAACAACAAACCTTTTTTATTCACAGAATTGGCATTAGGCAGCACGGAACAGACTAGCCCCAGCACACAATTAACAATATCTCTGTATGTCAGTGTTTCGATCATAAATGGTTGGATTAACCCTTTAATCTAGCTCTAGGACACAATCAAGTAACAGATATTAAAGGACCACTATAAGCACCCAGACCACTTCAGCTTAATGAAGTGGTCTGGGTGCCAGGTCCAGCTAGGGTTATCCCTTTTTTTAATAAACATAGCAGTTTCAGAGAAACTGCTATGTTTATGGTAGGGTTAATCCAGCCTCCAGTGGCCGTCTCTTGACAGCCGCTAGAGGTGCTTGCGAGCTTCTCACTGTGAAAATCACAGTGAGAAGACGCCAGCGTCCATAGGAAAGCAGTAAGAATGCTTTCCTATGGACTGGCAGAATGCGCGCGCAGCTCCTGCCGTGCATGCGCATTCAGCCGAAGAAGAGGAGCAGAGGGAGGAGAGGAGGAGGAGAGCTCCCCGCCCGGTGCTGGAAAAAGAGGTAAGTTTAACCCCTTCCTCTCCATCCAGCCCGGAGGGATGCGGATCCTGAGGGTGGGGGCACCCTCAGGGCACTATAGTGCCAGGAAAACGAGTATGTTTTCCTGGCACTATAGTGGTCCTTTAACCCCATATACATTTAGTCATTTCAGGTGTTCAAATAATGTGAGATATTAATCAAAGTGTTTTGCAAAGTGACAGCAAAATTCAGTCATTATTTTGATCATATTTATTAATCTGACCTAAAAAGTGACTATTTTTTCTTCATAGTAAATTCGGACAATTTTCACAGAAAAGGTTATTTGCGAAAATGTAAATTAAATTAATTGACTACCTCAAAGGTAGTCAATTAATTTACATTCTCGCAAATACCCTTATCACTGTGCTTTACGTGACTCAACAATTATAATTATTAACAAGCACATTAAACACAGTGGCCAAACAAAATTTAAACCAGACTAGAACGACACACAGACTGACATTCTAATGGGGAAAAAGGTAAAAAAGAAACACACAATTCTATGTTGCTCATTGCTAGTATACCCACCTAATTCATGTCACTTATCAACCAACTTGAGCAAGCTTGTCCCCAGGCTAAACTCAGGAACAATAGTTGTAGAGCACCTCTTGTGTGTTTGCCTAATCAAAAACATATACATATACACACACACATATACATACACATTGTAGCCTACTGATTATTGAGTCATTACAATGTTTACATTGACCAATACTAATAAAAAAAAAAATCAATATAAAAAAACAAGCACATACAAATTGTGCGTATACATTTTTTTGCTTCTGAAAACCATAGGGTTAAGGTCATGACTACAAAAATAAGCCAGACTAGGTACTTTAGAATTCTAATTAGACAAACCATCATACAGCCAAACGGCTCCACTGAAGTAACGTCTATTCCCAATGCACAAATGAGGCAAGTTCCCTCAATTAGGTGTAGACCGTACTATAGCAAAGAGTTTTTGTCTATGGCCTTGATGCCAGTCTGCTTCTCTTGGCGCCGGTCCAAAGCAATAAACAAGGATAAACACTCTGCTTTGGTGATCAGTTTTAGATTCAAATTCGTCTGAGAAGTATGAACAAGTTTATAAATATTTGGGTTACCCAATTCAATGGCCTTTATGTTACACCTTGTGATTACAGAAGCTTAAAATAAGCTTTTAGAAGCAGGGTCAGCTGAAACTCTTGATATTGTGACAGCACTGATACGGTTACGGTATTAGTCATCAAGTGGTTAAATTACGATTTAAACAATGTATGCTGTGGATTCAATTTATATCCAGCTAATAATTTAACCTCATGACCCATCATAACATTACAATATTAAAACACTCTTAGGTTGAGAGGTTATGGATGTATATTGATTTTGAGACACCTATATTTTTTTTTTTATATTTTATGTTGAATATTATACTTTTTTAAAGACAGTAATGCTGGTGAGATGTTTGAATATACAACAAGGTGATTCTGCAGCAAATTTAAATTATAGCAGTTTATGTATTAAGAATGGACCCGAGGGTATAAGACAGAAGAAACTAAATTAAAAAAAGAGAAAATACGTAGCTTAATATATGCCATTTTCCATGTACCTCAAGTCTGTTTCAATAATGAGCAGTGTAAATCAAGAGTTGACTGTCATACTGTTCCCATATCAAAGCAAGAAATAAAGTGCACTGTTTTAAAACCGTACCATAAAGTATCATGCAATTCAGATCACCAAAAATCTGCAGAAAAAAAAAAGTGCTTAAATCCTGTGCCAATATTTTATCAAAAAAGTGCTTTAGTTTACAGTGCTATAACTTATCACATGTATGAGCAAACAGTCAAGTAAGGTGCTTATTGTGCCACTGTGAAATAAAGTGCTTATTGTGCCAATACACTGTGAAAATATTAAAATATTATACTTGCAATATGCAGAATTCAACATGAAAGAAAACATAAAAAACATATAGTGTAATATTGTTTAAACACCAAATACATGTAGAGAACCAGATATGTCCATAGCATTCACACACATGGAACAGGTAAAATACTGCTCAGGCTATATGCGCTCCCAGCCTTGTATGCAGGAAAACGATGGACAACTGAACTCCAATGTGAACAAACTTTAATCTTTAAAATCAGCAACACTCGTCTCAAGATACTCCATCTCACCCTTATACTCGGCAGATATACTTGCTAAAAGTCCTCAATTCATAAGTCCAATATACAGAGCATTTAATTGGTTATGTTGTTTAAAACCACATTGTGCATATATTAGTTCTCTACTTCGAATATGTTTCTTTCATGGAACAAACAAGGAAAAAATTATTAAAGGAACCGCACATGAAACAAAAGATACAACATATCTAAATAAAATTACATATTTAAAATACCTATAGATAAGATAAAAAAGGAGGAAGGAATTCATATTAAAATACCTTAAAAAAGGGGATAAGCAAGAATGACACCTTAAGAGAATATATATATATATATATATATATATATATATATATATATATATTTGTGTTAGGTGCTTAAGATAGTACAGTGTGAAATACCATGAATAAGCGTAGGATGATAAAAGGAGCAAGTCGGTTGTGGTGTGCCGAAACCGACGATGAGGTAGGCCTGAGAAAGAAGAGGGCCCACCCAGGAAAAGAAATAGAAAGGAAAATAAATGTTAAAAGTGGTGTGGTGGGAGGGTCATTCAACGCTGACCTCGAACGGTAAGGAGCCAGGCAAGGGGAGTGCCTTAAGTAGGCTAGGGGTGGAAAACCAGCACCTCCCACAAATGCAGGCAAATTGCCTTAATACTTGTGTTAGGTGCTTAAGATAGTACAGTGTGAAATACCATGAATAAGCGTAGGATGATAAAAGGAGCAAGTCGGTTGTGGTGTGCCGAAACCGACGATGAGGTAGGCCTGAGAAAGAAGAGGGCAAAAATTAAGTAATCTAATTTATTAACAGACAACCAATACATATACATTTATCAACCAGACATGTTTATGAAAGCATCTCTTAACTCTTGTACTGGGTTCGGTATGTACCGTGAGTAAGCGGATGACTTCCAGCGCCCCAGTGTTTTGATAACATGAGTTGGGACGTTGAAACTGGAGGCTGTGGACGCGGCTCCTATACGAAAGGAGTGTCCTGAGTAATTGTTTGCGTTGAGGCCCAGTTGTGTGAGCAAGGACCTGACGTAGGTCATGAAGGTTGTAGTGGTGAGTACTGCACCTTGTAGTTGTAATAACGGTTGCGAGGGCAGTAAGTGATGGTGCTGTATGTAGGCATCAAGAACTTTTACGGGACACCATCTGTTGTGCGTGGGGTAGTACGGAATGTTTACAGGTATGTGCTGGCTGGTTTTGGAGTGAGGTAAAGACAGGATGTAATGATCCATATGTTTTGTCAAGTGGGAATAGAGGAGGAATGGAGTGGTTTGGGTCGTGGAGGTCGTAGTGAATTCTCTGGGTCGTAGAAATCCATAGAAAGCGATGTATATTGCTGTTTTGATGATAGAATTCGTATTAGTGTCAAATGGTTTCAGGTCGAGTAGGTTAGATAAAGCTTTGAAGATATGGTTATCTATGGGTAGCCTCTGGGCCAAATGTGTGGGTTCTGATTTTTGAATACCTCTGAGTATGGTCTTAATTTGGTGAGAGGCCATGAAACTGTTGTTATTTGGGTGTAAGATGAGCATGTGGTGTTGAATGCCAGTGAGATAGAGTTTGATGGTGTTATATGACAATTTGAGTTTAAGGTGGCAAAAGGAAGCAAACCCCAAAAAAGATGTCATAACAAACGGTTGTATGATGTTATGTTCCAGAAGGAATCGTTTGAATAGTGTGAAAGCCCTGTTGTATGTTTTGTTTGTATTGTGTGAAAGTGCCAACTGAGACAATGTCCTGCTATGCTGCATGATGACGTCTAGTCCAGTATGAGTTGTTGAAATGTTGGAGTGATGGTGGCTGTGGGTGCTGCTGACGGGAGTGCTTGATGAAACTCCTGAAATTTAAAGCGAGACAAACTGTCAGCAGCTGTGTTGTATACACCTGGCACATGGAAACAACATAGGAAGAAATTATGACAAGCTGCCAACCAAGTGAGTTTCCTCAGAAATCTCATAATCGTAAGAGATTTGGAACGACCTTTGTTGATGATGTGACAGGTCGCCTGGTTGTCTGAGTAACAACGCACTGGCGTATTAGCCCATAAATGACCCCACGCTACGGCAGCCGCCACTATGGGGTAGATCTCAAAAAGAGCTGAGGTAGTGGAAAAACCTTCCAAATCCAGAACTGCTGAAGGCCAGCTGCCCCAAAGCCATTCGTTCCCAAAAATTGCTGCAAAACCAGTGGTAGATGCCGCATCTGACCAAATGGTAGGAGATGATTCAGTCAATTGAGGGAGGAACATACTTTTACCATTCCAAGTGGTTAAAAACCTCTTCCACATGTTTAGATCTGCCGTAGCTTGGGCATCTAAGGACAACCTGTGCGTGTCATGTAGAAAAAGTGGGAAAAGATGCAATAGTCGTGAAATAAAGGAGCGGCCTTGAGGTATGATGCGCATTGCAAAATTTAGTGACCCCAGCAGGGACTGTAGTTCTTTGCGGTTGCAAGTGCCGAGCTGTAGGTAGTTGTTTATGTAAGTGAGAATATTGTCTATCTTCTCGTAAGGTAGGCTTGCTTGCATTGTGGCAGAGTCTAACTGGATACCCAGAAAAGTGATAACCGTGTCTGGCCCTTCTGTTTTCTTTGGGGAGATGGGTACACCTAGTTGCTCAAACAGCTTAGTGGTAGCTTTGAGGCTAGTGGGAGGTGCAGTATTCTCCTCGACCAGTAGGAAATCGTCCAAGTAATGTAATACTGTAGGGCATCCGGCTATGTTCAATAGTAACCAGCATAGTGCTTCGGCAAATGTGTCGAAAATAGCTGGGCTACTTTTGGACCCAAAAGTTAACCGGGAGAAAAAATAGTAGTTCTCGGACCACTTGATGCCATGCAGGTGCCACAGTGTGGGGTGGATAGGGAGTAATTTGAAGGCGTTAGTAATGTCGGTCTTACTGAGCCAGGCTCCCACCCCTGCTTGTATGATGGCTGTAATGGCGTGATCTATGGTGGTGTATTGCAGAGAGAATTCCTCAGAGGGTATGAGGGAATTAAGACTGGGGTTGGCCGATGAGTGGGGAGCCGATAAGTCAATGATGAGTCTCTGTTTTTGGGAAGATTTCCCTGTGACAATACCAATAGGGTTGGTGCGCCATTCTGTGAATGGGGGAGTTCTAAAAGGCCCCAATACAAAGCCCTCCTCGACTTCTTGGTTTATGAGGGTGTCAACCACTGTGGGGTTGTGTTGGGCGGATTGTAGGTTTGGGCATTCCAGAGTGCCAGCTGGTATGTGTAGGATACCTGTGTGGAAGCCTTCTGTTAAACCAGAAATAAGAAAATCTACCAGGTGTCTAGATGGGTGCTGAGACATCAATGCTGTGAATACTGGCATATTAATGGACGTAAGGTAAGGCTTAGAATACATTTTATTTGGACACATGGTCTTAGCATGTGCCCTAAAACATTTTGAACAGACATGCAATAGTCTACATCCACTGTAATTACAAGACCCAACATTGAAATTATTACATATCTGGGACTTGCCCAGAAACTTGATTGGGCGTCCCAATTTGTCTTTTGATAGTTTCCCTGGATCCCCAGAGGAACTAGTTCCTTGTGTGGAGGCATGTCCGTCTGCCGTGTTGGGACAAAAATTAGTAGTATGGGCTGTGGAGGAGCAGTATGCACAAGCTGGTGTTCTTAGACCTGCAAAGTGTCTGCAAAATAAGACGGTATCAATCCTTCCCCAGTTGGATCGTGTTCCGTACTGGGAGAAGGCTCCAGCCACTTTTGCAGAAAAAGACCTATGGTAGTCATAGAATGCTGAACCACCATATTTGTTGCCCAGGTCTACCAGCTTGTGCATATAGAGATCAAACTCCTCTCTTCTGTTGGGATAAACCGCACAGACGACATCCCTGTAAATACCAAACGCTAGTACAAATTCAGGGATAGTCAGTTTCCTGTTCAGGCGGGCATCCCTAGATCTGACAATAACAGAAACATCATCATAAGCATACGTCTTATGTTCCACAATGTCCTGGGAGGCAATCAACAGGGAAGCCAGGTTGACGTCTTTACCTTCCAGGATATCCCTTTTGATATGCTCAGGTATCATGTGGGCCGGGCTAACTTCCTGGTCATCCAGGGGGCTGGCTGGAGCGACTAATGGCAAGGCTGGTGTTTGTACCGCAGCCGCGGGTGGCCCTGCTAGAGTGAGGGCCGTGGTGACCGACTCAAGTTTCTCCAGTCTGGAGTTGACCTTGCCCATGGATGCCATGAGTGAGGATAACATGGCCTGTATGTCCCCTGGGTTGGACTGGCTAGATCCTTCCCCGGCTTCCATGTTATTGGTTGATGTGCGTAGCAGTTTGAAAAGTTCAGCCTTCCTTGCTGTAGCGGGGTAGGGGATTTGTCGTCTCCTTAATTCCGTGGTTATGCGCGGGATTGTCCAGGATCTAATTGATGCTGGACTAGCTAGCTCTCCTCCTTGCGTGGGAGTGACAGCTCTAGCCGGGGTGCTAGGCAGGGAGAAATCCTCTACCCCTTCCTGAGACATACTATAAATAAAACAATAATTAGTATATAGAACCACCAAATTGTACTAGCAGGCTAGCTAGGCCGGATGGCGAAAGTATTATACTTGTTTGGTGACAGGTGAGGCCCTGTTAATTGCCAAGCGGCTTGAGAGGCTCTATCTATGCGTTGGCGCGAGGGGTTATTGAGGCCACTTGACGTAGTGGCAGGAGTTTTAGGCCTCTCGGTGACTGTACGACAGAAAACAGAGGAAGGGAGTGACAGGTGAGGCCCTCTCTTTGCAACATGCGAGGCGGCTAGCTAACGTGTGGCCCGATGGGTGTTTGCCTCCGAAACGTTTGAGGCGGGGTGTTGGCCTCGCGGGACCACTAACTAATGGCGACAGCCAAGATGGGGTAAATATCTATTGGGAATCCTGTGACCCTATTGCCAGTACTCTAAACTAGGGGGATGAAATGAAATGTATGGTAGAATACCATATGAGCAGGTGTACGTACCTGGTAGTATGATAAATCACAGGAATAAACCGTGTGGAGCAATTATATAAGCTCGACAGCCTAAAAATGGGTAAAAGAGAGTAGTACGATGAGTGTGGGGTGTAAAAAGAACCAGACTTATAGTCTGTAGCAGCAATGTATAAAATTATGTTGATACCATGGGAATAGCTATGAGTGGCTCAGAAATGTTTGCATGTTTGAATAAGACATCTGAGGGAGGCCGTGGCCTATGTACAAACAATCTATGTGTTACGTGATAATGGTGTGTAAAGGAAAACATGAAACGTAGGTTATATACATATGTATATGACTGTGTAGGGGACGTATGATTGGTTGGATCAGTACGTGTGATTCAACCCGAGTATGCATGCAAAAGGATGTGAGCCTTATGTGTCATCGTCATGACAGAGAAATGAGGCCTGTAATGTAGGCTGAGTAAATTGAAATGAAATGGATAGTTATAAAACTCCTGGCGTGGGAGTTCAATGATCTGTACCGAAATGTAACTGGTTTTATAGAAAGGGACATGGATGAGGTCATGGCCTAATTAACACAGCGTTATGTATGATATGTAGCAGAAAGACCAAAGGCAGGGATACCCCAAAATGATTTAACATGATGTAAAGTGATGTATATCTATATGATATGTATGTATAGCAAAGACGTATCAGCCCGAGAATTATTGCTTAAATGAACCTATCCTTGTATGTGTTGTATTAATAACCCAGAAATGAGGCTTGTAACATGGCTGAGTCCATTCGTATAAATGGATAAGTAATGCAGACCCCTGAAAGCGTGGGAGTCAAATGGTATACACAGAGAAGTGGACTTGATTTGTGGACGTAATACAATACTGACAATTTGTTAAAAGTAATCAACAATAATCTATTTAAGCAAGCAATACTTTAACCGAATGTTATATACACATGAAATGGTGAATATAATTCATGAAAGGATTATACGTGAACACACAGAACAGCCGAAAGCAAATGTGAGGGGAACACAGAAGTTAGAATAGTTTAACCGTATGATTTATGCGAACCAAAGCGTGTGTGAGCGTATGTAAAATTTGCCGAACGGCAAAACAACCGAATGAACATTCGTTTAAATAACATGAATAGGATATGCGAAATGACTATTGAACGATTTAAAACATGTTCAGCCGAATGACCGTACGAAATGAAAAGCCCGCGAATGGCTTGAAAACATTCGTGTCATAACCAGGGAAAAGCCGTAAAGCGAGGACCCGTGCTGTACCGTACGCCGTGGGAACCAGTCCTGGCGTGACAGGAAGGTCTGACTTACGGTTTAGGAGTCCCTGGGACGAGATCTACGACGGAGAACGGAGTCAGAAGAAGCTGGACGGGCGGAAAGGCCTGAACAGGATTCCTGGACACAGCTTAACATGGTGAAACCTCCTGGATACTGAAACCAAGATGGCGTCTGAGAGAACCCGGAAGTGGATCCTCATTCAACGCTGACCTCGAACGGTAAGGAGCCAGGCAAGGGGAGTGCCTTAAGTAGGCTAGGGGTGGAAAACCAGCACCTCCCACAAATGCAGGCAAATTGCCTTAATACATATAAAAGATATTAAATCACTAGGGTCCATATGAGATTTTCTTTAAATGTGCCGAAAAAACTATGCTGTTCGTAGCCTTTCTTAATGTTGTAAACGTGTTTGGCTATCCTTTCATGCAATGGTCTTATTGTGCGTCCGATATACTGTAACCCACATGGGCATATTAATAAATAAATTACATTCCTTGTAAAACATGTTATAATATCATTTATAAAAAAAAAAATAATGATTATCATATTTGGTTTTAAATGTATTTATACTCCTTAAGGTTTTGTTTTACTGCATATGCAGCCTGTACATTGATTACAGGAGTAAAAAAAACAAAAAACTTTTCTTTCTGTTAGGAAATTTTTATTATTCTTACTTGTGGGTTTGTCTGAAGGTTAGATATGAGTTAATATAATTTTAAGATTTGGAGCCCCCCTAAAAGTTATAAAGGGTTTATCTGGTAACTGTGCCTGTGATTCCCTATCTTACTTTAGGAGGTGCCAATGCTTATTAACGATAAATTTCATTTCCCTAAAATTTTCATTCAAATCAAATACTAACGTTGTCACTTCACTATTACTTCCAGTTACTTTTGTCCTGTTTATTAGATTATCTTGACTATAATTTTACATTCTTCCCTAGCTTTAGAGATCTATTGGGTAATTATTTTGTATGAATCTGTCTGCTACTATTTCTGATTGTTCTTCATAAATATTTATATTAGTGCAATTTCTCCAGATCTTCTGAAACTGACCTTTAGGTATACTGCTAAGCCATGGTGTATAATGCCCACTATTATATAACACATAATTGTTGGCATCCACCTTAAAAAAAAAAAAAAAGAAAAAGATTGGTTTTAAATATCTATATATATATATATATATATAACCTTATATATAGAGATATATATATATAACAACATATATAGACATATATATATATATATATACACTATATATATATATAGAGAGAGAGAGAGAGATATATATATATATATACATATATATATCTATATATATATATATATATAATTATATATATATATATATATATATATATATATAGAAGATATATATATATATATATATATATATAGATACTATATATATATATATATAGACTATATATATATATATATAGAAGAAGATATATATATATATATATATATATATATATATCTATATATATATATATATATATATATATATATATATCTATATACCATATATATATACTTACTTATATATATATATAGTATATATATATATATATAGATATATATATATATATATGAATATATATATAAATATATATATATAGATATATATAGATATATATAGATATATATATAGATATATATAGATATATATAGATATATATATATATATATATATATATATATATATATATATATATATATATATATATATATATATATATATATATATATATATATATATATCACATTGGTTTTGCTGTATTGGCTAGTGAGGGTAATACCCCCAGCTTATTTAAAAAGGATTCTAATTATTCTACAGAACCATCCCAAATAAAAATAAGTTTGTCTATATAGTTACGGTAGGAGACCAGGTTTGCTCCCCATTCAGGGCTATCATATTTGTACACTTTCTCCCTCCCGGACATAAATACATTTGCATAGCTGGGGGCAAACCTGGCCCCCACAGCCGTACCTTGTTCTTGCAAATAAAATTGGGAATTAAAAATAAAATAGTTATTTGTTAAAATCCAAAAGACACCATCCGTAAGGAAATCTGTTCTATTGAATATTTCTTATGAAATGTCAGAACTCTAGGATACTCATTCTTTAGAAATTCATATTCTTTGTCATTCAAGATGCCTAGTCTTTTCCCTTTATCTAAAAGTTCCACCAGGGATTGTTTTATTTCCATTGTTGGATCTTTCTATAGCTTTTTGTAGACCACCTCATCATTTAACTGTCGATTGCATTCTTTCAAATAATCCTCTGTATTTTGTATCACAATGCTACCTTCTTTGTCAGCAGGTTTTATTATAATCTTTTATTAAAATCAGGACATGTTCCAGTTTTCCATTTTTGCAACTTTGAAGCAGAATCCAACATAAAAAAACAAAAACAATAAATTAAAGGGAAGATTGGACGGGAGAGTTAAAATTAGGGGGAAGCCTGCTGCATCAAATCAGGTGTAATCCATATAGAGCAATCAATTAGTTTGAGGTGTAGTCTATGCACTTGATTAAAAACGTATGGAATGAGAGTAAGATAACACAGACAGTTGCAGTCAATGTATTCATTAGATAGTTCATTAGATAGTGGTCTTCTGACTTGGCCACTACCTCCTGTATAGGAAGGTTTTATCCCTGAGCCAAACTGCAGCCGAGGTCCTGCAAGATACTAACATTATTTTATTGATTAATTTTTGGGTGTGAATTGGGAGAGTAGAAAGGGTTGTGGGTCAAACCCAAATGGCTTCTGAAAACCAGCCACCAGAAAGCCTCCCACACCCTCCAAATGGAGGTTGTTCGGAGTCAGGTCTATATGTGGACCTACAATCTCTGTCACAGAGTCTCCAACAAGAGTCCATTGGGGTTTTTCATTAAAATATAGTATCACTTTTAAAGAAAGTAAAAACAAGTTCAAATAGAGGCACTTTACTTCTGTATGAACTTCTCTAATGTACATTATTGTGTTATATTATCTAAAGGGACACTATAGTTCAGACTTTTTAATGTAAAAACTGTCTTTTCGGAGAAAAGGCAGTGCTTACATTGCTGCCTCTAGTGACAGTCACTCAGACTAGAGGTGCTTCCTGGATCAGTGCTGCACTGTTTAAGGGGCTTAACGCTGCATGGAGGTGCTGAATGTTCCTCATAGAGAAGCATTGATTCAATGCATCTCTAGGAGGAGATGCTGATTAGCCAGGGCGGTATTTTGTCATGCATTTCCAATAGCCTCCCAGTGCTTTCCTATAGGAAAGCATTGGATTGGCTGAGATTATCATGTTTGATGATCTTAGCCGTGGAGCGGGACCTGCCACAAAGAGATCCATGCAGTGCTGGGGAAAAAAAGTAAGTAAACTCACCTTTTATTTTGCTGTCAGTGCCCAAATATCACTATTCGAGCTATAGTGCAGGAATACATTTGTATATAGAGTTTCTTTAAGATTCACAAAGCCACATTTCATAAAATCATGTGTACATTACAGAGACAAACATCCAGAGGGAACATCAGTCCAAAACTTAATATGCAATGTTTAAATATATACTTCCGATGTTGCACAGATGAAGACAGAGAGCAGCATTTGGCCAGGAAACAGGCACAGGAAGTTATTCCAAAGAACAACTTCCTTACATAGGTGTTTAATTTCACTTTGGTAAATACAGGCATGTAAAGAAGTACTTAAAGGGACATTCCATGTGGTCAGTGATCAGCACAAAAATAAAGAGTATCCTTGTCAGCTGACATCCAGGCATCCAGTTACATCATTAATAACATACCAATAATATTTTTGTAACAATACTTTTGTACTGGTGCCTCTTTTATACTAAATAGAGGAGAGTGCACTTCTTGCCTCGTGTGTGTGTGTGTGTGGACGGAATATGTTTGCCCTTGACAATCTATTTAAATTTTGTGGAGGAGAGCACTGCAAGAAGGCTAAAACTAAATTTACACGTGGGAAATGACAAAGCTTTCTTAAAGAGAAATTAACACTTCTAAGTTCTTTTAATGTTTTTACTTATCTGCTACATTTAATAAATGCATACGTCCCAACATTTCAAATGGACAAAGAATTGTTCGAAACTTTACCCTTTCCTGCCACTGAACATAATTTGTGGAAGAGAAGAAACCTAAACAATAATTCATATAACATTTACACTGATCAGCCACAACATTAAAATCACTGACCGTTGAAGTGAATAACTGATTATATCATTACAATGGCAACTGTCATGTGGTAGGATAGGTTAGGCAGCAAGTGAACAGTCAGTTCTTGAATTTTAGGTGTTGCAAGCAGGAAAAATAGGCAGACAAAAAGATCTGAGTGACTTTTACAAGGGCCAAATAGTAATGTCTAGACGACTGGGCCACAGTATCTCCAAAACGGCAAGTCTTGTGAGGTGTTCCTGGTATGCAGTGGTTAGTTAGTACCTACCAAAAGTGGTGCAAGGAAAGACAACCATGGTCCAGTATTATAAATGTATTCTTTAGAGCTGGAGAATTTAATTAACTGATCATACCAATTACAAACAACAAGTCAACACTTGTATAAGACAATTCTCAAAACAATTTACCGGACAATTCATACTACAGCGGTGCAATTAGAGTCACAAATTATCTCCATAATCGCAAAACATTTCGACCTGACTCGCAAAACACATTAACCACTACTATAACTACTGCAATAAATAGGTTTCTTGTTCTCTTACCTTTGATGAGCTCTTAGGTGAAGAATGGGATCTCCTGCCGATCTAGAAAAAAAATAATACATCTGCATAATTAAAAATGTATAAATGTTTTTTTAGTTCTTTGAACTATTTAGATACTGTTCACCCCCCTTATTTTGTTTTACATCGACTAAAAATACAGTAAAACTTTATGTTTATCCCAACGCCTGGACAGACACCTCACATCAGCCCAATTTCACCTCAAGAGAAGTCATCAATTGCCGCATTGAGAACCATAATCACCATAGCCCGCAGTAGTGGGTGGTTATGATGCCAGGAGCATTCTGACCCAGATTCCCGGGAGTAGATAAAACAGTTTTGCAATGTTTTATCGTTTTACCTAGGTCCCCGCCGGGCACGGATTCATCTATGGTCGGTGACGTGCATCTGGCTCCTTCAGAGCTTCAGAAGCTGGATACCAATCCTGCCAGTAATTAATTGTCTAAGAGTATCAGCTGACCTCTCCCAGCTAATAAATACAATTCTGTGCATAGAAATGTGTACAAACTTGACATTAGCCAGCTCAGAACTCTTGTTCTCAGCTCGCTAATAACACCCCTATATTACTGCCAGAGGTGGAGTTTTACCTCCAGCAGCAAAGAAGTTAAATTCCATATGTGTAGTGTTTCATATTGAAATGCTGCACATACAGACTCCAGGCACCATGACCAATTCAAATCATTAAAGTGGTCATGGTGCTTGAGATAACCCTTTAAATAAATTGATTATTGAATCTAATTGTGTCAGAACCCCCTAGCAGCTGTCTGATTGTTTTTTCATAACAGCACTTTTTAAAACAGCAAGAGGTGCAGCATCTATATCACTTCATGAAGTGATTGCACTCTTTAAACTTTGCTACTACAACTCCTTAAAGGGACAAAGTCCACCCTAGAAGAAAACAATATTACTTTTAGTTGATCTAGTACAGCCATAGGCAACCTTCGGCACTCCAGTTGTTGTGGACTACATCCTCCATAATGCTGGCAAAGCATCATGGGAGGTGTAATCCAAAACATCTGCAGTGCAGAAGGTTGCCTATGCCTGATCTAAAACATTGCAGGATATCTGAGAGTCAAACATTACATACAATTAAATTTTACACCAACCACCATGACCACTTCTATGATTTTCGGTGGTCATCGTGGTAGGAGTCTGATGTGAAGTGTTTTTTGTTTGAAAAAAAATAATTTGCACATTCAGAGATATTTGCATTTGTGTGCCGGGGGGGGGTGGGGGGGTAGTTGCACCCTGTACCACCATCAGGGGGTGACAACCATGACTGCTGTCACAGGCACAGCTAGTTTGCAATTCTCTTTATATATTTTAAAAGGGTTGGCGTAACAATTTAAGATTAAATTTAGATAAAGTCTGCTCAACACCATTCAAAACAATCCATGTTTTATGGGTAACTGAAAATGTTCAAAAGAAATCCATCATGGAGGGAAGTAGACACTAGTCTGGGTACATCTAACCAAGTGGGAGGACAAAAATAACATTTATTGGTACAATTATTCTGCATTATCGAGGGACATAAAATCTGTCCCCAGAAATAAGGACAACCTTCAACTCACTTCTGGTTTCCAAACAGTCATCTACTTGAATTTGCAGGTATGGCTATATCAATTTGATTTAGAAATACAGTACAATTACACTGATGTGACTGCTAGTGAAACCGTGAGCCATGCTACATTTATATCAGCATATTCAATTGTTTCCCAAGCATTATTAAGCCTTGGCCAGTATTCTATACAAGTCTTTCTTACCATTCTAATGCTCCTCTGGCAATAAAGCTAAAAGTGCATTAATTGGATGTGTTTGTAATTTAGCCAAGATTACAGCAATTTAAAAAAATTGAGAAAAGAAACCTTGAAAGAAAAGATCGGGAACAATAAATCTTATACACAGAGCCTAATTTAACAAAAGAAAAAAAAAAAACGAAACACTGCATTCATTAGTGGAGTGATTTTTCATTTAAGATCCTAAAATTAGTGTACACATATCTCCCCAAATGTCCCTATTTAAGAGGGGTTGTCCCTATTGTGGGCCCAAAATCCCTCGGTCCCTCTTTTCTGTCCTAATAGCATTTTTTTCCCCAGGTGCTCCATATTGTTGACGTGTCTGAGTAATTTATTTTTAAAATACAATTAATATGTTTGGAAATCAGTTTGCATAAATAAAAAGCATTGTTCTTGATCTAAATTACGTTTAGTTGCATAAATCCCTGGTCACAACCAATGCACCCAACTCAAATTAAAGTGTCCCTGTGTCATTTTGAAATGTTGGGATATATGCCATACATGTATAGTCTGCTATCAGGAAATAGTAACCTGTTAACAGGGCCGGTGAAAGGATTTTTGCATTTTTGGATTTTTCTCTGCATTCGGTATATAAATCTACCGAGCACTGTCCCCCCCCCCTGGTTCATTAACAACAAACAATCCACAGGATTAAGTGCTCGCTCTGTGTGCGAGTGTTCTGGGCGTGTTTTCCTGCCTCCTGATTTTGTATATAAGTGGGCCAGTTGGCCAGATTAAACATTCATTTCTACCCTTCACTACAAATCTAGGCTGATGTTTGAGGAATTGAGAGCTATAATCACTATTGCGCTTGGGACTCGGGAGATTAATAACGGATATACTCAGCCAGAGTATAGGTGATCCGTTACACTGGTGGCAAGCGGCGGGATTCATCTCCCGAACAGATGTCCCAAACTGAAAGGAAAAGGGAATGGCCCAGCGATACGAATGTCTGAAACAAACAACGTTAAAGGAATTACTGGAAGCTCAAGGAATAGTGGCAAGTAACAAACCGAAAACCACAAAAATTGCCAAACTGGTGGAGAACGAGCGAACCAGTAACGCAGAGATTAACAGTATGGAGGAAACAGAGTTCCAAAAGGATGTACGATAGAGACTCAGCATTGTGGGGCTCAATCCATCGCAAGACATCATTATGCAGATCATGGCTCAAGCGACAGAGGCACAGAGAGCAGGATCGCTGCAAGGGGATATAATATCCCTATCAGGATTTACAAATGGGCAACAACGGAAAGTGAATTATGCCGCCTTTAAAGCATTCACCAATGGTGAGATGGACATTGACAGTTACTTGCAAGACTTTGTACATCAGTGTGATTTTGGAGGGTCTGGAGAAGGCTAACTGGGCTGCAATACTTAGCAGCAAACTATCAGGCAGAGCAGCCGAGGCATACCGGGCTGTGTCTGATTAGGATATCCAGGATTATGAAAGGGTTAAAGAGGCACTGCTGGCCAGGTATGCAGTAACACCGGAAGCATACCGAAGATAATTTCATGGACTCCGAAAAGGGGGGAGGGATTCCTATGCAGAATGGGCATTTCGCATGCATTGTGCTGCCTGCAACTGGATGCAGGAATGCCAGGTGACCACCTTAACGGATTCTTTGCAATTAATATTGCTGGAACAATTTTTTGAACATGCCCCATCAGATGTCCGAGATTGGGTCCGAGATCGCAAACCACGCACAGTAGAAGAAGCCGCTGAATTGGCGGATGAGTACCAAGGCGGCAGAACGCAACAGGGCACCACTGGGGTATCGCCCCAGAACCTACGCTACCGAACAGATCTCAACCACCCAACCCCATGCCCACAGCAAGCCCATACCGGAAACCGTCACCAATGTGTTACGGGTGCAACCAAGTAGGGCACATTAAAAATAAAAACCAAAGAAAACGTTACCTGCGCGCTCTCCTAAATCCCTATGTATATTTAAACAAATGGAGGTCATTTAGTTACTCCAATGGCCATTGGAGGAAATGCCCACCTGCCAATGTCAAGGCAGACACCCTTAGGTGGGTCCTACACTGACCTTTCACCTTGCTTCCTTGAGCTTCTGGCAAAGATCTCTCTAATGAGATGGAGAGGGTTTTTTTTATATTTTTTTTGCATTTGTATTCACATTAAAAATAACTGCCCACGGCGCACCACCAAAAGCAGCAGTTCACTGTGTCCAGGAAGAACCTATGAGGGATTGTCAGGGTGCCAGCGCTTACACCCCTATTCCCAACACAGCAGAACACTTGCCTATACTGCACGAGGTAAGCCCAGTACAGGCTGCTGGAGATAACAGACCCCATTACAGACAACTAGTTAGTCTGAATGGACAAGAGGCCAGGGGACTGAGAGACACCGGGGTCATACTGACCCTGGTACAGTCACACAGAGTCATCCCGTCTAAACATACCGGATGCACCATTGCAGTTAGGGTGACAGGAGGGGCCATCCACAAGTTGCCTACAGCCTGTGTATGAATTGATTGGGGTACCGGAGCTAAATCCCTGGAAGTTGGAATCATGCCAGACTTGCTAGCAGAAGTTTGTGTGGAAAAAACTTGGGGTGTTTAACATCCCAGTTTGTTCCACACACATGGGAGGGAGCACTACCGACAACCACCCAGCAGCAGGCTCAAGTGAAGGACTCTTCGAACTCTCAGGAATCCCAGATACCTCAATGTTTGGACTGGGAGCTGTATTAAGCCAGTTCGGGGGAGATGGCATGAAGCACCTGGTGGCCTATCGGAGCAGAAAGTGGTTACCACGAGAAGTCTGCTATGCCACAGTGGAGAATGAGTGCCTAGACCTAATTTAGGCACTAAAGAAACTACAACCTTACTTATATTGTTGCTCCTTAACCATCATGACTGACCACAACCCCTGATTTGGCACAATCGAGTGTCTGAAGACAACCCTAGGCTGTAAAGATGGAGCTTACCACTGCAACCATACAACTTTACAATGCAATACAGACCAGGAAAGCAGAATGCCAATGCTTATGTGTTGTCTCGACAAACCGAACTGGAGAAGTAACTTGTACATACCCAGACATCCCCAAGCCAACCAGTCTAAGCGGGTATGCTGTTTCATGAAACTGGGGGGGGGGGGAGCGATGTAACAAAACCCACTAACCCTATTCATGTTTTCTCTGCATTCGGTATATAAATCTACCGAACACAGACCACTCCCCTGGCTCATTAACTACAAACAAACCACAGGATTACGTGCACTGTGTGGCTGCCATTCGTATAACTGAACGCCACGTGCTGGAGAAAATCTTGTCGCACAAACGCAGGCAGCAGGACTTGGTCGTTGAGTGTCTGGAACTCTAAGTCGCACACTTGACCCCGCGAACACCATGAAACCATATAAACGCCTGCTTCTTTCAGCTACAAGCCCGGAGACCGCTGTTCGGTAGGTTGGTTCGTATGAACAAGACGAACAAACGCTACCTATGAGCCAGGGGAACGGTTCGTCCTTTTGTTCGTTTTGGAACTCCCAAAATTGACCGACCGTTACCACTGAAACTATGGAACTAATTTGAGCATACGCCTCATGAGCGGTCGGTCCAACCATTACCCAGGTGACGATTCAACTGTATTAGTGGGATCAGAGTGCTATTTGGACAACTTGGGCACTCAGATCCAGGCTATCTGGGATATCATATTTGTGGATATTCCTATATGTTTACACTGTATTTTCATGCGGTTTAATATTTTAGGTCTTTTATGCCTAGTCATGCTGACACTGTAATTTGTAACCATTTTGTGGGAGAGTTCTATGTGTTTTTCCCTGTCTCCTTATTTTGTATATAAGTGGGCCAGTTGGCCAGATGAAACATATTCGTTTCTACCCTTCATCAAGTCTAGTCTGATGTTTGGGGAATTGGGAGCTATAATCACTATTTAGCTTGGGACTCTGGAGATTTAGAACGGATATACTCAGCCAGAGTGTAGGGGATCCGTTACACTAGAGGACTTGGGTTATGGTGGGGAGGGATAGTAACTGGGGCTATGGTGGGAGAGAGGTGGAGGAGTTGGGGCGATGGTGGGAGAGAGGTGGAGGAGTTGGGCTTCACACACGCACATCCACCCAGTCTCCCTACCTTCTAGAGAACTGAAGTGGATCCACAGCCTTGGGCCAGTGGGCTGCCGCAGTGCTCCTCTGAGGGAGCACCGATCCATATCCGCAATTCCTGTATAGCTCTCTTGCGGTCCCCACAGTGGTGCCTGGGAGCCGGAATGTGACATCATATTCCGGCTAGGACCTCTACAGGGTGCGAGAGGGAGCTAGACAGGAAATGAGGATCTGGATCAGAGCTCCCTCACTGGCCCTCTCCTCTCACGCTGGGCAGCTGAGGTACTGGTGCTCAGCCACACTACAGGAAATGACAGAGAGGAGCGATGTGCACTTCCCTCCTGCAGGTCACCCATATATTAGCATCCCTGGGCCGCCTTATGGTAGTGCCAGCCCTGCCTGTTAAATGGACTCTATAGGCACCCAGATCACTTCATCTCAATTAAGTGGTGTGGGTGCTATCCATGTGCCTGTCTTTTTAATCCTGCAGCTGAACTCATTGCAGTTTGCGGAAATGGTAATCTTTTCACTGCAAGGTGCTTCTTCAGCTATAACAGAGTAAAAATCGGTAATGGATCAAATGACTCTCCTGGAGTGCACAGCGTTTTGCGAGGCTAATGATGTCAGCCAGGGAGGCAGAGCGGCAGCACGAAGGCCAAGGCACTGCGGATGCATGGTAAGTAAATCTTACCTTCGGGTGGACACCTACATAGGTAGAGAAACACTATGGCGTTAAGAATGCATGTTTGTATTTATAATGCTGTAGTTTTCATTTAAATTTCTGGAGAAAAGATGTGAGACACACATCATGTGTGCAATATTTCAAATCCTGAAGAACAGACACTACAAAGAAGACATGCAGACATATTGTTATGAAGTGTTGTTAACGTTAAAGTGTATTTAAAATACTTGCCTGAATCCCTGCTGGCAGGTGCCAAGTTAAAGTGCTAACTAGGGCAAGAAAGTAACTACATAAATTGTCGCCTGTAGCAGGGGTATATATTTATAGCATAAAATTCTAATTATGGCCACAAGAGGCATGGATCATGATTTGCTGGATAGCGATTACTTTAATGAGAAGAAAGAGAGAATCAGACAGATAAGATTTTTTACAAGCACTTAAGGGACACAACACACCAAAACAAACTTAATGAAGTGGTTTTGGTGTATAGGTCATGCCCTTGTACTCTCACTGCTCATTTCTCTGTCCATTCAGACTTAAATCGCTTTTTTTATGCAGTCTTAGCTACACCTCCTCTGCCTGAGACTTGCACAGCCTCCCAAAACACTTGAGGTTGAATTTTTAAACTTTCCTTATTGCACAGTGTGTTTGATTTAGAATTTATTATCTCCTGCTGTCAATTGCTAGCGCCTGTAGCAGCCTTATGCAAGTGATTAAAGTTAAAACAAAAAAAAAATGTGCCACAAGATCAATTTGAAAATGAAACACTTTTTTTCCCCATGCAGTCTATGCGCGTCATAGCCAGGTGTTGTTTGACTACAGTGATTTAAGTGATTAAACTCCCAAACAGCAGACAGCTCAGAGCAGGAACAGAAGGGCCCCGGAACCATGAATTTGCTTGGGCCATTACCCATCCATATGTGAAGAATGAAGCAGGGGCTCAAACTGGTAAAATGCTTAGGGCCTTTTACAGTCTTAATCCTTCTTTGAGACAGTTGCAGCGATTGAATCAATTAAGATTCAGTTGTTTTGGTGCTTGCAGTATCTGTTTAAGCTGTGTAGAAAAAAAATGTTCATACTATATTGATATTCCACTTGTGTTTCATTCCTGTATGTAAACCAGAGCAGGAAGCAGCTCATATGCATAATGTATCCTCAAATAACTGCTACTGATTACATGTTTGTTTTCAATAGAACAATATATTAAAACGAGGCCACACTTCCTGAAAAAAGACACTTGGTTAGTATGAGCAAATAGCTCATTAAAAGAAATTAAAAAAAAAAATTTTTTTTAAAAAAAAGCATTGTAAAAATTGTCCACAGACATGTTAGTGATGGATACCTGTCAGAATACACCAACATGTTGCTGCTAAGCAATGGCAGAAAACCCATTGTTTTGCTCAGTGTGTTGCTTGCATCGTTACAGATGGCAATGTATTGCAGAGTGAGTTCTGGAATTTCTTGGTTTGTCTTCAAGCAGGGACATTTCCATATATGGGCCAAACAACGCAAACAGAGTAATAAATATTCACTGTCAATGCAAATGTATGCGGCTTGCTTATGTTATGTTAGCATTTTTGTCTAGAAGTGAGAGAGTATTTTGTCAGTGATCACAAAAGCAGGCCGCAGGCGTTAATGAAACATGTGATTGGGTTTTCAATGCTTCCAATTTCCGTTTGTTCTTCTTGAGCTAACTTGAGGTATTTTATAAATTTGAAAAAGACTAAGCGCAGATTTTAAATATTTAAAAATTCTTATAAATTAAGAAGAGGTGGAGTGTTGCATGACTCTATAATTTATGCTTGGTGCAACAGCTCCTTCTTAGCACTTAGTAGAGACTGAGAACAGAACTCCAACCCTGGAAGCATGGACAGTCACAGCATGGCATGAAGAATGCAGAGGGTGAAGTTAGTGGAGAAGAGCAGGTAAGGGACTTTCCCCTATGCCCTTGTGAAAGGGACAAAGCATGCTACGCAATTATAATGAGCATGTCTAATACCCCAGGAGGTGTTTACAGTGATTAAGGGTGAGATTAACCCCTTAAGGATGCATGATGGGAATTGTCAGTCATGATTGTCCTTAACTTAACGACGCATGACGGACAATTTCACTCATGCAGTATTTTACCAGCAGAGATTGTGTCCCTGCTCATAACTGGGAACCCCAGATATACAATATGATTCTTGGGGTTGCCCTCTGTTACCTGAATTAGTGGCCCCAGACTGAACAATGCTCTGTGTTGCTCACAACAGTGAGTCCAAGGTATCAATGGCTAGCTGGGGCTCCCCTCTATCAGCTATTAGTAGACATGTGCAATTAGTTTTGGTCCGAATATGAATTTGGACGAATTTCGGGCAATTCGGACAAACTGCCGAAGTGCCGAAGTCCTGAAATTACCGAATTTCCGAAGCGTCGAAGTTCTGAAGTGGCCGAAGCTCCGAAGCACAGTATTGCCCAAGTACTAATATACTTACCCAGTGAAAGAAGAAGAATGTTACATTGTATACAATTTTAAATAAAAAGTATACAAACATAGCCAGGATTCAGCAGTAAGCATTTGCAACACTTCAACAACAATCAAGTAACATACATTCATATAAAATGTAAGTTACTTGGCCAGTCAATGGAATGACAGGAATGAATAAGTAGATAACTCCCTAATTCCCACGGTTTTAGGGAGCTATCTACTAAAAGGCTGAAAGACCTAAATTGGTCTTTCAGCCAAATTTACTAATACTAAGTAAAGATTACTTGGTATTAGTAAATTATGCTCCTACTCGCTATACCGCGAGTAGGGTCATGTCTATTAAACAGTGAGCAGCCTGTGGCATTGCCCCGCCGGCCATCTTAACTGCGTCTTGAGCGTTTTCTGTAATGACCCGGACTGTCGTGGTGCTGCCGCTGGTGCTTGCCCGCTTTGTTCCCAGGAGCGGCCGGGATAATTTTCAGTTTACAAATGAAAATCCATTGAAAATAATGCCTTGGTTTACAAAGATTTTTCGCAATATGAAGCAAGTTTCCCCAGGATGCATTGCGCCTCGGAAGCTTATAGTGCCACCCCCGTGCATGCTGGAATCTGCGTGTAGCATGCGGCGTTGAGTGTAGAGTTGTTGGAGCAGTTTTTGCATCAATTTTGGAGCCATTCTGGAAATTTTTGCAGCAGTTTTGGGACTTTTTGGAACTTTTTTGGTGCATTTCTCAAGCGGTGGAAAGGTAGGGAGCTGAGCTTCATCGTTTGCATGGCTTTGTGTTCTGCATTGTGGGTTGGTTTCCATGCCACCTCATTTTTACTTTTTTCTGACCTCTAGAACGGATTAATTGGTTTTCAATGCATTCCTATGGGATACCACATTTCGGTTTACAAATTTTGGCAATAAGAAACGTCCCGGAGAACGCATTGAATGCATAAACCGAGGTACCACTGTATATGCTAAACCAAGATTTACAGTTCATTCTGGAAGAGCTGCAGAATTTCCATTCTCAAAACTTGGATAGGTGCCTTTTTTTTTCCATAGTAAATTCCATCCTTTTTCACAGAAATTTCCATTTCAGAAGACCACCCAATTTTGAGTGACTGAAAAAAGAGAAGCAAAGGAATGGTGGAGATATTGATGAAGGCTGAACACAAACAAGCAGACTGGTGAAACCTCTGCTCTGAGTGCAGAAAACTAAGATGACCTAGAACACCAAAGATAGCTTTACTATTGTGATGTCATCAACCTGTCATACAAATGATCTGATGTCACAATCCGACATGTTTCACCCTCTGCCATACATCTACATTCAGATGAAAAAATAAAAATGCTCATAAAATAGCTACTGCTAAACATATATAGTAGATATGAATGTAATTTTTTTTAATGACTTTAAATGACGTGTTTGACCAAACCATGCATGATTTTATTATTTTATCTTATGTTCAAGACTAACCTTACATTTGAGACTTTGGAAAAAAAAAAATTATGAACTGTACTCGGCTCATTTAGCAGTTTCTCTCATAATATCAGATGAATGGAACTGCTCCTGGGGCTACATATTACAAAGTCCAGGCAGGGGTTTATGGTATATCAGACACCATAGACCAGAATGAGAGAGTGATGGACCACCTAACCCCCCCGACCGGGTACCTCAATCAATCACTGCTTGCGGTCAGGCTAGTTTGGATGTAGAAAAAAGAACAAACTACCAAACAGAGTTAATAGTCCGGAGCTTGATCCTCTTGATTGTGGGAACGTTTCCACCGAACAGCGCCTTTCTAAGTGTTGTAGAACTGAACACAGGCAATGCTGGAAGTCCAGCGGTGTTAAGGAGTTTCTGTGTCTGTTTTCAGTTCACCGCTGCCTGCGTTCGTGGGAACAAGATGACTGCCACCTCATGGTCGTCAATAGGAATTGCGGCCACCCAGACGAACACTTTGGAGCTTGTTACGTCTAGTTGCTACTTTGTTGCAATTTCCACCGCAGTGTTCTGTTCAGTTCCCGAACCAAATATAAAATCCCATGAACCAAGTCTGTTCACATAGTTTTTTTTAAAGGGCCTATAGTCTTTTGGTAAGAGGCTAGCCAGCAGGCCCCTCCAAGAACACGTGACAAGGCTCAGTTCGTCAAAATGAGGTCCCTGACTAGTGCATCCCTTCCACGTCTAGGAGTGGGATCTTTAAAATGGACTGATATATTTAACTATATACCTCTATATAGTTATTTTCAGAGATCTTCAGTATGATAACCTAGACAGTACATGTTGTGTCAGTCTTGTGCATAAGAGCATTTCTGGGAATCTCCCACCCTACCTGAGTAGAATGCTGTCCCCAGCTGTTCTCACCTCGTATAACCTCCGAACCAGTACTAGCACGATATTTAGCATACCGCAATACAAAAATAAAGTGACTTGATCCTCCTTTTCCTACAATTATGGAATAACCTCAGGGACACAGTCAAATCTTCATTCAATCTAAAATCTTTTAAAAGATCTATGGCAATATACCTCAGCACAGAATGCACCTGTCATGGTTGAATATATTTATTACCTGTTATGTATTTAATTTATGTGTGTGTATATATATATATATATATATATATATATTTATTTATAGTTTGTATATTGTATTTTTGTAATATTGTATCCTATAATAACAATGCAATGATTTGTGGACCCAGGACATACTTGAAAATGAGAGAAATCTCAATGTATCTTTCCTGGTATAATATTTTATAAATAAATAAATCAATGTTACAATACAATTGTTTCCAATTATACCTGTAGTTTGCCACTGTAATTTTTTATCATTGTCATTTAATGTTTCTGACCAATATTTCATGTACACAGTTATTAATATTTTGAGTGATAGAATTTGGTTGCTAAACTTTCCAACACATTGCTACTCTACCCATTCCCTCTCCCCCATCCTTCTCCTGACTGAAAATACCTTCATATAACTGTTCTATCTCCATCTCTGTTCTTCAGGCCTCATCGCACACTCATACTCACTCATAGGAACAGCGATTGTGATGCTCTGCATATTTTTTTTCTGACAACTTCCCTCCCGCCCACCCAGGTTCCCCCTAAATATATATCATGCTCCTCCAGCTGTTTGAGATTCTCACTCAATTACCTCTTCATTCCCTTTACAATTTACCAATAGCTGCTTCTCTCTGTTAACTCTTTTAGCCATCACCTCAAAACTTCCCCTGCTAGCTTTTGTCTCAAATCCCTACGGTATCCTCTAGATTGTAAGCTCATGGGCTATCTAGCTAAGCACTTTCTATAGAAGAGCTTCAATGGCTAGTTATGAGCTTACGGGCAGGGCTCTCTCTACCTTTTGTATTTGTCTGTGTATATTGTACGTTCTCCATTAATTTTACAGTGCTGCGGAATCTGTTGGTCACTTTATAAATACCAGTAATAAATAATAATAAGGTAAAGTTAGGGATAAACTTAAGTAAATACTCTGTGATATTGCCAACTTGCAAAAAAACACATGTATACTTATCACAAATATCTATAAACTTGTGTTGTGGTCTCGTAAGAGAGATGTTAGCAGCAAAGGTGTTGAGTCTAGTGAAACAACAGATACCAGTCAGTAGTAGAGTTATATATGGTAAGAGAAACTGAAAGTAAGATCTCAACAAACAAATTTATTGAAGGATTGAAAAGCACAAGAAGCTATTATAGTTAAACCATTTGTTCTCGTAAGACTTGCAGAAGGACACATCATAGCATAACATTACTTGAAACAAGAGAAATCTCAATGTATCCCTTCATGGTAAAATATTTTATAAATAAATAATTATGATCCCCATAGCGTAATAAGCTTTAATGACAAAATTTAATGTAAGGATATTTTGTGTAACACTCATGTGTCGGTAAAATGCATCAGTGACACGCTTAGTGATCAATCAACAATACAGCAAGTGAAATAAAATAATAATAATGAATAAATTATGTGCACATAAAAGAATAAAACAAAACATAATATAATTATCTCTAGAGATTCATAATATTGGAGGATGAGTAGATAAGCTATAAAAGACTGCACATTCTCGTGTGATAATAATATAATTTCTATAGCAGTGTTCTCCAAACTTTAGCCTCCATATATTGTTGATCTACAACTCCAATGATTCTCTAGTCTAGCTACATATTTAATTCAAAGAATCATGGGAGCTGTAGTTCAGCAACATATGTAGGGCCAGAGTTTGGATAACGGTGCTCTCAAGGATAGACATCAAACGTGCCTAAATTTAGCATCAAAGGTTCTCGAAATACCTGTAAGAGTACTTAAATAGGCTCAACGATAAGCATAAAAAAAAAAACAGTAGTGGTGTAGCAAATAAATTGAGATACATTTTAAAAATATAGATTTAAAATAAAGTGAAAAATGATACCAAAAAGGATGACTCTGTTAATACGTAATATTAAAAGGCAAGTAACTGGGAGAAGGAAAAAAAAAAAAGGCTCAGGAATTTGAACCACATGTTCTGATGGGGATAAAAAAAGGTTTATCATGTTATGGCATTAACAAAATCCCGTGGGGCAGTAAAGATAGAAAGGCAAAAGGGAGCAGAGGGAAAACTTTCAGGACACATATAGGAATAGGTAGGTTTTATCAACAATGAACATATTAAGCATTCAGTGTAGGAAATAAAATAAAGAACCAAGTATAAAATAATAAGAAAGTAATATAAATAAAATCACTGTGTGATTATCCTATTGATTCCTTGTGTGAGATTGTGAATAGGAAAAATCTAAATAACGTAGTGAAAACAATGGAGTAATAACCCAAGACAAATGCAATAGACAACTAGAGAGACAACTAGAGAGACAACGTATTCTATTCACAATATAGTAATTTGGAATTAAAACCAAACCAGGATAAGGAATGTTTTACTGTATAAGCAAAGATGAAGATAAAAGCTCATCTTGTGAACTTTGATGGAGTTCAGGTCTTGATGGTGGGCCCGTTGCAGAAGGAGATCACGATTTGGAGTCTGGATTATCCCACAGTGTGGCAATTTTGGCTGGATGGTGCCTTTGGAGTGATTCTGATGTGGGCAACAAAATACCAAGTCTCAGACTACGTAGCAAATGCTGATGCTGCATTGTCGTTTGAAAGGATTTGAAGCTTGTTGTCTTTATGGACTGGTAATTTGAAAGGGTGACCCCGGGGGTGATGTAGGATCAAGCGTAGAGAGAGCTGCCGTAAGAGGCTGAATAACTCTTTGTTTTTCAGATTAGCTGGTGACAGACCTAGGTTGAAGGGGCTAAACAGCATTAATTTTATTTATAGCACACACGGTTCTTGTTGGAAATGGAGTCACAGTCTGCCAGATCTCTGTGAATGCTCCCTCATGCTTTGCATATCATACTGAAAAAGGCTTAAGTGATAATTAAGTCACACAAAGCGACTCTAGCAGCCTACAATGGCCAAATCCAAATATATCACCTGTTCCATGTGAGTAGGACCAGCCACACCAGGAGTGGTCAAACAGTAGAACTCCAGATATTGTAGAACTGCAACTTTCATGATGCTTTGACATTATAAAGGATGGCAAAGCGCCATGACAGTTGTGTTCTACAACATCTAGGGATCTACTTTTTTCCAGACCTGATCCACACATATTTCTGTGAGCTATGTGCTCAAGAAAAGGCCACTGATATGTACTTTCCAACTGTCCAAAAGTTACAAATCCTTACCAGTCTTTTTGCATTTTAAAATCACATGAACATAAGATCATTGAACACACGTTTCATGCAATCTGAACAACAGTTTGTTTCAGTAAGAACTTTGAGAGAATTATAATCATTTTACATATAACAGAAAGCATGTCAGGTCTATCATGGAAAAATGTGTTACAATCAACTGAGCATTTTGGGCATTCTATGCAAAAAAAAAAAGTACGGAGATATATTGCTTTCATCGTGTAAAGGGCAATGCAACCCCCCTGTCATTGAAGCATATCTTTGCCAGCACTTATATGGAGTTTACCATACAAGTGATTCCTGAAATATTGAATGACATGCAAGGAAGCAGTCACCTGACACAGCATTCATTAGTGAAAGCTACATCATGTCTCTATGCCACTGTCTCACTCACTGTCATCGATACTTTGAAGGTTATGTAGATGTACTGTAACATTTTCTAACACTTTTCTCGAACACTAATCCATTTAGACATGATTTTGCATTTTTACCTCTATATTAAATGCAAGGCTGCCTAAATGGATTTAGAAGAAAAAGGGAGAATTGAAAAACTAAAAAGTAAATTTAAAAAAAGCAAGTATTTTAAATATAATTTCTAAGGAAATTCCTGAACAATTATTAATTACTTTTTTATTTTAGTGTTGATGATTAACTGGTACCTATTTCAAGAGAATGGATACTTTATACGTAGGCGACGTTTGGCGTTGATTGCCAAAATGAATGTCACTTTGAAGGTTAAAATGTATTGAAGCAGATAAACAGAATTCCTAAGACATTTTGTATAAAAAGGTATAGACGCACATACCAAGCTGTTATCCACTGAGTGTACAGTCATTGCATATAATCATAGCACTTTAGCTAACATTAATCACAGAACAGATAAATTCTCAAATAAACTTCTATAATTCAGTTACACAGAGAACAGGGCACAGCATGTTTTATCACAAATTCAGCAGGACAATTATAGAGAAACATAGAGGCTTAAGGTCCTCAAAATTAAGCTTCGTAAACACATATTAGGATATGTTAGTTTACGTGCTACACAAACGGATCTCTTGAAGATACCTAATGATGGAGAATCACCATGGAAACCCTTCTACAACTACATGTTTCACCATAGCAACCAGGCCTCTCTGGAATATTAATGAGTGCCTATGGCAACAGGAAGTTAGTGCAGGGATGTCAAGGGACCAAATATCTCATGTATCATTTAGATTACAGCTACAAATGCAGGTGGAAAAACAAAACATTCTACTAATTCTCTAGTCATAAAATTCACAAAACATTTCACCCAATCATCTATTGCAGTTAAATAAACAATACTGAGAATAAAATATACCACTAATTTCAATAAACATCTGAATAGTGTTTTTGCAACACCATGGGCAATATTTGTTAACAAAATCTTAAAATATCCATGTCCTGATTATATGTAGCATGTTGAATATTCCACTAGATAGTTTTGTCTATACGGTAAGCCATTTCATGCAGTCTCAAATAACTGAATTAGAAGAGCCTAGACTGAAAAATAGTCATAACTAAGAACCTCTACCTATGGAGATTTCTCAAAAAAAAAAAAAAAAAAAATGAAAAAAAAAAAATACATTTCTAAAAACCAACATTCAGCTAAACAATTATGTTTTTGAAAACCAAAATCTTAACAGCCAAAAAAATTTCAGGTAAGTTATTGAATTCAGGGAAAAAAATGGCAAGCTCCCTAAATGTCCGTAATTTAGAACATCCAAAGGAAGAGCAGGATTAACCATATGGTGAACATAAGCAGCCTGGCGGCCCAGTGGTTTTAAACAGGAGACATGGAATCATGAATTTTCCTGGCCACATTCATCATCCTATATGAAGAATTAAAGGGGGCCCAAACCGGTTGCAAACTGCCCTGTTGATCTTCCTCTGGCCAAATCAAAGGCAGCTAGTTATTTCTATTTTGGCCAATCCTGATATGTGTAGAGTGATATATTTACATAAACTTCATGTTCCTCCCACACCAAACTGATCTGGCCATCTTAAATGGGAAGAACGAGCTTAAAAAAAATGGCAGTGGAGATCGTGCCTATGGTGGACAGAGGGCAATTTGGTATTGTTATGGGAATGGGAAATATGGTGGAATCCTGACCAATTGACTTTGTTTATCCTTGTTTGGCTGTGCTGCATAGTATATATTTTTTTATTTTTCGGATAGATACCTACTTTGTAGGAACACTATTCTGATCCTAAAATACCAAACAAGAGGCTGTATTTATGCAAAGGAGAAATGCATGCAAAAAAAGAAAGCCACAAGAATTAAGACAGTGGCAGACAGAATATTTCTCTCTGCAACACCAGTATTATTCTGTGAAGGTTTATTTTCATCATCAAATAAATAAATATATAAGATATGAAAAATGAAGAATTGCATTGATAGGAGAATCATAGATACAGAGAATCCTTAAACAATACAAAAAAATAAACTCATAATGTTACTAAATTTTAATAAAAAGCACTACGTGGATCCACCAAGCAAGATCCCTACATCTTGAATTGCATATTTCTAAAAACAAATCTGTCTTAAATCACTAAGAATTAATTTCATATCACATTATAAAACTAAACTGGTTTAATGAATTCTTTAATGAATTCTTTAGAACTCGTAGGTTGAAGGGATGTTTGGCCTATCAAAAGGTATTATACAATGTAACAAAGAACAATGATGGAACACAAGTGTAAAGTCATTGTCTTATTGCTGGACATATCAGAACAATTTCCATATCATTACAACCAAATAGAGGAAAACCCTTTGAGGAAAAATTAGAAATGTAACAAATCTGAAGGAAGTCATTCTTAAGAAGGTGATTTACTCACAGGTAAAAAAAAAAAAATAATAATAATTTCGAAAAAGTGTATATTAAAGGACCACTCTAGTGCCAGGAAAACATACTCGTTTTCCTGGCACTATAGTGCCCTGAGGGTGCCCCCACCCTCAGGGTCAACTTCCCGCCCGGCTCTGGAAGGGGGAAAGGGGTTAAAACGTACCTTTTTCCAGCGCTGGGCGGGGAGCTTTCCTCCTCCTCTCCTCCTCCGATCCGCCCCGTCGGCTGAATGCGCACGCGCCGCAAGAGCTGCGCGCGCATTCAGCCGGTCGCATAGGAAAGCATTCATAATGCTTTCCTATGGACGCTTGCGTGCTCTCACTGTGATTTTCACAGTGAGAAGCACGTAAGCGCCTCTAGTGGCTGTCAATGAGAAAGCCACTAGAGGCTTTGGGGGAAGGCTTAACCCATTCATAAACATAGCAGTTTCTCTGAAACTGCTATGTTTATAAAAGAATGGGTTAACCCTAGCTGGACCTGGCACCCAGACCACTTCATTAAGCTGAAGTAGTCTGGGTGCCTAGAGTGGTCCTTTAAGTTGGTATCCTAAAGTGGAAAGTTCCTTAAACTGTATCTTTAGCATACATAAATCAGTGTAGAAAAGAAATCTAGGAAGAATAAACCAAAAAAGGAAGCCAGCAATCATTCGCCTTTATCCAATGTTCGAGCAGCTTATTTTAAGCAAAATTAGGGAAGTTGGGGAAGTAAATACCCACCTCTCCTATAATATCCTAACTATTGAATGGAGAGGCTATTATAATAATGGAGATCTGGAGTACGCACTCCAGAAAATACAGTTGTGTATTTCTGTCGAGTTTAGTGCCCAACACTTTCAATTATTTTCCATCCAATATTAGGGGATTATAAACCTCAAACCAAGATCAGCAAAAACAAATATAATATGAGATTGAGGGACATATCAATTAAGTGATTATATATATATATATATATATACATACACACATGCATACATGTGTCAAGGTCTTTCACAGGTAAAGATATCTTGTTGACAACCTATATGTAAAATAAGTAAACTAAAATATGCTCAACATTCATGTTGGAAAAGTGGTTGGGACATTCACTGTAACCTTTGTAAGTGAAAGTTAAAATAAATATAATAAAATCCATATATAAAAAAAAAATCTTGAATTTATTCTGACTGCATAAATTAAATAATGAGCAGAAGATCAATGTCCCTATATCAATAGGAACGATAAGGGGGTAACCCTAAACAAATAACAAAAAGGAGGCGAAAATCTGTTCCAACACTATCAAGTATAACATACGGTGGGCAAACAAATCATAATTAAAAATCGCGAAGATACTTTATTATTAAACCAAAAACACATATACCCTAGCTATAACTGCCTGACTTAATCGTGAAGTCCATTACGGCAGTTCAAGCAAAAATATACACACAATAAGAGGTGAGAAATTATAACGAAAAACATAAGACGAAAAATAAATTTGCCTTGATAAATAGGTCCAAGTACAGGGGAAATATGATTAAGAAAAATCCCTCAAAATCATCTAAATAAATTGGACTCCCACTAGGAAAACTATGCAGCGTGTGTCAACTAAAGTTATTATCAATGTATCATAAAAAGATCTGATACAGTATTGTGTCAATGTATCAAAAAAAGGTAACTAACACGGAATAAATAGCCGCTTAAAGGACCACTCTAGGCACCCAGACCACTTCAGCTTAATGAAGTGGTCTGGGTGCCAGGTCCCTCTAGGATTAACCCTTTTTTTTTTTTATAAACATAGCAGTTTCAGAGAAACTGCTATGTTTACACTGAGGGTTAATCCAGCCTCTAAAGCCTCTAGTGGCTCTCTCATTGACAACCGCTAGTGGCGTTTGCATGCTTCTCACTGTGAAAATCACAGTGAGAAGATGCCAGTGTCCATAGGAAAGCATTATGAATGCTTTCCTATGAGACTAGCTGAATGCGCGTGCAGCTCCTGCCGCGCATGCGCATTCAGCTGAAGAGGAGGAGAGGAGGCAGAGAGGAGGAGGAGAGCTCACCGCCTGGCACTGGAAAAAAGGTAAGATTTAACCCTTTCCTCGCCATCCAGCCTGGCGGGAGGGAGTATGTTTTCCTGGCACTATAGTGGCCCTTTAACAAAAGCTATCGAAATAAGCCTAGTCTAAATAGTGGCAATTACATAACCTGTCCATACACATTCAGTCCGTTCACCGTCTCCGGTATAAAGGAAATTGGATTGTCAATCTATTGAGTGAAACTGGCAGTAATATGCCGGTTACCTCAATAAAGAAACCAGAGTGCTAAATTAACAAAACTGAATATGAAGGAAAAAACTTAAAAATAGTAGGAAAGGTGCCTTCAAGAGCACCTGGTATAGATAAAGTGGAGAAAAGAGACAAAGTACTAATGTTATCAAACAGAAAACCTTTATTATGACTGCAACACAAATCCACACCTTCTCTGATATTTTTCAGACATTAAAGGACCACTATAGTGCCAGGAAAACATACTCGTTTTCCTGGCACTATAGTGCCCTGAGGGTGCTCCCACCCTCAGGGTCCCACTCCCGCCTGGCTCTGGAAGGGGGAAAGGGGTAAAAACTTACCTTTTTCCAGCGCTGGGCGGAGAGCTCTCCTCCTCCGATCCTCCTCCGTTCCGCCCCGCCGGCTGAATGCGCGCATTCAGCGGTCTCATAGAAAGCATTTACAATGCTTTCCTATGGGCGCGTGCTCTCACTGTGAAAATCACAGTGAGAAGCATAAGCGCCTCTAGTAACTGTCAATGAGACAGCCACTAGAGGATTAGGGGAAGGCTTAACCCATTCATAAACATAGCAGTTTCTCTGAAACTGCTATGTTTATAAAAAAATGGGTTAACCCTAGAAGGACCTGGCACCCAGACCACTTCATTAAGCTGAAGTGGTCTGAGTGCCTAGAGTGGTCCTTTAAAGACTAGAACATTTATTGAAGACTCTTGATGATTTACATTTAGAAGCATATAGTCTTATGAAAATATAAATATATAAGAAAGTCTTATCTAGAAAAGTCTTGTCGTAATCGTGGAGTCTATGTGGGCTTGATCCAGAGCGATGATACTTGGAATAATCCTCAGTTGGAGTCCGTAGGTATATGTAAAATAGAATAAAAATAGAGACCGAAATAGTGCAATATGCTAAAACAAAAAGAATAAAAAATAGAAAATAGATATAAAAACTCACATTTACCAGAGCGTAAAACTCGCTCCGGTATAGAAGGCGTTCAGCGGTATAATCCCCGCTTGCAGGATATACGGTGAGTCTCCTCCGTTAGCGATGTATCCAGTACTCAAATAAAAAGAGACAACCAATAGTGTACACTGAGTGTAGATAAAATAAAATAACATAAAAAATGGGTACTCACAAGACGGGAGCAGAACAACTGCTCTTAAACATAGGCGCTGGTGGTATAATCCCCACCTAGGATTGCTTGGAGTCCGGGATGTAGAGAAGATGCCAGGTCACAAAATAAATAAATGTGTATATAAAGATATATGGCACAAATAAAGAGTAACCAAATAAACTTTTAATATATATAAATACACAGAATAATATCCATAACTATCCAAACTGTATTTATATATATTAAAAGTTTATTTGGTTACTCTTTATTTGTGCCATATATCTTTATATACACATTTATTTATTTTGTGACCTGGCATCTTCTCTACATCCCGGACTCCAAGCAATCCTAGGTGGGGATTATACCACCAGCGCCTATGTTTAAGAGCAGTTGTTCTGCTCCCGTCTTGTGAGTACCCATTTTTTATGTTATTTTATTTTATCTACACTCAGTGTACACTATTGGTTGTCTCTTTTTATTTGAGTACTGGATACATCGCTAACGGAGGAGACTCACCGTATATCCTGCAAGCGGGGATTATACCGCTGAACGCCTTCTATACCGGAGCGAGTTTTACGCTCTGGTAAATGTGAGTTTTTATATCTATTTTCTATTTTTTATTCTTTTTGTTTTAGCATATTGCACTATTTCGGTCTCTATTTTTATTCTATTTTACATATACCTACGGACTCCAACTGAGGATTATTCCAAGTATCATCGCTCTGGATCAAGCCCACATAGACTCCACGATTACGACAAGACTTTTCTAGATAAGACTTTCTTATATATTTATATTTTCATATTTATATTTTTATACATTTTTGGACTATTTGTTATTTTAAGTTTTTTCTGGCGCAGCCCTTACCTTCTTTTTACTTTTTTCAGTTCTCATTCTAAGGGTTTTTGAGGGATTCCCTTACAGGGTTGCTGCCTATATATTGGTTAGCGCTTACTCATTGTTCTGTTTTTATATAGTCTTATGTAGTTTTACCAAATTATGATGAAATTCCTTAACATAGGAGCAATTAGGAAGCAAATTATAAAAGGTCATAACATTTTCAAATAAAAAAAAAATGGTAATGTTTCAATTTCATACTCTATAGGTGCTAATAACTTGTTCTAATAACTTTGTGGACTGCAGTTCTAATGGATTGTTAAATAGCTACAAACCACATCCTTTCTAAACACTTACAATATCTTAAGCTGATGTGACAACCAAGTCAGGATTTAAAAATTTACTGTATGCCGATCACTCCATCTAGACACAATTATTATTAACCTTCGATAACGATAAGAACATACTGACTACCAGGAAACCAAAGAAGATGGGGGAAAAGGTAACTTTTCTCACAAAGTCATAAAAATTTATTTGCTCTCTTCCTGGTTTCTTCTGTTTTTTTTTTGCAGATTTCTCACTTTTATTATATTTTGCAATAAAATCTGAAATCATTCAAAGACCCAGGCTTGTTTACTACCAGCCCAGTTAAATCTAAACATTAAATAGAACTTTACTAGTATACGATATAGGTAGAAGAATCCCAGGTGTGCAACTCGCCACTGAGTTTGGGGTAGATTCATACTGATCAGAGAAAAGGCAGTGTTTACATTGTTGCCTAGTAACACCTCTCTTGACAGTCACTTATTACCACCAGGTTCCATCCCTATTTGTTGTTAAAAAAAAAAGATAGCAATTATTCTTTAATAGTATATAACAATTTAATTTTTTTTAAATAAAGATATAAAAAATTAATAAATGAAATTTAAAACCATGCAATTACTCAACCATGTTGAAGAGAATAGAGAAACATTTAAAAAAAAAATCCAAAACAGCCACCTTAAATATGCAGTTAAGCAAAAGACTGTAAGGCTCTGGTTAAAAAAAAACAAAAAAAAAAACATATCAAGCATTATAGCCTTTTTAAAATATGATAATATTCAGAGAAACTATTGCTCAGCATTTTTCAGTATCTTTACAAGTACAAGACCAATGGATTTGTGCCTAAAGGAAAAGGGAAATAGATAGTACAGTTGAGAAGGGAAACATTATTACATATACTTCTAGATACTAATCTCTTTATGAAAACAGATATATTGGGAGCAATAATTAGTTGTGTCACTATCACACAGATTAAAGGACACTGTGCATGGAGATGCACTGATTCAGTTAATCTCTATGAGGAGATGCGGATTGGCCCACTGCAATGTTTGACGCGCATGCGCAATAGCCTCCCAATGTTTCCCATAGGAAAGCATTGGGTTGGCCGAGATCATTAATATTAACCCCTTAAGGACCGAGGACGGTTCAGGACCGTCATCGGCATTTTTGCGTTGCCGACCGATGACGCTCCTGAACCGTCCTAACGGTCAGAGCTACTTACCTGATCGCCGTCGTTCCCCCGGCGGCGATCAGCGTGGCTCCGGTTGTGGGGAGACTGCCTGCAGCCCAGGCAGTCTCCCCACGGCAGATTAGGACCCCTGTGGCCATGTGATCGCTTAACACAGCGATCACATGGTCACAATAGGTGTCCATGTGTCTGCCTGCAGGGGGACTGCCTGTGCTGACAGGCAGTCTCCCTGCTAGTGTAAAATCAAAAAAAAATAAAGTTAATGTTAATAAAAAAAATAAAAATAATTATATATGTGTATATATGATATATAGACATATATTATACCTATATAATATATGTCTATATATCATATATATATAATGTCATACTAAGTGTATTTTTATATTAATATGCACTTATATTAATATAAAAATACACTTATAATTAAATTACACACGTATATATATAATATATATAATAACTATATATATTGTATATATATATTATTATAAAATATAAATAATAAGTAATTTAAATTAAATAAAAAATTTTTAAATAATAATAAAAAATTTAAAAAAATTATATAGCTATATGAAATTTTATTCTAACTGTATTTTAAAATTAATATATATATATTTATATCAAAATACACTTAGAATGAATTTGTATATATATCTATGTATATAAAAATAAATAAAAATAATAAGAAATATACATACGTCCATATACAAAATTACATAAATAATTATATAAATATACACGTAGACTTCAAATATATAAATATGCATATATATTTAAATTCTACGTGCGTATTTATGTAATATTTTTACATAATTCAGTAATTTTATTGATTGCAATTTGAGGGACCTGCCTGCCAACCCAGGCCGAAATTCCAGAGAATTTAATTTGCTAGCACTGTATTTTACCCTGTAACGTTCTACGACACCCTAAAACCTGTACATGGGGGGTACTGTTTTACTCGGGAGACTTCGCTGAACACAAATATTAGTGATTCAAAACAGTAAAACATATCACAGCGATGATATTGTCAGTGAAAATGAAGTTTTTTGCATTTTTCACACTCAAACAGCACTTTTACTGATGATATAATTGTTGTGATACGTTTTCCAGTTTTTAAACACTAATATTTGTGTTCAGCGATGTCTCCCGAGTAAAACAGTACCCCCCATGTACAGGTTTTATAGCATTTTTGAAAGTTACAAGGTCAAATATATGGGTCAAATATTTTTACATTGAAAATGGCCAGGTTGGTTACGTTGCCTTTGAGAGCGTATGGTAGCCCAGGAATGAGAATTACCCCCATGATGGCATACCATTTGCAAAAGAAGACAACCCAAGGTATTGCAAATGGGGTATGTCCAGTCTTTTTTAGTAACCACTTGGTCACAAACACTGGCCAAAATTAGCGTTCAATTTAGTTTTTTTACTTTTTTCACACACAAACAAATATGAATGCTTACTTTGGCCAGTGTTTTCGACTAAGTGGCTACTAAAAAAGACTGGACATACCCCATATTGAATACCCTGGGTTGTCTACTTTAAAAAAAATATGTACATGTGGGGTGTTATTCAGAGATTTATGACAGATAATAGTGTTACAATGTCACTATTGATAAATTTTAAAAATGTATGTTTTGAAACCGCAATATCCTACTTGTACCTATAGCCCTATAACATGCAAAAAAAAGCAAAAAAGCACGTAAACACTAGGTATTTTTAAACTCAGGACAAAATTTTGAATCTATTTAGCAGTTTTTTTCATTCGCTTTTGTAGATGAGTAAAAGATTTTTCAAGTAAAAGTCAAAAAACATGTATTTTTTTCAATTTTTCATCATATTTTTTTATTTTTTTTAAATTAAAATACATGAGATTATATAAATAATGGTATGTAAAGAAAGCCCCTTTTGTCCTGAAAAAAACAATATATAATTTGTATGGGAACAGTAAATGAGAAAGCGGAAAATTACAGCCAAACACAAACACCACAAAAGTGTAAAAATATGCCTGGTCGCAAATGTACAACATCGCAAAAACAGTCCAGTCCTTAAGGGGTTAATAATCTCAACCATGGAGGCGAATTTAGCCACAGCGAGACCAGTGTGGTGTGGGAGAAAAATACATTTTAAACATGATCTGAGGGAGACAGGGGGGCTAAATGGTTAGATTAACACGGATGGAGTGAAACTCAAGTTCACACCCTCACAGGTAGTGTATAGATGTGAAGATGTGTGAGAGCCTGTGAAAATGCGGGTCTATGACGGCCTTATGTTAAGCCTCCCTGCCCTGTGAGACTCCGAGCCCAAGGGTGGGATGCTTGGGTCTAGAGGGGGAGATCCGGATGGCAAGAGGGGAAGTTAGGAGGATCTTACAGGGGTTTCACACCGAACAAGTTGAGTGCTCAGTGACTCCAAATCCTGCATACCATGCTCTCTAAAACCTGGAGAGTTATTCCCTCCACTAAGAGAGCCAAATGGGAACATTGCTGTTTCTCAGAAAGGTCAATGTTTTACACTGCCAGAGAAAAGGGTCATAATATATGCATTAAAACCACTACATTAAAAGTGCCTATTTAAACATTGGACAACTAATATACTGTTAAGCTTTAAGGACACATATTGTAAAGCTACATGATGTTAAAGGGACTCTATAGGCACCCAGACCACTTCATCTCAATGAGCTGTTCTGGGTTCTATGCCCCTGTTGTTTTAACTGTGCAACTGAAAACATTGCCGTTTTGCAGGAACAGTAATGTTTACATTGCAGGGTTAACATTTCTCTAGTGACAGTCACAGCGAGGGCCACTAGAGTAGCTTCCACCTCACTAGCCTAGTTAAACTGGCCTGATCAATCATAGAGACCATTTGTTTGGTGCAGCATGGTATTTTGTCTTACATGTTCAACTAGCCTCCCAATGGTTTTCTATGGGAAAGCATTGAATTGGCTGAGATCATCAAGATTGATTATCTCAGCCAAGAAGGCAGGGCAGGCCATGGAGAGAGCACCAAAGCAAGGGAGAAAATAAAGTAAAACCACCTTTTCCTTCACATGGGCAGGGAGCTTTAACCTTACCCGTGAGCAGATCGATATAGCATAGGAATACAGGTTTGTATCCTTAATGCTATATAGTTACGGGGACTGGCAAACTTCGGCTCTCCAGATGTTGTGGACTACATCCCCCATAATGCTCGAACACCCATAATGCTGGCAAAGCATCATGTGTGGTGTACTCCAAAATATCTAAAGTGCCAAAGAGGTTGCCTGTGCCTGCTATAGTGTTCCTTTAATATTAATATTCTTCTGAATAATGAACAAGAATTGTTTGAAGTGGAAAATATTTCTTAACATTGACATGCTAATTCCTAAACGTTCAGCCCAAAACGCAGAAATAAAATCATTCCAGGGAAATAAAATCCTAATTAATAATACAAATACAATTTCCAGTGCCCTTGTTGGTTTTGAAACCTACAGAGACACACAAAAGAAAAATCCCCCTACACCACAAAGTACGAACATGCTGGAACGATGATTAAGGATTGCACACCAATATAAATCAGCAAAGAGCTTGAACAAACTGTCTTCTGCAACCTTGACATTAATTCATTAGGTAATTTTCCAGCAGCTTAATAAAGAGTTTTAATGACACAGCCGCTACGGAGTGATTTTCTCTTTCAATTGTTACTGAATATGCTCCCCACCCAAGGCTAGATAGCTAGTCAGACATAAATGACAATGAACCGGTTGGCAACAAGATGAAGGCCACGAGAAATTGAAGGAGTTAATCATAAAAAGGTTCTAAATACAGCACTGTACACAGTTACGGTCACCAACCACTAAATTCAAATGTAGAACGCAGCTTGGCGTAGTGACAGTCATAATTGCTTAAATGTAGCCAAAATGGCTACATTTTTATAGCTTACCTTAAATTAAAATTTTCATCTAACCAATATTATTGCTGCAGAATGTTACATTGAGATTGCTATGACACAAATCTTATTCTTATTCAATTTTGCCATCATGGCCAACTCTGAAGACTATAATGCCAAGTCCAGAACACCAATTTGTTGTTTTAAAATCTCTTATTGTCGTGAGTTGATTAGAAATGACATGCATAAAGGTCAGAAATATTATATTTTAAGTTAACAAGTAGTAGGATAGTGACTTTCATATCTTATACGACATTTTTTGTTTATAACGTAAAGGAAATAACGCAATATAAAATCAACACAATGCAAGACGGTATGCAAATAATTACAAATAAAGTGCAATTAAAAAAAACATTTTTTATGCAAAGTGCAAATATGCATATATCCTTTCAAGAACCAAACAGACAAGTGTCTGGTGCAATGTATTTAAATATATATTTTATATTCTCAATATTAATATTATTTATTTTTGCATTTCTAGCATTAAGTATGTGTCTTCATCTCCTAATGTTCTGTTTTCTTCTTTAATATATTGAATTCTATCTTCAATTGCTATCCCCCTCCTATCACTTATCCGCCGATTTGATTTCTAAGTAACTAGTTTGTTGTACATTTTTAATTATTTGTCTTTTATTTTGTCAAATTATAGCAACTTTGTCTTTTTGATCTGATTTCTGCTAAGTTCATCTAGAACCATATCAACAAATACATGTATATGTAGCCCTTTATCCCAACTGTGGTAAAACTTTGATTTGGGTTTTCATTTCGTATGTGGAATTTTATCCCTACTTGGGTCACCATTCAAATCATCATGTAAAATGTGACTTCTTGTGTATTATTTTTTTATTTTTCACATTCTTTTCAAAATGTCTTAATTTTAAATTTCCTTGAAAACTGTTGCATGTATATGAAAATTTCAAATTGATCTTATTTTTACTTTAGAAGCAAAATAAATGTAAACCTATTTACCCTTACATTTTACTAGGCCTTGTAATTATTTTTCCCTCCAGTACATTCCTCCTTTTAGTTGGTGTTTCCTGTATCCTATATCCTGTTGGGGTGGGAGGGGGAGTGAATCATTTGGAATTAATCCAATATGATTTATCTTTCATATATTAATCTTTGCCCCCACCCCAATGATTAAACCTACTTTTTTGTTGAATTCTCTTCAAGAGTATTGATAATCACATTCTTTTCTACTGACAGTTGCTCCCATATTACTATTATTATTTTCTTTTAATAAGACCCATTCCTTTTCTTATCTCATCTAAAAATAATTTAGTTTTTTTTTTCCTTCTGTTTCCCATTTATCTATTTATCTGGGTTTTAATCTTATTTGATAAACTTTTCCCTTTAAATATTGCTCTATTATTACCCTTTTTATCTTTTTAACGTATCACTTTTTTACTCTTATTTTCTTTGTACTTCAAATATTTCTTTTTTTTCTTTATATTTATACATAGGAAGATTAACTATTTTTTGCAAGTCATGTGTAAGAAAGCAAAGTAGACAAGGCATAAGGCTCATAGACGGCAAAGGTTGAAGCAACAGCACAGCAAATTTAAAGGAACATTATAGTCACCTAAACAAGTTTAGCTTAATGAAGCAGTTTTGGTGTGTAGATCATGCCTCTCTGGTTTCACTGCTCAATAAACTACCATTTAGGAGTTAAATCACTTTGTTTCTGTTTATAAAGCACTTGCCACACCTTCCCTGACTATGATTGACATAGCTTGCATGAAAAAAGAAATGGTTTCACTTTTCATCAGATGTAATTTACCTTAAACATTTTTCTCTTTCTCTGTAAATTGAACTTTAATCACATATAGGGGGCTCTTGCAGGGTCTAGCAAGCCATTAGCATAGCAAGGGATAGGAAAATCTAAATTAAACAGAACTTACAATAAAGGAAGGATAAACATTAGATGGCTCTTTACAGGAAGTGTTTATGGAAGGCTGTGCAAGTTACACGCAGGGAGGTGTGACTAGGGGTCATAAACAAAGTGATTTAACTCCTAAATGGAAGATAATTGGGCATTGAGACTTAATGGGTGACTTGTGCTGGTTGGTTATGGACATACATATAATCACATATAGGATGGGAGTTTGACTTATCAAAGATAACGCTTTTATAACAAAAATTAAGAAGCAAGCTAGAGTGGCCCTTCACCATTTCCTATGGAGACAGAAAGGTGGGACAACCATACAAATGTAGAAATTTGGTACAGAATTATCCCAAATGCATTTTTTATTTGCAAGATAGGTGCTTTTCTAAAGGCAATATGCCCCATGGTCTTTTAACTGGATTATGGCTGCACTTCAACCTCGCTCACCTGTTGGCATGCTGTTTGCTCTTAACAGTCAAATAACATTTCTTGCTGTATTGCACAATATATCAACATGGGTACAGATTTGGCACCAAAACATTTTCAAAAAGTCATTAAACATTTGGCTCACAGGCCATGCACTGTGTTTATTTCCCCATTTCCCACTGTGTTTCTAGCTACATCTTGTATGTCTCCCTGGTTCATTTGCACCAGGCTGGTCTCCAGTCTTACCCCACTTCATTGTGACATATTATGACTGTGAAAGATAAACTTCTATACCCTGCTTTCTGAACTAGAAACGTTCCAGTGCTAGCTTCTTACTGATCTACCATTATAACTGAGAATCTGTAACAGTTGCCTTCCTAGCATTTACGTTGTCTTCATGGTCTGACTGTTCCGAACCCTTCGGAGAGGACAAATTAACTGAGACCAGTTGGGTATGGCTGTTTAGAACAGTGGTAAGATAGCGGTCTTAGGACTGGAAAACTCGGTAAGACCATTGTACCAGTAAGTGCCCTTCGGCAAGATGCTGAATGATATATAACTACCTACCATAGATATCCACCTACCATAGATCTCGGATTACAAAAACGCTTTACAAGATCTATGGTGGGTGGATATCTGGAAAATGTACCTCTCTCTGGTCATTTGAAATGTAGAATATAAAAATTTATTTTATTTCACTTATAAAATCAATATAAGCTATTAATATACACCATACTTCATTTCCTTTCAATGTAATAAACAATGACATGCAAACATCACTTTCCTGCCAAAAGGATGCAGCATATATCAAGATATCAGAGCAAAATGACTGGCTGGGGAAAAAAAAAAGCCCTGACAACAGTGCTAGCCATAATAACAATAACCATGTTATTGCCATGACAACCACCAATCAGATGTTTTGTGAATGTGACACATCATAGATGAGTGACACTTTTTATTCATTCCTCCTATTCTAGAGGAGGCCACACAGTACTGGAGAATTTTGTGGCAATATCTGTTTCCATAGTGATAAATACGATCTCTTTTTTTGCAGTGTTTTGGAAGTGACATGACCCTCTCTGCACGATGTTTCCTGTGAAAAAACAGTGAGGCAGTACAAAGACAATTCATGAAACAGATCGAGCCAGGTTGTTAGCTCGCTGTTGGCTTAGCAAGTCTGCACTTCTAAAAGGTGTCATTAAGTGAAAACAAGATTGCATTAACCCGTTATATCGTACATGGCTTGAAGCATATGGCCAAAAGGCAGGAATAAGCAAATATCTGGGGAAGGATGTACCCTAAAGGCTTAAGGGAAGCCACGAGGATACTACATTACAGTGTCGGAAAAAATAAGGGGACTTGTATCCCATTTACACAGGTAAATTAGATATTCTGGTAAAAGCTATGCAATCATTAACGTAGTATCTGATAAATGTATACAAGCAATAGTTTTGTTTTGGTTTAACTGTCCAGCTTTCACTCCAAATATCTATTTGAATTTGTCATTTTACTCATCAGCATCCCAATTTTCTAAGGATTAAAACAGATTATAACCTGGGATATTTAATCATGCATTTAGCTTCACTTTTAAAAGACCTTGACTTTTAGAGTTAAAAAAGTCATAGAAAAATACAGCAATACGATAAGGCTGTAGTGCTATGAATGCAGCATCTTTATAATGTCACAAATCAAAGAAGCAATGTTAAAAATGACGAACAGTATACCTCAATATACACTTATTCATGAGTAGGGCTAGGGGGCTTAGCGTTAAGGACTACCTTTTAAGGTGCTATAGGAGATGCCCAGAATTCTAAATCCACCATAATCCTAGGCCTCCCTTGCTCAAAGTCCCTCTAACTCGACCCCAAGCCTAATCCCTCTACTAACGTTTGAGAGCTATTTCTGCCCTCAACCCCTCCAAAATTCTAACATAAGGGGTAATGCCAACCACCATGACCATTTCAGTGGTTTTATATGGTCATGGTGGTTGGAGTTTGTAATTGAAGTTTTTCTGCTTGAAATGCTTAACATGCAAAGTAATTGGCACCTGTGTGCCCTGGGCTAGTTACACCCCTAAAATGCACGAGTTTAAAGGACCACTATAGTGCCAGGAAAACAAACTCGTTTTCCTGGCACTATATTGCCCTGAGGGTGCCCCCACCCTCAGGGTCCCACTCCCATGGCACTGAAGGGGGAGGAAGTGGTTAATCTCTTAACTTTTTTCCAGCACCGGGCTCCCTCGGCGCTGGGACTCTCCTCCCTCTTCTGATGTCATCGGCTGAATGCGCATGCGCGGCAAGAGCCGCGTGCGCATTCAGCCAGTCCATAGGAAAGCATTACGCTGGCGTCTTCTCACTGTGAAAATCACAGTGAGAAGCGCGGAAGCGCCTCTAGCGGCTGTCAATGAGACAGCCACTAGAGGCTGGATTAACCCTAATGTAAACATAGCAGTTTCTCTGAAACTGCTATGTTTACAGCAGAAAGGGTTAAGCCTAAATGGAACTGGCACCCAGACCACTTCATTAAGCTGAAGTGGTCTGGGTGCCTATAGTGGTCCTTTAAAGACATTACATTTGCATATATAAGAAACAGTGATCTTTAACAGAGTTTAGCAACAAGTATTCCATATTTCCCAGCATGCATCAAATGTGTTCTCATTTATCATTTTAACCATTTAGGGTGGTACCTTTTGATTTGTTTTAGAAGGTGATCTTTGACCTCTCGTAGTGGTACTTCCCCTTTTCCTTTTATTCCTATGCTCTAATTCGTATCTTTTACTCTTTTTATTTGTTATTTCTTTATTAGTTTTATGTATTACAAAATGTGCAACACTACATGGCCCAATACGTGGATTATATATTATAATGTTATGTATCTAAGTCTGTCACCTGATAATGTTCTTTATTTTTGACGTTTGTACATCTTTATACTGTGATTATTTTTGTAAACTGACATTGTATTGCACTATTGTCAACTGGCTTTATATGTCTCATACGTTTTCACAAAAATAACTTATTAACATACAGGGTTTTTCACTAAAGTGAAAATTCAAAGAGAATTTAAAGTTAATTTAAAATTTATGGGCAACATACCTAAACTGAAAAAAATATCTAATTCAGCTATGCCGTTGGTCTTAAATCTAAAAAAAAAAATTCAGTTTGAATTAACTTTGAATTCTCACTTTAGTGACCAATGCTGATAATTAGAATTACCATCGGTAGGTATAACCCTAATAGCCAACTCCTTTTACAAAACGGTAGAATACAAAACTTGTCTCAATGTGTAAAAAAGTAATCCAGCAGTTTTCAAAATATGACTTTTTTTTACCAGCTATGAAAATAAAATCCTACATTGTTAGCATTTTGTCCAGAACTTAATATTTCGAAATCAGGATCACTCTGATATGGACAGCCTGGCAACTGTATGTCTATTTATGGAGCGGCTATAAATTCCAGGGTAGGATGTGGGGTTAGGCCTTGGGGGTGAATAGGAGAACAAGGCTTGGGAATGAGGAGTCTGGGGGTGGGTTAGGATGTCGAGATGAGAAGGACCTGTAGCTATCGTTTTTGCAGAATCCAAATCACTTGGACACAAAAGTAAGATCTGATCAAAAAAGTTGCCGTGCCAATTTCTAGGCTTCCTTGTGCTTAAAGAATATTTTATTTCCAGCTCAGAGTAATTGATTGAGCAGCATATCTGATATCCAGCTTGACTGTGTATGCAATGATAAATCTAGGTGCACAGCACGGTGTATGCAATTATAAATCTAGGTGCACAGTGTATGTACAGTGCGGATATACATATCCAGTCACCAGAGGTGTAACTAGAAACCACGGAGCGCCGGTGCGAAAATTACACACACACACATATATGCATACAGACACACATATATACACAAACAGAGGCATACACAAAATGTTTTAGCCACCCTCCTGTTTCCTACCTAGTGGCTAAGCCTGATGGAGGTCATAGCGGACTCCCTCTTCTCCGTTCTCCTCCCGCGTGGCTCGCTCTGATTGCTGGGAGGAAGTGACCAGGGTTTTCACTTCCTCCCCGCATCTGACATAATCACAGGAGGCCCGGTCGTGCTGTTAAAGTGCTGCAGCGCTAAGCGGGCCCCCTGGAAATACATTGCCATCGGGTAGCCCTACAGGAGGCCCGGTCATGCTGTTAAAGTGCTGCAGCGCTAACCGGGCCCCCCTGGAAATACATTGCCATCGGGTGGCCCTAACAGCATGGGCCACCCGATGGGCCCCTTCAATGCCTACCCAGCGATTCTACCGTGTTTCATAGCTGGCGGGTACAGTGGTCGCAGGGCGGCTGGGCCCCCAGGAGTGACTCTAAAACAGGGGTTAAACATGACATTCATGGTGCCTTTGCACGGTACTCAGGACTGTAGAGCCAAACAGGCTCTGCCCTATCAGGAGTCCAAGTGGGACTTACAATATTTGCTAGTGTAACCCGAGCGGTGAGTGCAGGTGATGATGGACAATCCTCAATTTAAACATTTCAGCACTTATAGGAATTGATCTCCGACCACTTCCCCCCAGCACGTGTGAACGGGAATCCACACTGGAGTAGAGCAGCCTTCAGCAGCTATCGTAACTCCTGCCCTTGATCTATACCTGCCCAGTGTGGCCCCCACTGGACCCCAGGGAAGCAACCCACACTGCTAGATATACACAGTGGATCTATAGGATGTTGTTTCAAAATAATGCATTTGCATAATCAATGCATAAATTACTCTTTGTCATGGCTGTAAAAGCGATGGCCTTTTTCTATTGCCATTAAAATCTGTTAAATACTCTGAAATATACTAATATGTTCGTTGAATATATGAGGTCTGTCCAGAAAGTATCCAGCCATGTAATATGAAAGATGGAGACATATAATGAGAAAAATACAATAAACATAGTGCATAGGACAATGACACCTCAGTCCCATTCAAAGTAGGCACCTTAGGACCTCACACAGTTCTCCCAGCATATCTACCAATGTTCAAAACACTTTGCATACCTCATATTTACCTGAATCTCATCGATGGTCTGAAATCTCTTCCCTTTCAAAGGTGATTTTAAGACAAATATAATCACAAAAGTACACTTTTATAATCTATTTATATAATTTCATTTCTAGGTCTTAGAGACTAACAGAAAAGAAAAGTAAAAAAAGAGAAGAAAATGATATCTAAAGCCTATGCATACCTCCTAGATGGGGGGTAACCCCTTAACCCCTTTAGACCGGAGGGCGTACAATTACGCCCTATTACAGGCGGCTCTAAACGCCGCCGGGCGTAATTGTACGCCCTCCGGTTTTTGCCTACTTACCTGGTCGCCGGCGGTCCCACGCCGGCGATCGCGGTGGGCAGGACTCCCAGGGAGCCCCCCGCGGCACGTCCGTCCTCGTCGAAGCCCCCCGGCCATGTGAGAGTGGGGTCCTAGCGAGGACCCCACAATCACATGGCCGGGGATAGCTGGCTTCTGTATTGCCAGCAGGGGGGCTGCCTGTAATTACAGGTGGTCCCCCTTCTGGCTGAAAATAAAATGAAAATAAAATGTATTAGGGTAAAAAAAAAATATATATACTTAGATCATATATATATATGATCTAAGTATATATATATGATCTAAGTATATATATACACATATACATACACACACGTACACTGTCTAGGTGTATTTTACTATTAATATATATATATATTAATATCAAATTACACGTAGACTGATACTGGTTAAATATATATATAATTATTGTTATATATATTTATATATAATATAAAAAAATTAAATATGTAAATACGTTAAAAAATAAAATAAAAAAAATAATTTAAAAAAATTAATTAAAAAATATATAGATGTGTGTTATTTCATTCTAACTGTATTGTGATATTAATATATATATATATATATATTTATATCAAAATACACATAGAATGAAATAATATATATATCTACATACATAAATACCACTATATATATACCTATATATAAATAAAAATATTTTTTAAAAATTATATAGATATACACATATAGATTCACATATGTATATATATACATATATTAATTCTACATATATATTTATGTAATATTTTTACATAATTAGGTATCTTAATGAATTACAATTAGCGGGACCTGCCTGACAACCCATGCCGAAAGTAAAGGGAATTTAATTTGCCAGCACTATATTTAACCCTATAACTTTCCAAGACACCATAAAACCTGTACATGGGGGGTACTGTTCTACTCGGGAGACTTCGCTGAACACAAATATTAGTGTTTCAAAACAGTAAAATGTATTACAACGATGATATCGCCAGAAAAAGTGACGCTTTTTGCATTTTTCACGCACAAACAGCACTTACACGGACGATATTATTGCTGTGATACTTTTTACTGTTTTGAAGCACAAATATTTGTGTTCAGCGAAGTCTCCCGAGTACAACAGTACCCCTCATGTACAGGTTTTATGGTGTTTTCAAAAGTTACAGCGTCAAATATAAGGCTTGCATTTAAGTTTTTTCACATTAAAATTCGCCAGATTGGTTACGGTGCCTTTGAGACCCTATGGTAGCCCGAGAATGAAAATTACCCCTATGATGGCATACCATTTGCAATAGTAGACAACCCAAGGTATTGCAAACGGGGTATGTCCAGTCTTTTTTAGTAGCCACTTAGTCACAAACACTGGCCAAAATTGGCGTTTTTTTGCATTTTTCACAAACAAATACTAACGCTAACTTTGGCCAGTGTTTGTGACCAAATGGCTACTAAAAAAAGACTGGACATACCCCATTTGCAATACCTTGGGTTGTCTACTATTGCAAATGGTATGCCATTATGGGTGTAAATTTCATTCCTGGGCTACTATAAAGTCCCAAAGGCAACGTAACCAATCTGGCGAATTTCAATTTCAAATGTAACGTGCTATATTTGACCCTGTAACTTCCCAAAACGCCATAAAACCTGTACATAGGGGGTACTGTTTTACACGTGAGACTTTTCTGAATAAAAATGTGTATTTTATAGCAGTAAAAGCAAACAGTATTATGACATTGACAGTTAAAATGTCATGTAGAACTAAAAAAATAAAAATAAAAATCTTATTTTCTCCCATTTTTTTCATATTAAATTATGTTTCACATCTAAATATTTGATATTAAATGAAAGCCCTGTTTCCCCTGAATAAAATGATATATAATAAGGGTGGGTGCATTTACTATGAAATAGGTGAATTACGGTTGGACAGACATGTAGCGCAAATGCCAGGTTTTGTTTACATTTTGTTTCGTTCACAACGTGTACATTTGGCTCCGTCCTTAAGGGGTTAACTGGGTAATAAAACAAAAGAGCAAAGCGGAGGATACAATACCTATATATGAAATGGAATACTAAAGGTGAAAGACAATAATTATGATAAGACAACTTTTATTTAATAGATTAAAAAAGTCCTATAAGGACTCCAACAAGAGCAGACTGCAACACATAACAAAATGATACTATATACAAAAAAATAAATAATAAATAATAACTTAAAATACAAACAACTATAAAAACACACTGCTATAGCAGTTTCAATGGTGGTAATACATTTGTAAATCTCACCTATAGATATAGTTCAATGTGTCTCAAAATTGCTATGCTAGGATCGGATGTCTGTGATAGTGGTCATAATAGACCTAATTAAACCACAGGTCTTAGCTTAACCAGTCTTAGTAAAACATATTAGTAGATCTGCACCAAAAACGGTATATAGTAGTGATAAAGTCCCTAAAACACATGCCTTGTGATTTGATGAATTAAAAATTACACATCAACCATCTTTAAAGTTCTATTAGTGATACAAAGTTAATAATTAACTCAATCTGCAACAGTTTGGTAAATTGATGTCTGTTAGCAGAGATGGCTACAAGTAAATGTTGCTATATGTAATAACAAAATTATACTAAGAAATTAGGCTGGATCTCCAGTACTTTCAGGAAGACCGTAGTTATAAGTGCTGTATAAGGTTAATCACATAGAGAGTCAGGGGGTTGGGAAAAATGAGGGTTAATGGTCATCCTCAATAATAAACAGCTAAAGGACAAAGGAAAGAGAATAGAGAGAGGAGAAGGAATCAAACTGATATCTTTCCCTATAGTGCCTTCATGGGCACCCCTTACCCCAAATCAAGTCCCTAGCATGAATGCCAGTGTAATACACCCCAACCCCCTCTCAGCCGTGATGATGCTAAATGCTAAAAAGACTTATCTTAAATTGACCAGTACGGTTACTGTGCAGAAATGCTAAGACTGGAATAGTTCCTAGTATCTGATATCAATCGAGATGTATCGTGGAAACAGCTAAGCCTCTAGCCCCTGACGTACGTTTCGCAAAATCTGCTCATCAGAGGGGAGAGCTAGGTCTTGGTCTAGCTTAAGGAAATCTGCATAGAGCGTATCCTGCATATATCATATTTCTAAATTATATTTTTAGCACAACCAGTGCTAAACATTGACAAAATGCTACTGAAAATGTAAACGATGCCAACCCAGAATGAAATGGTACAATTTTCATAACCTTTCTATTGCTCATGAGTCCCTTTTACAAGTTGGTGGATTGTTCATGAAAAGCGATGGCCTTCACTGTGTAGGCTTCATATGCTGCTAAAAAGGAAATCATTCCATAAGTCACAGTGTAGCTCCCAAAGGAACTGCACTGATTAATTAATTTATTACCATCCAGAAGTTATTTGTGTGTCGGGGGAAAAAGCACAAGTGCACATGTTCAGACACACTAAATCCATAGAACGTATTCTAGTCTCATAAATCTTTCCCCATCATTTAATTCTTTTTTTTTTTTATATATATATGGACTAGTCTTCCATTAATATAATATGTGACACATAATTTCTTGATGTTCTTCTCCCATCGTCATAACGAATTTAATGTGCCACTTACAAGCTTATGACGCATGTTATCAATACCAATGAGCAATTCTGTGTTTATTTACAGGACCAGCGTCCTTAAAAAATCATGGGCTTTGGCTGCCATCTAAAGGCAAAAATATTTGTTGCATGCTGAAAACGGCTTTTGGTTTATTTTACACCCGGATAATGTTTATTACATAACACAGTATATGTAGCACTCAAGATTTAGTGGACATTTTCCTTTTAATCTCTCGCAGCTACTTTTGTAAAGGAAGCTCTCATTTAGTCACAAAATAAGAACTCAAAAAGGTTTCCTCTATTGTCGAAAATATGGAAGAGAGATACAGAAACCATCATGTTTATGGGATTGAAGGAGTTACAAATGTTGTTTCAAAAATGTTACCTAAGCATAATCAATGCATAAATAACTTTTTGTCGTGAGAGTAAAAGTAATGACCTTCTTCTATTGCCATTAAAATCTGTTAAATACTCTGAAATAGACTGATGTGTTCATTGCATATGCAAGGTCTGTCCAGAAAGTATCCAGCCATGTAATATGATAGAGACATTTAATGAAGAAGAAACATTGTACATAGGACAGTGACACCTCAGTCTAGATGTGATTGAAGGAGTTGCAACTCACATCTAGTATCAACCACGCAAGTAATGTTTGAATTACATACTTTTATCATGACTAATCAAGATATCCCTTATTACAAACAGAGTATAAAAAATAACAATTTTGTTTTAAAGTGTCTAGGTGCATAACCCAGAATCACAACCATTTAAAAACAGTTCTGTTGCATGAGGAGAGGTGCCATGTCTTGCTTAGTCCCACCTATGAACCAATCTTTGCTAAATGTAGGTTCTTGGTAGGTGGAGATCTAATTACCTGCCCTGTTTTTTTCGCTCTTTGCACCACTATCTTAATTTTTAAATTTCTAAGACTAGGAGATGTTGTAGGCATTGTTCATACAAAATGCAAGACAAAACCAGGGCAATCAACTGTCAATCACGACAACTAATGGCACACAAAGCCAAGGTAAAATTAACCTTAATACTTTGTTATTTTTTTCCTTGGTTTGCAGACTTAAAAAAAAACAATGCAGAGCCACACACCCATAATATTCAAATACAAACCTGCACACTCCACACAAATACCTTTCTGCATTGACACCATGACACTCCACGCAAATAAAACCCTTCCTTTGCAAACACAGATTTTTTTTATATTTTAATAAGCTTTAAAAATCTATTTTTCTCTCTATATGAATGCTTTCCAGCTTCATAACCTTATTTTGCTTATCTCTGACAGTCTAGTGGAGGGAGAATTTGAGAATTGAGGGATATTTACTTGCTGAACTATCTCTGCCTATTCTCATTTGTATCTCAAAGTGCTGCACAGCCCTTTAAGGGGTGCATCACTGGAGTATGACATCACTCGTGTCATCGCAACATTCACTCCAAGAGAGCAGAACAGAAAAAAAAATGTTTAGTCCTCTCCCTCTGTCATTAAGCATTGGGGAGATAGGGGAACCAATAGCTGCTCTCCCTGGTACTTATGAAGCATTAGTACAGCTGGGTGGCATGCACCAATTAATTAACATGCTAAGAAATGCTCTGACTGGCACATTTTGTGAAATTAATGTTAATTTATCCAAATGTATCTAGACATGTCTGATCTCAAAGGTTAGGTTTTTGCAAACTGTGCAGCAGCATGATGGCAAATATCTGATAACTTTGTTGAGGCCACATATGCCATGTATTGCTAGTACTACCAAAAAGTTTTTGTTTGTTGAGAGCCTCATGGTAGAAAAGTGACAATTGCTTTTTATAGCACAGAAACAGGGACACTTTAAATAATGTTTGCAAAGGGCAGAGATAGGAATGGTACTGAAGTCACACTATGGATGGGGACAAAAAGGCAGAAGGGTCGGGTTGGCAATCTAACCCTGTGCCAGTAGTTAGGGATCCTCTATGAAATTCTACCACGTGTCATTAAAGCTTGGATAATCCAGCCAAGCCCTACCTAGTGATAGAATATAGTGATATGTAACAAAAAAAAATTCTTCTCAGAGTGTCACTGGCACTGATGTCCTTCTCTGTTGTTGTGAGAATGTTAGCTAGGCAATTTGCATATGCTTGTATCTGGGTTTATATGGCTCACTGTAAGCTGAACGTGTTGCTGGAGGATAGTCCTTGTAGTGAATTAAGCATTTTGGGTATTCCTGCCCCTCAGAACAAGAGTGTTGTCTCTTATTTGGGGGGGTATTGTGACAAAGTCTGTGCACCTGTGTGCTAAAAGCTTAATCATTTGGGCCTTTGTACCAAAATGGTTTTTGTAAAGACTGTTTCAGGAGCACTCAAAGAAGAGGTCAGAAGAGGGCATATCTGCCTGTGTGTAGAGGACAAGACCTTCGCCCAAAGAATCACAGTGGTGGAATGCAGTGCCTGGAGAAGGTCCCCAGAGACCTTTGGTGACTGGGTCTGAATTAATTATTAATGGCAATTACAAAGCACCAACATATTCCATAATAATAAGTGTGCACAGAGATGTGGGATAGTGAGCAGGCAACTTTTTTTGTTAAATGTGTTGGTTTTTGCCATTGTTGCCAATTTCAAACTAATTAACTCAATTATTTGCAAAAAAGTCTGACCCATATACTGCATTCATAAATCCTACTACCCATAAAAAGGTAAGGAGAGTTTCTAAATGCAGAGTATTGGACTTTGCACATTCTCAGGGTCAATTTTTAGTAGACACCAAATCACTCTATATGCTACATTAACAAATCAGGGGTCAATTCCAAACTGTGCTGAAAATAGTGACAGTACGTATCAGAATTGAAATTACAGGACAAGCACGGATTTCACCAAATTATGCAACTCAGAAATACATTTGGAGCTTGTTGAATTAAGCCTATAGTTTTCTACAAGCTTTCCATTGGTGTCCATTTACTATTGTTCTCTTTAGAGGTCTCTGTTAAGATTTCATTTTTTCCCCATAGAGAACAATGTAAAGCAGCACCACAAAATGCAATCAATATGCCCAATACTGCACTTGGGTTCTCTCAATCAACCATTTTCCCCTTGTACTTCCTTTTAAATGATGCAGTTCTAGTTGCAAAACCAATTTTCTAATATAATCGAACTTGATCACTCCTAAAATTGTCCTTGATTTTTCCATAACTTTTAAAGTATGACTGAATTATACATGTTTGGAATCAGTTACAAAAATGTTTGAGGACAAAGGATCGTTTGTATAGAACATAATGTGTCAAAGGGATTCATTCTTCCATTATACTATTCATCATTCTTGCAAGCTTTCAATGTCTAGTGACACTGGTCCCAGTGACATGCAGGTGCAGCTTACATTAGGTCTTGTTCCATAATAATTGTGCAATTATTTTAACGTATAGCTGGTAAATTGTTACATGGTTATGCTGACACTGTGTTTCGAGGATTGGTGTTTTTGTCCATCACTGCTTTACATTTGAGTAAGGGAATAAGTCAGATGAAAATTGGATTGTGCAGAAACCCAGAGAGAGGGAATATCTGTATACAGGCTCATCCCAACTGGCAAAGGATATACTTTAAGGATCTATGTTTTAAAGGAACGCAGCAAGCACAACAATCACTGCAGCTCACTGTAGTGTTATGAGGTCAGGGGAACCCCGGAACCTCCCCATTGTAAGGAGTCAAACAGTTTTTTAACGGTTTGGCTGCTTATCTCGGATGCACTGGGCTCCACTTCTCCCGTTTTAAGCAGGCAAGAACTTTCGTTCACTCTCCCGATCTAAGCACTACAGTGCAGGGCCTAGCTCATTGGCTGACTGATCAGCTGAAGCGCTACGTCAATGCCATCCTGACTCCCCATTTAGAAAGTATGCCATCATTACATCCTGGTATAGCTACAGCAGAAATTGGAAGGTAAGTAGAACTGGTACTCCAGCCTAATATACTGTCACCCTTATCAGAAAATAAAATATTTATGTATTTTAAGCATGCATACCTTAAAACAGACAGCCCTTAATCATTCTAGGCAAAAAAAAATAATAATAATATTAAAAGACTGTTTATTTCACAGATGATGACCTCAAAACACTTCAGAGCTGTATGAAATTAGAGTGGGGAGTGGAATTCTCCAGCAGAACAGATACTTTGTATATTATACTGATGTCATTTAATAATATCAATTGAGAATAAAGACACAACAGAACATTTCAAGTACTAATAAATCACATAAATTTGTAAAAGCGGTCATAGAAAAAAAAAATCCTTTTAGAATTTATAATAAATTGCAACATAATCAAGAGATTTCCAATCATTTTCTGCCAGATGGATCTTGATTGACAGCAGAAATGGCATTAAGGTGTTAAGAAAGTATGAAGCAAGGAGAGATGGAATTATCATTGCCCGGAGCAATGTGCATCAAAATGAAGACAGGGTTGTGTTTGTGCGGAGTGACTGAACATGTGGAGAAATGTAAAACGCATTCCACATACATATTTGCACCTGTACCCAATTTAGAGTCAGTGCAAGCTCATTGCTGCATTTTCCATTTGTGATAAATAAAAGCCAACGTTGCGGGCACTTAAGAAAGCTGGGGCTCTGCATGGAACCATACTGAAAATAAGGAGTTAAAGGGAAACTACTTGATGGTTTTTACATGTCAGAAATGCCATGTTTCCACGTTGTAAGGGTTAAATCATTTTGTTTGAAATCTATTTGGTCATGGCTTATTATACTTTCTCCAGCCTGGGTTATTGTATTTCCTGAGTATCCTACGGACAGGAACCAACCTGTCTGGCTGTTTGTAACACTGGCAGCAGCCTGATACACACTGATTAGGCAAGCATGGACAGTGATCATACCATCATTTATGTCATCTAAAGATCATGAATGAAGGAATAAAAAAAAAGAAACCACAATACCTTTCAAACGCAAAAGGTAAACAAACATTTCAGCAGCGAGATACATTATAATTACATTACTCCAAACACCATGACCACTCCAGTGATCTGAAGTAGTTATGGTTCCTGGAGTCTGTATATGCAGTGTTTGACTTGGAAACACTGCACATTGAGAAATTAACCCCTTAGCTGCTGGAGGTATTACAAAAACTTTTCTGTTCCTGTAGTGGTTAAGCATTTTAATTTGTCATTAGTGATGTCGCGAACCCGAAATTTTCGGTTCGCGAACGGCGAACGCGAACTTCCGCAAATGTTCGCGAACCGGCGAACCGCCCGAAACGCCATTGACTTCAATGGGGAGGCGAATTTTAAAACACACAGGGACTCTTTCTGGCCACAATAGGGATGGAAAAGTTGTTTCAAGGGGACTAACACCTGGACTGTGGCATGCCGGAGGGGGATCCATGGCAAAACTCCCATGGAAAATTACACAGTTGATACAGAGTCTGGTTTTAATCCATAAAGGGCAGAAATCACCTAACATTCCTAAATCACAATCAATATGGATTGACACCTGACATATGACATATTGACACCTTGACATATGGATTGACACCTGTCCTCAGAGCCCCTGATGCACACGGACACAGAGCAGAATAGAGACTGGTCCCCCTACATAGGGTCACTTGGCAGATATGGATTGACACCTTGTTACAAACTGCTATTTGTAACGGGCCCTTTAAATGGCTTGTTTCCCTGGGTTGTGGAGAAGCCTTTGCCAGCCTCCTCCCGCATGACTATGGCCCCTGGGAGATTGTGAAAATGTATGCACTTTTATTTGGTGTGTATGGCCCTTTAAGACTGTCGGTGGGCATATTGGGGCTTATGGACTCTTTATGTGACTGGTGCTGGCCCTTTAAACACCTTTTTGGGACATCAGGAAGATTGGGACACTGCCCTTTTAAGGCCGTGTCCCCAGACTTGTTGGGGACACGGCCCCTTTAAGACGGTGTCCCCTGTGTCCCCAGACCTGGTGCAAACCCTTTGTGCCTGCCTTGCTATTTCCCCACTTGGTTCAGTAAATGGGAAATTATTTCAGCTGCAGAGACTAAGTCCCATTCGGCGATGGGACTTAGTCTTTTTTTCAGCCT